>JANAVB010018610.1:0-80937 GCA_029216955.1 Iris pallida
TTCAGAGCATTAAATGCCACCAACTCTTGGTTCTCTTATAAAAAAGCTTCTCTCTCTCTCTCTTGAGCTTCTTCCCAACTCTTCCATAAATTTTCAACAACCAAGAGCTCCACCCTTAATACTCTTCCAAGCTTTTCATTGTCACTCTCCCAAAGTGCTAGAGTATTAAAGAGTTGTACATTTCGATCTTCACGTGTTAGAAGATCAACAAGTTCTCATTCTCTTTTGTTTGAAGTTGGCGAGCCGTCGTAAGAAAACTCGTGTAGAAGTTGGCGAGTCTTCGGATCCAAACTCGTGTAGAAGTGGCGAGTTCTTCGGATCCAAACTCGTGGTACTATTAGTTAAATAGTGGATTAAAGCCAGAGAGAGTTCCGGGACTGGACTGCCTCAAAAGAGGATACCAGGATACATCTTGCATTTGATCTTTCTACTCTTTACTTTCAATTGTCTTTATTGCATCAATTGTTGTAGTTAATTTTTAATTTCCCTATTCACCCCCCCTCTAGGGTTCTACAGTACCATGGTAGGGGTTATAAGTAATCTTTTTGACAGGAAAGTTATATCATGAAAATAGAATACAAGGGGAGTTTTAGTAGGACATGATATGCCTAGATGAAGTGGACTTTTCTAGGTCTTGTATATGGGGTTTATTGGAAGGTAACAGCTGGTCTCGTGCTCTGAATAGCAATGTCATGGTCGAGGACACCAAATGATCTAAATAGAAAGTGGGAGTTCATGAGACACTAATCATCACCCATGGAAACCACTTATTCTAATCAATCGGTAATACTAGCATATTTTAAAATTTAGAAGGCTTATACTATACTCACTCTAGAAGCTAAACACAGTTTTAAGATTAATGAGGTTAGGACAAAGTCATGGTACAGTAACTCGACTTCAGATTATAAAAGGATACTAGACGATATAATAGATAATGAGATATGGTAGATATGCATCAAGTTTGGAGCTAGTTCTCCGATTTTAAATAGTCAAAAATGACTGTGTATATAGCTTCATGGCCATAGAAGGATACTTCATGTCTTCGAGCGTTGTTTTTCGAAATAGGTGACGAAAAACAATATGAGTTCGAGGGAGATGAGATCAAATCACAAAAATAGGTTTCAAGGGCGATTGAATAGTTTAAAGAGGAAGTTTGTCATGACTTCTGGGATGAGACCCTAAAGGATAAGTTTAACTATCTCTCAATCCATGTAGAGTAATTAACGAAGAGCGAACCAAGTGCACTAGGTTGATCAGACCATCATGTACCGGTTCTGATAAGACAATATGTTAGTGGACGCGCCAAAATAAACGTATGTCTTGAACAAGCTCGATAAAAGAGTAGCTTGCAAAACTAGGTTATACTAGCAGTATTGGTCAAGATGGTAAAATATGAATAAGTGATGTAATGATGGAAGAAATTACAAATAATTCAAGTTCTCTAAGAATCTAAGGCTTGCCCGGTGTTTGTGCCTATACAGTCGTCCTACTATCTACTTGTCTAGGGCTTTGGTCGATAAATGAGGTATGGTCCTCTAAGGATTTATAGTCTAGGTAATCCTCTTAGCATCATCTCTAATGGGTTTTAAGGTCAAAGTGAATACTAGGTCATGAGACAACTCTACCCAACTTATAAGAATTTAACTAATAGTGTAATTGGATCAATAAGGCCTACAAGTCATTCTTCTACCTCTATCAAGCACGAAGGGAAGATAAGATTTAAGATATAAGGGGTCAAGCAAGATGCAATCAATGAGTCAAGTGAGGGTTTGAAATTGGAATCGCGAAAGGAGGCCAAGTACGTGGATGAGATCCTAGACTCTAATCCTATACCCAGGCTTGCTTGGTATGGTAAAGTAACCAAATAATTTATCTTGACCTGTATGGGCCACCATAAAAACATGTAACGCCCCAGTCCCAAATACTTAGGACTAAGAACATAGACATGACAGCTGTATACATACGAAGCCTACTCCAATATATGGAACCCTCGTATGTATACATAAGCTATAAAATGTAATAGAAACCATAACAACTAATCTCATCCATAAAATAAAGAAGTAAAAGATATCGTATAATCAACTATGAAATATCTTTGTACAATATGTTGGACGAAGATAAATCCACTACCAACTGTTTAAAGAGAGGAATACATGAACAATGGAAGAGTTTGATAACGAAGTGAAGGACGATCCAAGAGCAATCATCTTCGAAGGGATATTGAAGATCACAGCCTTGGCTAGAACAACGGCAAAAAGACACAATAGCACACACCTGGAGAGATCACCAGGTCCTCAGAGGAACGTAACAAGATACATAATATCATGCCATATAAACAGAATAAACTGCTCAATAATAAGTCAAATCGGATTATAACATGGTCCAATACTCCACCCTTGAACTAGCGTACTATCCCCCCAAACAAACAAGGACAGAAGATGGCACCCTAATCCGTGATAAAGTATATTTCCATGCCATGCATCCAATATGGTATTCGGACCACAACAAGATTCAGTACCTTCTCATCGAAGCAGTGAACTACACCTACATACAAATAAGGACAAGGTGTGGCAAACTAGTCTGCGACAAGTTACTGTTCCAAGTCACGATCAGATATAAGTACCCGAACCAAAATTACTCATATCTAACAGATAAGGATCATCTAACCACTCTAAGTGTAATGCAAATCGAGAATAGTGCATGGTCGCATAACCTCCAAGTCAAGTCAAGGAAAACAATACAATACTAAGTAGCGAGTCTAAACACTATATACCATTCCTCAGTATTGAGCGAGTCTATAGTATATAGTTTACCTATCGTTCCTCAGTATCGAGTGAGTCTACCATAGATAGGGAGGAGGTCAACGTCCACTTGTATTCTTCCCGTCTAAATGCACTAACTCTAATAACTACTAGTCGTCTATCATGCAATCCTAAGAGTAGTTATAGCCTAACGAACGTCCTTACGTATCGGTGGCCAGCCGACCACGCAAGTACGAGACCTATATGCGACTCATGACTCATGGAAAACCTGTGTCATGGCCAATGAATTCAACACACAAAGGGTGGTCCCCTAAATCTAAGTTCAATATATGAAAATAACATAGCAGGAAATAAAACTGAACAGTAAAATTCTATCTAATTATGCCATGTATCACAGTTTATTTACAGAAAGTAAGTAATAAGTAAATGCATAAAATATGAGATAAAATAAATAGACAGCAAATGGTAAGGTGTCTTGTCTGGAGGTTGTGTACAGAATGGCGACGTCCAATAACTCGAATCGACAGATTAGTGAAGCATAGAAAGTCAAATCACTCAAACGTCCTCGGATGCTAAAATAAACACCATGAACGTTTCCAGAATAATGAAATTAGCTGGGTTAGACTACATAAGTTCAATTCTGGATACAGGGGAAAAATCATAATTTTGGATCAAAATGATGTCCGTCATTGAACCCTTTTTGCACGGAAAAGTGTGCTAGGACATACGATCTCTAAAGTCGTCAAACTATATGTCTAGGGGTCTGGTTTGATGAGAAACCCTACCGTATGTCCAAATTTGGACTCTGGTGGGCCGTGCACAAATTTGCCCGTTGGATCGGATCGCGGGCCCGCCAAATAGGCGTTCCGGTCGACCTTTCTGAATCGGACCAAACTTGGCACACAAGACCAGAATTTCGATATGGTCCTACTGGCGTAAGTTTCGTCTCGATACGATTAACGTACACGAAGTTATGGCCAAGTTTGTAAAAGGTCGATATGTGGGTATCTTGACGGATACGCATGATTGCGTCGCACACGCACAACAAAATCGAGTTCCATCGGTTCCCACACGTCGACAACATCCATATGCGCCTTTTGATGCATATGGTTTGCGACCACGTCACCCGGTTTGTCGGGGCGCACGTCGTATCGGTCAAGTTTATTGAAATTTGAAGTTTTGAAAACCAGTTTTTCTAATATTTGAAACTATTTTAACTACAATCCAAGCAATGAGAAATAAAACTAAAAGAGAGGTTTTCATTACCTATATATTATTATTAAATCTGTTAAACAATTTTTTGGAACTTCCGAGGAATCGACCAAAATGGTCTTCTAAGTTGGGTTTCAAATTCATGAAAAAGTTCTGTATTCGACCAAAATTTTGCTTTGAATTTTCGAGCATCTTACTATGTTTTGATACCTTCTATTTGAAGAGGTTTGTAAACGGTCATAGTACTACGCAATGGATTTTACGGCTCGACAAATAGTTAACTGTGGAAAGAGAAAAAGTCTCGTGAACAGGGGTACCTGGGTGCCTTCGAAAACAGAGGGTTCTCTGTTTTGCGGTCGGTTCAGAGGTGTGGCGGCTCTCCGACGATGTACGGTGGCTGCAGGTGGCCAAGGTTGGGCGTGAAAATGTCTTGGTTGGTCGAGAGTCAGGAGTTTGTGTAACGCCTAGTCCCAAAATACTAGGACTAGGTACAAAGATATGCCAGCTGTATTCATAAGAAGTACATGGGCCTCGTATGGATACATAAGCTGTAAAGTGCAGTAAACCACAACTAACTAATCTCATCCACACAAAATACAAGAATAAAAGATATGATATAATCAACTGTAACAAGTCCTTGTACCATATGTTGGGTGGAGACAAATCCATTACCAATAAGTAAGGAAAAATATACATGAAAACTGAAATGAATTGGCGGAGTAGCAAAGAAAGACCCAAGACACGTCATCCGAATAAATAGAGAAGATCGCGACCTCGGCTAGAATACTTACGGAAGACAATAGCACACACCTGGGGAGATAACCTGGTCCTCAGAAGGACGTAACAAGATACACAATATCATGCCATAAACTGAATATAACTGCTCAATAATAATAACTAAGATCGGATCAAACATGGTCCAATATCTCACCTTTTGGATTAGCGTACCATCCCCCCAACCAAACAAGGACAGAAGATGGCATACTAACCCACGATGAAGTATATTTCCGAGTCACACACCCAATATGGTATCCGGACCCCAACAAGGTTCAATACCTTCTCATCGGAGTAGTAAGCCACACCTACAACCACACAAGGACAAGATATGGCGAACTAATCCGCGACAAGTTATTGTTCCAAGCCACAGTCAGATACAAGTACCCAAATCAAAAGTACTCATACCTAAAGGATAAGGACGCCTAACCAAACTAAGTGAATGCAGTTTTAAGAATAGTTCATGGTCGCATGACTATCGGGTCAAGTCAGGAAAATACCAATGCAGTACAGTACCTCAGTAGCGAGTCACAACACCATATACTATTCCTCAGTATCGAGCGAGTGTATAGCATATAGTCTACCTATCGTTCCTCAGTAGCGAGCAAGTCTACGATAGATAGGGTGGTAGTCAACTTCCAATCATGTTTCTCGCCCAATGCCAACTCATAACTGCTAAGTCTTCTAGCATGCTACTCTATTAGCAGTTATTTCCTAACGCACGGCTGATACGTACTGTTGGCCAGCCAATCACGCATGTCCGATTCCTATGTGACTCGTAACAACGTGTTATAAATATGTCAAGGCCTATGAATGCAACACACAAAGGGTGGTCCCTTAAATCTAGGTTCAATGTATAAGAAAATAGTATATAGTAGGAAATAGAACTAAACAGTAAAAATTCTATCTACTTTGCCATGTATCACAGTTTATTTTGCAAAAAATAAATAATAAATAAATGAATGAATATGAGCTAAAGTAAAATAATCAGCTAATGGCAAGGTATCTTACCTGAGGTTATGTGCAAAAGGGAATAATCCAGTAGCTCGAACCGACAAATAAACGCAGCAAGAAAAGTCAAATCCCGCAGATGACTCCGGATGCTGCAACAAACATCACGAACGAGTTTGGAATAAAAGATATGCCTACGAAACGTCTATCCAAAAGTTTAATTCTGGAACAGGGGTAAAATTATAATTTCAGGTCAAAACAATGTCCGTCGTTGGACCTATTTTGCACCGAAACGCGTGCCAGAACCTACGGTCTCTAAAGTCGTCAAACTATAGTCTACAGTTCCATTTTAGGAGATAAAACCAACCGTATGTCCAAAGTTGGATTCTGGTGGGCCGTGCACAAAATCGCCCGTTGAGTGGGATTATAGGCCCACCAAAATGGTGTCCCGGTCAACGGTCTCAGAATCGGACCAAACTTGGCTCACAGGACCAAAAAATATTTTGAGTCCAATGGCGCAAGTTTCGTCGCAATTTAATCAGTGTGCACAAAGTAATTAAAATTTTTGAAAAAGCCCGATACGAAAAAATTTGACAGATACGGATCAAATTTATCGTGTACACGCAACCAATTTAAATTCCATCAAAGTCCACACGTCCACAAAGTCGATATGGACCTTTCGGTATGCTCGATTTACGACGGGATCATCCGGTTTGTCGGGACGGACCTCGTACCGGGGGTTTTAAGGTTTTTGAAAACTGATTTTTTGGGATCTTTAATCTAATTAAACATAGAATTTATTGTAGAATAAATAAATCTATTTGAAGGGGATGATAGAGGGTCATGTCTTTCTACACGAATTTATGGATCTAAAAACGGATTAGAATTGAAGGAGAAATCGCACAATAAAGTTAGGTACCTCGATGTTAAATTCTGTTGATGTTGTTGGTTGTTGTTTCTGTTACCGTTGTCGCGTGGTGTTGTTGTTGGTCGAGGGCTCATCGAGGGAGGTACAGGGTGAGCGGAGGAGAGAGGAGGAGGAAGGAAGGAGAGAGAAAGAAGGAGGAGGAGATTAGGTTTTCTTTTAGAGTCAATATATATATATATATATATATATATTTAATATTATATATATAATATATAATATATATATATATATATATATATATAGTGTGATATATATATAAAGAGTTGGTGGGACCTTTAAAAAAATAATAATATATAAAGAGTTGGGGGGTCGGCACAATGCTACTGCTGCTTGCTTGTGGGGACGGCCACAAAGCTGCTGCTATATTGCTTGGGTGGTCGGTTCCCACTTGTGTGGCCGACCACCATATATAGTTTTTTTTCTCTTATCTTCTCAAAATCTTTTAAATATATATTATATATATATTATATATATATATTAGATATATATTATAATATATATATAATATATTATAATATATATATATAAAATATATATATATATATATATATATGTAATGTATATATCCATACTATACCCCATAAATCTATATTAAAAATCTAAATAACAATTTAATACCATCTATCCAATATTAATATATATATATATATATATATTTTTTTTTAAGAAAGGAGAATTTTATTGATGTATCAGACGCAAAATGCCAAAGCCTATACAAGAAGAGCGCAAAGCGCCGACAAAAGAAAAGAAACGGCTAAGCATGCCGACAAGACAGAAACAGAAAATGAATCTAATGTAGGGTTTCCCAGAACTTGGGCATGGAGTGCGAGCAGCGCCTCCGGATCTTAAGGATCTGTCTGATGATTTCCCTGTACAGTTGGAGGGGTGTAAGGTGTGTCCCTCATAACAAAACTTGTTCATGTTTTTCCACAGGACCCAAATTTCGGCAGCAACGATGATCTGATGTCCGTAGGAGACGCCCAGCTGGACAAGAGATTATTGAAGCCCCTAAGGAGAAGGACCTTCCTAAACTTGAAGCTGAGCGTCACCCAAATATTAGTGGCCAGATCACGGAGATGAGGATGTGTTCTGCTGATTCGGTTTGAGGGAAAGTGCAGCAATGGCATCTCGAGGCTAGGCTGTAGCCAAATGAGGAGATGGCGTCATCGGTGGAGAGTTTTCGTAAGTGGGCTCGCCAGATAAGGATCGACCATTTGATGGGGATGCATGCATGCCAGAAAGGTGCGGTGAGGGGTAATGGGGTCCCGATGCGCGGACGACAGACCTGGCGGAGTGCAGAGAGAACTGGCTGTCCGGGCTAGGGGACCATCTTGTGATGTCCGGAGTGTCGGAGATGCGGAGATTCGTAGTGGCGAGATGGGCGGCCGGCCGACCCGAGCCAGATAGAGACTCGATCCCAGATCCATCCGGACGAAGGATCCTAAAGCTCACGGATTTGGCCTTCCGCGGAGGAGACTCTGGGTGGTGCCAGAGGTTACCACCCAGCCAACGATCGTGATCATCGATGAGTAGCCGTTACCCAGCTGGATGTGGATTAGGGGTCTGCAAGCTGTCGGCCTCAATTAATATATTTAAAACATCTATATTTTTTTTTACATCTATATATATATATTATATATATATATATATTATATATAATATATTATATATATTAATCCGAAAATCAAACTCAACACCCAAACGCACAATACACAACTAGAACTCATAAAACTTGGCAAATACGAAGGTATATAATATATATATATATATATATATATATATATACCTTCGTGTTTGCCAAGTTTTATGAGTTCTAGTTGTGTATTGTGCGTTTGGGGTGTTGAGTTTGATTTTCAGATTTTGGTTGATATATTTGAGTTGAATTCGATTTGTATATGTTTTAACATGTTATTTTGGTTCAGATTTGATATTGTATTTAGGTTCCAGTCTTTGGGTTTTGTTCGAGTTTGTATTCGAGATGGGAATCTCGAATCGATGGATAGTATCTGATTTGAGTGATATTAGGATCCATCTTGTAATGAGTTAGTTTGATATTAGGTATTATCAAATTGATCTCGGTTTTGTAGTTTTGATATATATATATATATATATATATATATATATATCTATATAGATATATATATATATAATATATATATAATATTATATATATTCAATTAAAATAATCTCAATAATAATAACAATAGAATAAATGTTTATTTAATCTTCACAAATAACTTTAATAATAATATAATATTAAAATCGTCCCAATGGGTGGACTTTACCACACACCCTTATTTGGGTCCAAAAAATTGTAAAATTTGTAAATATTATTTAATATAAAATACCGATAATTGTACAAATAATTTAATAATTTGAAATTGTACATGAAATTCTAATAATTTAGAAATATTTTTACGAACATAAAATATGTCCACATGGCCACCTTGGTCCCATCACATGCCTACCTGGGCTTAAATTTGGTCCGGGCCCAGTTCGGACTAGTTTGCCCAACTGGGTCATCTAAAATAAATATATAAAATAATATCATATTAAAATAATTTAAACGAGTCAATTCACAATTTGGTCTGGCTTTCCTAGTTTGGACATCACTATGGTTAGGCTCCCCCGGCATGGCTAGTACACTAGTCAAGGCACACTACTACATCTTCCGTACCAAAATTCATGGTAGTCTTGTGCTCCAAAATTCAACAATGGCTAAGGTCATTTTATATAAAAAATCATAAATTGCATAAATTCATTTAAGTCTTTTTAAAATAAAATATTAAAAAAATTAGGGGTTTTATATCTTACCCAACTTACAAGAATTTCGTCCTCGAAATTTAGAAAATAAATATAGGTAGGATCGGGAGATAGATGGAGTTCATCAATGTCGAAATGTGATTAAATTTGTATAAGGCGAAGAAACGACGTTCAATACAAACATGCATTAGAAAAATTGTGAACTCGGTATATCCGAAAACACATCAGGGTTATGGTATAGAATAAGGATTGTTAATGAGGTGAAAAAATTTGATAACCCGAATAAAAACAGTGAGAAATTTAGTAGATAAAAGAGGATAATTAGACATTGGAAGATATGGTTCCTTGAGAGAAAACTGGATACTAAATCATCTTGGTTGAGAGTTTGATTTAAGTGAACAATTAGAATCATTCTCGAGTGCTCAAGAATAATTGGAAAGGCACGATAACAATTCTAGGGTTGAGAAAATTAGGAGTAGTTAAAGGCGAGGATATAGCCACATGAGTCGGTCGGTGGTTATCTACATTTCGGTATATATAACTGATAGGCAACTAAAGGTGATACCTTGGATCGATCTATCAAGTACAGTGCATTGTCTTTCTAAAATAAGTAAAAGAAGAACAATAAAGGTTTCATAGACGAGGCTATTGAGTACGAATATGAGGTTCATAGGCGACGAAAATCAAAAAAAAATTTGCCAAGGCTGTCGCGGATAAGACTCTAGGGCAAGTTTACTTATGTCTCCATCTACGTAGATAATATATGAAGGCGAACCAAAGTGCAATAGGTTGATTAGACCATCATGCACCGGTTCTGACTAGACAATAGTTAGTAGGTGCACCCAATAAAGTATGTCATGATCAAAATTGGCAAAAATATGCTTGCAAAAATGTGGCTAATTAGCAGCATAAGATAGTCAAAAATATAAGTAAGAAGAATGATAAAGGAAATTAAATAGTCAAGGGTCTTTTAAAATCTAAGATCCGCCCGAAGTTTGGGCCTGGCAGTTGGCTTGGTTGACTAGCTAAGTTAGGGTCCTCTGAATTAATAGTCTGAGTAAACTTATCAACATGGGTCACAAGGATAAGGCTTTGTTGGGCCATGAGGTATTCTACCCAACTTAAAGAGTTAAGCTAGTATGTGATGAGACAATGGGTCAAGCAATCAAGATAAAGCACAAATTTAAGCATTTAAGAATTAAGTAGAACAAAATCACATATCGGGTCGAAAAAATTGTGTCAAGGTTGAATCTCTAATTGAAGTCATGAAGTATTTTGGTATTATGGTAGAGGATAGTTTAGCCATTTTGACCAGAACGTCATATCAAGAAAATAGAGTACAAGGAGACGTATTTTAGTGGGACATGCTATCTACATGAAGGTGGGCTCGTCTAGGTCTTACATAAGAAAATTGTTGGAAGGAAAAGTCTAGTGTTGTGCTCCAAATATCCAAGTCACGGTAAGGGATGCCAAAAGATCTAAAATAGAAAGTGGGAGTTCATGATGTGACAATTAATGCCAAAAGAATATCAAGTTAAAGCATGAAATAAAATTAATTAAGGAATCCAATATAATTTAGGGTCAAAATTCTAGAGAAAAAATAGTCTCCTAGATGGATACGGTTAAGGAACAATCAAATCGCTATTCAAATTGCAAACGATTAGAAGGTCACAATAAAAGTTCTAGATTTGAGGAAAGGTCGAGTAAGTCAAGGTTGGATACAGTCACATAGTTTGATAGATGACTAACAATGCTTGTGTATATACTACCATCATGGTCATGAGTGACATGGCATTTAGCATGGAATACTTCTAACTTATTAGGGCTATCTTGGAGACAGCTACCGTTAAAATTTTAACTCAGGTTTTCTTCCAAAAGTTCTTAATAAAATTTCTCAAAAATGAACTACCTTAATTTGTATTCACTCCAAGCGTCTAATTTAATCATGATTAAAAGTTTAATCCTTCCATATATCTTCAATGAACTTCATCACGTTACTACTATCTTTTCTATAATTTAACATTTTTCACTCCGACTTTTAAACTTAAGAGTTCATAAGTCATGATCCATAAAAATTTCTATATTACTTCATAACTTTAAAACTCCAAAACATTCTCAAATAATCCTCGAGATGAACCCTTAGCATATCACGATCAATCTAAAATTTACAGCTCAATATTTTAACGCACTCACCAACCATACATCTACTTCTAAGTCATGCAAACATAATAACAACTTTTAAACCCAAAATCTAAATAGTTGTAATCTTCAATGAAAGGATACGAATTCAAATTTGAAATTTTCCTCAAAAATCGCATTCATATCTTCTAATTATTTTAAACCAATTTTCAATATCATTACTTCCACTTAAAATTTCAAATTTGATAAACATATTAATTCAACTTGTACGACTCAATTTAAATAATTCATACTGCCACTTTTACAATCTTAATATCATTTCCAAACCAACTTTATATCTGCTCAAAGATGAACTATAATCTAATAATTCATGAATATCAAACCACAAAATCAACTCAATTTTTTAAATCAGTGTATATAGGTTCTAACTTTTTTCTACAGTATCAAATAAGATTCTATCAATCCTCCGATGATTACTACTTAGAAATCTCAAGGTTAAACTTTCTTTGGTAATATTCCAACTTAGAAACTGCTAACAATTAAATCGCACTTCTAGAAAATGCCTTATAACTTAGTTAAGGTCTCAATATATTCAAGTGTCAATGTAATCACTCTAGCCATATGTTTGACCATGAGTATATAGTAGTGTAGTCATTTCTAACCATGATTAAGCACAAGAAGATAAGGGTATTGGTAGAAAGAGCGCAAGCAAGATGCAAAAATCAAAGGAGACAACGAGAGTTTAGAATTTGGAAACCAAGGAAGGAGGTAAAGCTTGTGGAGATCCTAAACTCTAATCCTATGTGCAGGCTCACATCGGTACAGTAACGTAACCGAAGTGTAAACTTGACCTGCATGGGCCACCACAAAAACATGTAACACCCCAGTCCCATAATACGTAGGACTATGTACATAGACATGCCAGTTGTATTCATACAAAGTACATGGGCCTCGTATGGATACATAAGCTGTAAAGTGCAGTAAACCACAACTAACTAATCTCATCCACACAAATACAAGATAAAAGATATCATATAATCAACTGTAATAAGTCTTTGTATAATATGTTGGGCGGAGACAAATCTACTACCAACAAGTAAGGAAAAATATACTGAAAACTGAAATGAATTGGCGGGAGTAGCAAAGAAAGACCCAAGACACATCATCTCCGAATCAATAGAGAAGATCGCGACCTCGACTAGAATACCTGCGGAAGACAATAGCTGACACTGGGGAGATAACCAGGTCCTCAGAGGAACATAATAGATACACAATATTATGCCATATAAACTGAATATAACTGCTCAACAATAATAAGTAAGTCGGATCATAACATGGTCCAATACATCACCTTTTGGATTAGCGTACCATCTCCCAACCAAACAAGGACAGAAGATGGCACACTAACCCACGATGAAGTATATTTCCGAATCACATACAAAATATGGTATCCGAACCCCCAACAAGGTTCAATACCTTCTCATCGGAGTAGTAAGCTACACCTACAACCAAACAAGGACAAGGTGTGGCGAACTAATCCGTGACAAGTTATTGTTCCAAGCTACGGTCAGATACACGTACCCAAACTAAAAGTACTCATACCTAACGGATAAGGACGCCTAACCAATCTAAGTGAATGCAGTTTTATAAAAAGTTCATGGTCGCATGACTACCGGATCAAGTCAAGAAAATACTAATGCAGTACAGTACCTCAGTAGCGAGTCACAACACCATATACTATTCCTCGGTATCGAGCGAGTCTATAGCATTAGTCACCTAGCGTTCCTCGGTAGTGAGCGAGTCTACGATAGATAGGGTGGTAGTCAACTTTAAATCATGTTCTTCCCGCCCAATGCCAACTCATAACTGCTAGTCTTCTAGCATGCAACTCTATTAGCAGTTTTTTCCTAACGCATGGCTTATACGTACTGGTGGCCAGCCAATCACGTATTTCTGAGTCCTATATGTGACTCACAATAACGTGGTATAAATGTGTCAAGGCCTATTAATGCAACACACAAAGGGTGGTCCCTTAAATCTTGGTTCAATGTATAGAAAATAGTACATAGCAGGAAATAGAAAAACAGTAAAAATTCTATCTACATGTGCCATGTATCACAGTTTATTTACAAAAATAAATAATAAATAAATGCATGAATATGAGCTAAAGTAAATAATCAGCTAATGGCAAGGTATCATGCCTGAGTTTATATGCAAAGGGAATAATCCGTAGCTCGAACCGACAAATAAACGAAGTAAGAAAAGCCAAATCCTGCAGATGACTCCGGATGCTGCAACAATATCACGAACGAGTTTGGAATAAAAGATAGGTCTAGAAAACGTCTGTCCAAAAGTCTAATTCTGGAACAGGGGCAAAATCGTAATTTTGGATAAAATGATGTCCGCCGTTGGACCCATTTTGTAACAAATATGTGCCAGAACATATGGTCTCTAAAATCGTCAAACTATATGTCTACGGTTCCAGTTTGAGGAAACGAACCCAACCGTATGTCCAAAGTTGGATTCCAGTGGCCGTGCACAAAATCGCCCATTGAGTAGGATTGTAGGCCCGCCAAAATGGCGTCCTGGTCAACGGTCTCAGAATCAGACCAAACATGGCTCACAGGACCAAAAACATATTTCGAGTCCAATGGCGCAAGTTTCGTCGTGATTTGATAAGTGTGCACAAAGTAATTGGAAATTTCGAAAAAGTCCGATACGAAAAAATTTGACGGATACGGATCAAATTTGTCGCACACATGCAACCAATTTGAATTCCGTCAAAGTCCACATGTCCACAAAGTCGATACGGACCTTTTGGTATGCTCGGTTTTGCGACGGGGTCATCCAATTTGTCGGAACGGACCTCGTACCGGGATTTTTATGGTTTTTGAAAACTAATTTTTTGGGATTATAATCTGATTAAACATTGAATTTATTGAAGAATAAATAAATCTATTTGAAGGGGATGATAGAGGGTCATGTAGGCTTTCTACACGAATTTACGGATCTAAAAACGGATTAGAATTGAAGAAGAAATCGCACGGTAAAGTTAGGTACTCGATGTTAAATTCTGTTGATGATGTTGTCGTTGTTGTTTCCGTTGCCGTTGTCGCGTGGTGCTGCTGTTGGCCGAGGGCTCGTCGATGGAGGTTCAGGGTGAGCGGAGGAGAGAGGAGGAAGGAAGGAGAGAGGAAGAAGGTGTAAAACCCCTAAATTTTTACTATATTTTTTATCGATTTTGGTACTGATTTAAAATTTTTGTATTGTACGTCGCGTAGTCGTATTGTCCGTTGTGCGCAAACGACGTATTTCGTAATTGCTTGTCGAGTACGAATATGGACGAGCGTACATATTTTAGAAAAATATTTTAATTTTAATTTTTATAAGTTCAAAATAATTTATAATAAATACTTTGCTATCATACAAGAATTGCTAAGTTTGTTCTTTTTATTTAAAAGAGCCTTCAACTACTAATAAATAATATTTTTATTGTATACTAGAAAAATATTATGTAAATTATTTGTGCATACATATATCATAATTATTTATTACCTTATTTTTAAATAAATAGTGTAATTTTCGAAATTATTATTATAGTATTTTTGGAAACATATTTTTGAAATATTTGTGACAATTTAAATTTTGATTTGATTCCATGGATACATTTAAATAGTAAACTAATATCTATATTTGAAATTGATTTGATTTTAGACTAAAAGAATTTAATTAGATTTAATTGGATTTAGATTTAGATTTGGATTGGATTTGATTGATTTTTAATTAATACATGAATTATCTAATTGGGTTTTAATATTCCTATTCCATATCCAATTGAGAATCTCACATCCTATAAAAGGCAGTTACTCCTCCAAATTCCTATCATTATTTCCTCCACATTATTCTTCATCCACCACAAAAACGTGATGTGCATCGTGTCCATGTTCTCACTCCAAACTCTTATTCCATTTGTACATGTACAATTTTTCGTGTTGGACTCTTCCCCGACACAATAAGATTTTCTAACCTAACCCTAATCATAATTCTAACCCTCTGCCTCCTCCTGTCCCGTTCGACCCGACCAAGCCTGACTCCCCACACTCGCTACCCCATCACTAGCACCACGCCGCCAAACCCCGCTCTGCCGGAGCACTCGATCCCCGGCCACCATCCTCCCCAGACAATCGACCTTGACCCAAAAATCACCTCCACCACAGCCATCATCACGGCCCTCCCACTGTCAGCACCACCGCCACCATCCCGGTCACAAACCACCACCACGGTCACCATCCGAAACACCACCACCGCGGCCACTGCCGCGGCAACCCCGCCACCACCATCAGTAACATCACCACTACCGCACCCCAACTCCTCTTCCCGACTAGAAATTTCGGCCAACCAACAACACCATGGCACCCAAGGAAATCACCAAAGCAAACCCAAAAATAATTTCCAACCAACTCACCTCCGTCAAAGCCGACCTCCTCCGGCGCGACCGTCGCCGCTCCGCACAGCCGCTCCGCACAGCCCCACCGGAAACCCCTATTTCCATCTTCTCCTCCGCCGCGCCAGCACGAGCACGCCGCCCGCACGCAGCTCCGCCCGGCGACCGAACCAACACCGCCCTCCTCATCCGTCCGCCGCGTCAGCCATGGCCGGCCGCGCATACGTTCCCCTCCGCCCCGCGGCGAACCGCCAACAACCTCCACCGCACGACTCGACCGCCGCCCGCCGTGGCCTACTTCCCACTCCGCCGCTGCCCTTAACGAACCACCGGCGTCGGAGCACGCCGTCTCCAGCCGCACCCAAATAAACCGTCCGCTCGAACCCTCCTCCTCACTCGACTCCACAAACCCTCGTCACCGACCTTCTCCTCCGATCCGCCCTCCGGTCTTCCGCCGCTCTCCCTCTCGATCACTCCGCCCTCGCTCCTTTCTCTCTCCCACCTTCTTCTTTCACTTCTTTTATTTTTTAGGAGCAGCAGTCAGTTGACTGCTGCATTTTAGTTACTTTTTATTTACTTTAGTTTATTATTTTATTATTATTATAGTTTTTCTTATGTCTATTATTATTATTTTTTAAAAAGGGACAGCATGATTTATTAGATTATTATTAGGCTTCTTACTCGTAAAACGAGAAGGAAGAAAGCCATGAGCCATGATCATATTTTTATTACTATTATTATTATTATTATTATTATATTTTATTATTATTTATTAATATTCTTATTTGAGTTATTTTTTTTAGTAAGTATTATTTTAATATTAATAAAATATATTAGCATTTCTCGTATTATATTGTAACAAAAAGATTGTACTAGGCTTACCTTATATTTATTTTCAAAACTAGATTTCGAACCCTAAAAAATATTATTTCCTATTATTATACTAAAAAGTACTTGACAAAAGTAGTTTCCCTATAAAAATAGTTTCTAGAATATTATGTTAAGTATATATTTCTTTATTTAATGAAATATCGTTTCTGTCAAACATCACAAATTTTATGAAACTTAGTGTTTTAGCCAAAAACGACTTTTCTTGACTTTAAGTATTTTCCTATAACTATTTTTGACTTATAAAAGTTAGTTCTTGAGTATTATAAATAGTTTTAATTCGTATATATATTATTATTATTATTTATTATCCTACATTTTGATTATCCTTCCGTCCATGACTAAATCCCATTACTCCTATTCCCTCGCCAATTCTAGACTACCCTATGTCAATTTTCACTATTCTGACTGTCCCGGACCTAATGGAACTGTCCGTGCCACCATCAGATGTCACCATGCATAGTTGATGTACCGAGAGTCGCAGATCGTGCCACCTGGATCATTGCACTACACCAGGCGTCCTACCAGGCAAGACACCATGCCATTTGCTGTTTATTTATTTTAGCTCATATTTCATGTATTGTTCATTATTTTCTTTATGCAAAATAAACTGTGATACATGGCTTAACCTGTTAGAACTTACCGTTCATTTATATTCATGCTAGTATTATTTTTCTTACACATTAAACCTAGATTTAAGGGACCACCTTGTGTGTTGCATTCATTGGCCTTGACACATTGTAACACGAAGTTGTGTGTCGCATATAGAATACGCACATGCGTGACTGGCTGGCCACCGGTGCGTATAAGCCGTACGATTGGAATAACCGCTAATAGAGGTTGCATGCTTAGTTTGACTTAGCGGTTATTTAGAGGTTGTATGTTGTGGATACAACATAGTAGGCATTGGGCGGGAGGACAATTCTTTAGCGTATGGACTTCGATGCACTTTCCCTTGTGACCCGGACTCTCCGCTGGAGATACGGGATTGATGACCCATGATTATTGACGGCCACTAACGATTTTACGGAACGTCATGCTCTTACTGATGGGGCCTCTGGTGCCCCAAAGGGGGACCATGCCGATCCTATTCAGCCAGGGCCCATGCGTAGAAGGATGTTCTTAACTACGTTTCACTTAGAACGGTTAGGCACCTTTATCCGTTAGGTACGAGTACTTTTGGTTTGGGTACTTGTATCTGACAGTGGCTTGGAACAATAACTTGTCGCGGATTAGTTCGTCATCTTGTCCTTGTTTGGTTGTAGGTGTGACTTACTACTTCGATGAGAAGGTATTGAACCTTGTTGGGGTCCGGATACCATATTGGACTCATAGCATGGAAAGATACGTCATCGTGAATTATTTTACCATCTCCTGTCCTTGTTTGGTTGGGGGGATGGTACGCTCGTTCAATAGGTGTGTATTAGACCATGTTATAAATTCAATTGACTTATTTATTTGAGCAATATTTATTCAGTTTATATGGCATGATATTATGTGTCTTGTTACGTCCCTCTGAGGACCTGGTTATCTCCAGGGTGTGTGCTATTGTCTTTCGCAGGTGTTCTAGCTCTAGTCGTGATCTTCGCTATTTCTTCGAGAATGATTGCACTTGGATCGTCTTCGTTTCGCTTCGCTCGCCAAAATCTTTCTTTTTCTTATCATGTATTTTTTTTCATAGTTGGTAGTGGATTTGTCTCCGCCCAACTACATGTAGCAAATGACAATTTTATAGTTGGTTATATGATATCTTCTATTCATTTATTTTGGTGGATGAGTTAGTTATGGTTCTACTGCATTTTACAGCTATATATCCATACGAGGCCTATGTACTTCGTATGTATATAGCTGGCATGTCTACGTTCCTAGTCCTACTATTTAGAAATGGGGTATTACATATTTTTGTGGTGGCCCATACAGGTCAGAATGAATTATTTAGTTACTTTACCGTACCAAGCAAGCCTGCGAATAGGATTAGAAGTCTAGGATCTCATCCACATACTTGACCTTTTTCCTCGATTCCATATTCGATCGACTCATCGATTGTATCTTGCTTGATTCCTCCTATCATTATCCTATCTTCCCTTCGTGCTTGCTAGAGATTGACCTTATTAGTTAGATGTCCCAAACACCCTTAGTTTAATCTTTTAAGTTGGGTAGAATACCCCATGACCTGACACACCCTTGACCATTAAGGAGAATACAAATAGCATTATCTAGACCAGAGAGACTAGAAGAATTTAACCCATTTGGTCAACCAAGCCTTGGTCAATAAAACCATAGAATGATGGTATAGGAATAAACAAGACTTAGATCCTTATGACTCTTAGACCATTCATATTTGTTTTTATTCATATTATCGTGCCTATATTTTTACTATCTAGACTAATGATGCTAATGTAGCCTAGTTTTTGCAAGCTTAGCCTTTTACCAAGCTTGTTCGTGATATATATGTTAATGGAGGTACCCCACTAACATATTGTCTATTAGAACCGGTGCATGATGGTCTGATCAACCAAGTGCACATTGGTTCGCTTTTATCTATTATTCTACGTGGATGGAACTTAATTAAACTTGGCCTTTAGAATCCCATCCACGACTGCCTTGACAATTCCTTTGAAATTATTCTGTCATCTTTGAGCCACGTATTCGTATTCGATATCATCGTCTTCGAACTCTTTACCGCTTTCGCCTTCACCTATTTTAAAGGGACGAAGGCGTTATACTAGAACTTCCTCTAGCATTCCTAATGATTATGACCACTATCACTCGGTTGCTATATTTTCATCCCAAACTACTTGGCCCTATCAAGACCCTTAATCGCTTAATTTAAGTGAATCTATTCGTTCTCTTAATCGTGACCCTCATTCATTACCCGTGACCATACCGTATTATTTTTCTATGATCTAGATCGTGAATTCTTACGACATGATTTGTTATAGATTGTTTCCCATCGATACCCCCTTGTGTCTTCTCACCCCCTACGAATTCTTTTGAGGACAAATTCTTTGAAGTTGGGTAGGATGTAAAACCCCTAAATTTCTACTATATTTTTTTTATCGATTTGGTACTGATTTAAAATTTTTGTATTGTACGTCGCGTAGTCGTATTGTACGTTGTGCGCAAACGACGTATTTCGTAATTGCTTGTCGAGTACGAAATGGACGAGTGTACATATTTTTAGAAAATATTTTAATTTTAATTTTTATAAGTTCAAAATAATTTATATAATAAATACTTTGCTATCATATAAGAATTGGTAAGTTTGTTCTTTTCATTTTAAAAGAGCCTTCACTACAAATAATAAATAATATTTTTATTGTATACTAGAAAAATATATTATGTAAATATTATTGTGCATACATTATAAATTATTTATTACCTTATTTTTAAATAAATAGTTTAATTTTTGAATTATTATTATTAGTATTTTTGAAAAACATATTTTTGAAATATTTGTGACAATTTAAATTTTGATTTGATTCCATGGATACATTTAAATAGTAAACTAATATCTATATTTGAAATTGATTTGATTTTAGACTAAAAAATTTTAATTAGATTTAATTGGATTTAGATTTGGATTGGATTTGATTGATTTTAATTAATAAATGAATTATCTAATTGGATTTTAAATATTCCTAGTCCATATCCAATTGGGAATTCCCACATCCTATAAAAGGCAGGTACTCCTCCAAATTCCTATCATTATTTCCTCTACATTATTCTCTATCCACCAAACAAACGTGCTGTGCATCGTGTCCATATTCTCACATCCAAACTCTTATTCCATTTGTACATGTACATTTTTTCGTGTCGGACTCTTCTCCGACACAATAAGATTTTCTAACCCTAACCCTAATCATAATCCTAACCCTCTGCCTCCTCCTGTCCCGTTCGACCCGACCAGCCCGACTCCCCGACCACTCGCTACGCCGTCACTAGCACCACACGCCAAACCCGGCTCTGCCGGAGCACTCGATCCCCGACCACCATCCTCCCCAGACAATCGACCCTGACCCAGAAATCACCTCCACCACAGCCATCATCACGCCCTCCCCACTGTCAGCACCATCGCCACCATCCCGGACACAAACCACCACCGCGGTCACCATCCGAAACACCACCACCGCGGCCATGCGCGGCAGCCCCGCCACCACCATCAGTAACATCACCACCA
The DNA here is from genome assembly GCA_029216955.1 of Iris pallida. Lineage (NCBI taxonomy): Eukaryota > Viridiplantae > Streptophyta > Magnoliopsida > Asparagales > Iridaceae > Iris > Iris pallida. The sequence continues at coordinate 21,042 of JANAVB010018610.1, forward strand.
CCGTACCCCAACTCCTCTTCCCGACTAGAAATTCCGGCCAACCAACAACACCACGGCACCCAAGGAAATCACCAAAGCAAACCCAAAAATAATTTCCGACCAACTCACCTTCGTCGAAGCCGACCTCCTCCGGCGCGACCGCCGCCGCTCCGCACAGCCGCTCTGCACAGCCCTACCGGACCAGCACGAACACACCGCCCTCACGCAGCCCCTGGCGACCGAACCAACACCGCTCTCCTCCTCCGTCCGTCGCGTCAGCCATGGCCGGGCGCGTGTGTTCCCCTCCGCCCCGCAGCGAACCGCCAACATCCTCCACCGCACGACCCGACCGCCGCCCCGTGGCCTACTTCCCACTCCGCCGCTGCCCTTGCCGAACCACCGGCGCCGGAGCACGCCGTCTCCAGCCGCACCCAAATAAACCGTCCGTTCGAATCCTCCGCCTCACTCCGACTCCCCAAACCCTTGCCGCCGACCTCTCCTCCGATCCGCCCTCCGGTCTTCCGCCGCCTCTCCCTCTCGATCACTCCGCCCTCTGCTCCTTTCTCTCTCCCACCTTTCTCCTTTCAGTTCTTTTATTTTTTTAGGGGCAGCCGTCAGTTGACTGCTGCATTTTAATTACTTTTATTTACTTTAGTTTATTATTTTATTATTATTATAGTTTTTCTTATGTCTATTATTATTTTGTTTTTTTAAAAAAAGGAACAGCATGATTTGTTAGATTATTATTAGGCTTCTTACTCGTAAAACGAGAAGGAGAAAGCCATGAGCCATGATCATATTTTTATTATTATTATTATCATTATTATTATTATTATTATTATTATTTTATTATTATTAATATTCTTATTGAGTTATTTTTATTAGTAAGTATTATTTTTAATATTAAATAAATATTAGCATTTCTCGTATTATATTGTAACAAAAGATTGTACTAGGCTTACCTTATATTTATTTTTCAAAACTAGATTTCGAACCCTAAAAAAAAAATTATTTCCTATTATTATACTAAAAAGTACTTGACAAAAGTAGTTTCCCTATAAAAATAGTTTCTAGAATATTATGTTAAGTATATATTTTCTTTATTTAATGAAATATCGTTTCTATCAAACATCACAAATTTTATGAAACTTAGTGTTTTAGCCAAAAATGACTTTTCTTGACTTTAAGTATTTTCCTATAACTATTTTGACTTATAAAAGTTAGTTCTTGAGTATTATAAATAGTTTTAATTCGTATATTATTATTTATTTATCTTTATTTATCCTATACACTTTTGATTATCCTTCCGTCCATGACTAAATCCCATTACTCCTATTCCCTCGCCAATTCTAGACTACCTTATGTCAACCTTCACTATTCTGACTGTCCGGACCTAATGGAACTGTCCGTGCCACCATCAGAGGTCACCATGCATAGTTGTTGTACCGAAGTCGCAGATCGTGCCACCTGGATCATTGCACTACACCAGGCATCCTACCAGGCAAGACACCTTGCCATTTGCTGTTTATTTATTAGCTCATATTTCATGCATTGTTCATTATTTTCTTTATGCAAAATAAACTGTGATACATGGCCTAACCTGTTAGAACTTACCGTTCATTTATATTCCTGCTATATTTTTTTTTTACACATTAAACCTAGATTTAAGGGACCACCTTGTGTGTCTCATTCATTAGCCTTGACATGTTGTAACACGAAGTTGTGTGTCGCATATAGAACACGGACATGCGTGACTGGCTGGCCACTGGTGCGTATAAGCCGTGCGATAGGAATAACCGCTAATAGAGGTTGCATGCTTAGTTTGACTTAGCGGTTATAGAGGTTGTATGTTGTGGATACAATATGTAGGCATTGAGCGGGAAGGAATTCCTTAGCGTATGAGCTTCGATGCACTTTTCCTTGTGACCCGAACTCTCCGCTGGAGATACGGGGTTGATGACCCATGATTACTAACGGCCACTGACGATTTTGCGGAACGTCATGCTCTTACTGATGGGGCCTCTAGTGCCCCAAGGGGGACCATGCCGATCCTATTCAGCCAGGGCCCATGCGTAGGAAGGATTGTTCTTAACTATATTTCACTTAGAACGGTTAGGCACCTTTATCCGTTAGGTACGAGTACTTTTGGTTTGGGTACTTGTATCTGACAGTGGCTTGGAACATAACTTGTCGCGGATTAGTTCGTCGCATCTTGTCCTTGTTTGGTTGTAGGTGGACTTACTACTTCGATGATAAGGTATGAACCTTGTTGGGGTCCGGATACCATTGGACTCATAGCATGGAAAGATACGTCACCGTGAATTAGTTTACCATCTCCTGTCCTTGTTTGGTTGGGGGGATGGTACGCTCGTTCAATAGGTGTGTATTAGACCATGTTATAAATTCAATTGACTTATTTATTTGAGCAATATTTATTCAGTTTATATGGCATCATATTATGTGTCTTGTTACATCCCTCTGAGGACCTGGTCATCTCTCCAGGTGTGTGCTATTGTCTTTCGCAGGTGTTCTAGCTCTAGCCGTGATCTTCGTTATTTCTTCGAGGATGATTGCACTTGGATCGCTTCGCTTCGCTCGCCAAAATCTTCTTTTGCTTATCATGTATTTCTTTTCATAGTTGGTATTGGATTTGTCTCCGCCCAACATGTACCAAATAACATTTCATAGTTGGCTATATGATATTTCTATTCATTTATTTTGTGTGGATGAGATTAGTTATGGTTCTACTGCATTTTACAGCTTATGTATCCATACGAGGCCTATGTACTTCGTATGTATACAGCTGGCATGTCTACGTTTCTAGTCCTACGTATTTTGGGAATGGAACGTTACAGAAGGAGGAGAAGATAAGGTTTTCTTTTAGAGTCAATATATATATATATGTGTATATATAAAGAGTTGGGGGGGTCGGCACAATGCTGCTGCTGCTTGTTTTGTGGTTGGCGGCCACAAAGCTGCTGCTATATTGCTTGGTTGAACGGTTCCCACTTGTGGGGCCGACCACCATAATAGTTTTTTTTCTTATCTTCTCAAAATCTTTTATATAATATATATACATATACACCATAAATCTATATTTAAAAAACCAAATAACAATTTAATACCATCTATCCAATTATTTAATATATTTAAACAGATCTACATATATATATATATATATATATATATATATATTATTATAATATATATATATATATATATATAATTGATATATATTTATATATATATATATATATATATATATATAAATATATTCAATTAATAATATAATATCTATATATATATATATATATATATATATAATATATATATTCAATTAAATCAATCTCAATAATAATAACAATAGCATAAATATGTTTATTTAATCTCCCAAAATAACTTTAATGATAATAATAATAAAAATCGTCCCAATGGGTGAACTTTACCACACACCCTTATTGGGTCCAGAAAACTGTACAATTTTATAAAATATTAATTAATATAAAAATACCAATAATTGTACAAATAATTAAATAATTTGAAATTGTACATAAAATTCTGAAATAATTTAGAAATATTTTTACGTACATAAAATATGTCCACATGGCCACCATGGTCCGATCACATGCCTACCTGGGCTTAAATTTAGTCCGGGCCCAGTTCGGACTGGTTTGGCCCAACCGGATCATCTAAAATCAATATACAAAATAATATCATATAAAAAATTTAAATGAGTCAATTCACAACTTGGTCTGGTTTTTCTAGTTTGGACATCACTGCTAGGCTCCCCCGGCATGGCTAGTACACTAGTCAATGCACACTACTACGTCTTCCGTGCCAAAATTCATGGTAGTCATGTGCTCCAAAATTCAATAATGGCTAAAGTCATTTCTAAAAAAAAATCATAAATTACATAAATTCATTTTAAGTCTTTTAAATAATAAAAATTAAAAAAAAATTAGCGGTTTTACAGTTTGGTGTTGCGTGGAGTTTCTAAAGGGAATTCTTAACAAATACTTCGCGAACCCAGCATATATACCGCGTTTAAAAACCAATTTCTGGTTGGAATTATTAAATTTATCGCAGGTTTATGGTGTTTCTAGGGCAAATCAGGGAAGAAGTAGATTTCGGATGTGTGTGGGAATATTGGATGGAGATTCGAGCAAGATTTGATTTAAATCAAATCTCTTGGTGGCTTGTTTTATTTGCTAGAATGGAGGGTCGGGCTCTTTTGATTTATTGTTCCTTTTTGGAACAGTAAGTCAAGTTATCCCCTTTTTCTTTTTCCTTTTTTTTACAAACCCTAGATATCTACTACTGATATAGATGTCCATTTCATATACCTTTTTATATAGGTTATATTTACTCTTGAAATTTAAATATTATCACATAAACTTTATATTGGTATAGTAAATATAAATACACAAAGTACTCACAATATATCTCTCTCTTTATATATATTATATAGGCTTATTGCTAATTGATACCCTCAACTATTCGCTTTTCAACTTGATACCCTAAACTTTTTTTGTAACAACTTGGTCCTCAACTATTATTTTTTTTCAACTTGATACCTAAATTTTTAAAAATACCGAGAATGCCCTTCCTTCTTCCTTCCCTCCACCCCCTTCCCACTCCGACCACCCCTCCTCCCCCCCCCCGCTAGCTTCGCCCCCCACCCCCCCTGCTCGCGCCCGGCCAAGCCCGCCGCGCGGCCGCCGTGCTGCTGCGCCGGCCGCCGCTGCTGCTGCGCCTGCTGCTGCTGCTGCTGCGTGCTGCTGCGCTGCTGCTGCTGCTGCTGCTGCTGCTTGCTGCTGCTGCTGCTGCGGCGGCGGGCTTGGCCGGGCTCGAGCGGGAGGGGGGGGCGAAGCTAGCAGGGAGGGGGGGAGGCCGGCCGAAGCTAGCAGGGGGGGGGGTTGGGGAAAGGGGGTAATTTTCGGGAAGATGAGGGGTATTTTCGTCCAAAAATTCTTTGGGTATCAACTTGTTACAAAAAAAGTTTAGGGTATCAAGTTGAAAAAGCGGAATAGTTGAGGGTATCAATTAGCAATTAAGCCATAAAAATATTCCAAAGTACCATTGGTCTACCATCAATCTTATTTACTACAAATTTATTTATCTAATCTAAAGCTCTTCTCCCTCTCTCTCCCTTTATATATATATATATATTATATATATATATATATATATATTAAAAAAAAAAATAGATATATATATATATATATATATATATATATATATATATATATCTATATATATATAATTATATAATATATATATATACATGCGTTTTTAACCTATAAATTCCTAATCCATCCGAAACTATGTTTTTTTGGCAAATATTCTTATTAGAAAAACAAAATATCAAAATAATATCAAATATTGATATATTTATATAACAATCATTTAGAAAATAACTATTATATCACTAAAATAACGTACAAAATATAGATATATCTATAAATAAAATGTATCTACATGGGCGTCTCGGCACTCGTAGCTTCCTTACATGGCTTCAGTTGGGTTCTGGTCAAGCCCGGTCTAAATTGGTACAACCGGATTTTCTAAAAGTCATAATATTAATAAAACTAATTAATTTATTTAAGGGGTCAAGTTGCAACTTGGCAGTTTTTCCTAGTAGAACACACCTATGGCTCGACATCCCCTAGCATGGTAATACATAGTCAAAGCACACGAGTACACTATTCGTGTCACAATTCTTAGTCGTCTTGTACTCCAATCTTAACCATGGCTAAGGTCATCTATAATAATAGCTATTTAATCAAAATATTCATAAATTCCATAAAATCCTATTTAAATCAATAAATAAAAAAAAATCCAAAATTCAGGAGTGTTACATTCTACCCCCCTAAAGAATTTCGTCCTCGAAATTAAAATAATTCACTAAGGTAAAGGAAAACATGCCTATGGTTTTAAGATGTCTCTAAAGTGTGCTTTGTCTCTATGGTTATTCTTAAGCAAACATCCATCAAACTAGCTAAACTAATAATCTACTTCTATTATTAACAAAATCAAGTTATTACCTTCTGTTGCCTCTTGTGTCGTTGTTCCGTCTTCAATCCTTATGACAAAGGCCTGTCTTGGTCGTTGTGCTCCTGCATGCTGTCTAGCTTGCACAAACTGCATCGTCTGGTCGGGAAGCGGTCCACGCGGATACCCCCCCCCTCAAAATAAGGGTTTGTCTTTCCGAAATAGGTGAAGGCATAAAATAATAGAGAGTTCAATGATCGAATACAATTGCGGCGTTTCAAAGGTGATTGAATAATTTGAAAAAAGAGAGTTATTAAGGCAGTTGTGGATGAGATCCTAGAGGGAAAGTATTTGTTAACTATATCTCAATCCACGTAGAAAACCATAAGAAGAGCGAACCAAGTGCACTAGGTTAATTAGACCATATACACTGATTCTAAATAGACAATATGTTAGTGGACGTCCCCAATAAAACATATGTCCTGAACAAGCTCGATAAAGAACAAGCTTGCAAAAATAGGCTATAATAGCAGCATCAGTCAAGATAGTCAAATAATATAAGTACGCGAGAATATGATTTGAAAGAAAGCACAAGTAGTTCAAGTTCATCAAGGTCTAAGACTCGTCCGGTGTTTGTGTCTCTACAGTTTCCCTACTATCATTTTGTCTAAGTGTTTGGTCGTCCAATTGGGGTATGGGCCTCTAAGACTCTAGAGTCTAGGTAAGCCTATCCTTCACTCTATTATATTCAGTGTCATTCAAATATACTTCATTAATTGGGTCATAAGGACATCGGAAGCTACTTGGTGAGACTTTCTACCAAACTTTCAAGAGTTAACTAATAGTGTAACTGAATTAATAGAGCATATATACCTAGGATGAGTCATCTTCCTAAATTCTATCGCATGAAATAAGACTCGTGGTAGGAAAGGAATCAAGTAAGATGCAATTCAAGGCAACCAAACGAGAGTTTGAAAATAGAATCAAAGAAGGAGAATCAAGTATGTGGATGGGTTCCTAGGGTCATTTCTATCCTATTCGCAGGCTCATGTCGATACAATAATGTAACTGAAGGATTAACATAGACCTACATGGGCCACCACAAAAACATGTAATGTCCCAGTCCCAAATACGTATAGGACCAGGATACGGTACATGCCAACAACACTTCACCAATGGGCTAAATCTTAAAGTAAGCCCATTAGCAAAATGCTTAAGCTGTAAATCATGTTAACAACCCAGCAATACAATACAAGTCACAGGTCACAGCTAATCTCATCCACACAAATAACACATGATATATCAAGTCCAATAAAATAATACTAAAGAGAAATATCTGTCCAACATAAAATAGAAATAATAACTGTGCGGGTAAGACATCCCGAAACCACAAAAAAGGAAACAAAGTATAACTACATGTCCACTGATGAAAAGAAAGAAATAATTTATCAAGTCTAAATAAGAGACATGTCTCAAGAGAAGTCTCGGCCACTATCTCATCCTCTTGCGAAGGTACATCACCAGTCTCAATGCCCGAGCCGTGAACCTCCTCTCGTCTAAGCCTGAGATCACTAGGTCCTCAGGGACTAGCAAGACACATATATACATGCCTACTGTACAATAAATAACATGCGAGAAAATAGGAATGGTACAAGGAACATATGACTAAAGAATAAGTATAATGGCATACCGTCAAAGATAGTGCTATCAAGCATGATAATAAGTAAGTAGTCGAGGTAACCGTAGCCCGATGGAGCTCACAGTCCTATAGTCAGTAGCCGATGAGGAATCTCTAACTATAGTAAGGCTCATTCGCACTCGATGGGAGCTCACGAATGAGGTGGTCAGGTATAGTCACGTCTAATAACAGATCAGGGTCAAATCAAACGATCATGATCGGGTCAAGTCAATCAAGTACCAGAAATCAAACTAAGGTCAAGTCCAAGTCAAACAGGTCAGGAGATCATGGCATGACAAAACAACACTATCACTAGACATGAACAGGATAGAAAGTAGAACAAGTAATGTAAAAAAGAGTAAAAATCTATGTGCACGTAAAACTAAAATAACCATGACATGGAACAGGAGAAATATGGAAATAAGTAGATATGAAATTAGTAATATAGAAAAGCATGTAGTACTGTAAAGTTTAGCAAGGTGTACTTGCCTGGTGTAGACTCAACCACGTCTAAATAACCTGTCACATCAACTGTCCGCGAAAGCTGAACTCCTGCAAATGTCCTCGGATGCTGAAACAGTCATTACCAACATTCCCAGAATAAACAAAATAGTTAATATAACCTATTCATAAGTCCAATTCTGGACACAGGGGCAAAACGGTAATTTTGGATCAAAATAGTGTCCGCCGTTGGACCCGTCTTGTACCGAAAATGTGCCAGACCCTATGGTCTCTAAAGTCATCAAACTACATATCCACAAGTCTGGTTTGACGAGACGAATCCAACGGTATGTCCAAAGTTGGATTCTGATGGCCGTACACAAATTCGCTGGTTGAGTTGGATCGTGGGGCCCGCAAAATGGCGATCCAATCAACTATCTCAGATTCGGACCAAACTTGGCATACAGGACCAGAAAAATGACACGGTCCGATTGGCGCAAGTTTCGACTTGAGTTTTCAAATATGCACAAAGTAATTGACTAGTTTGCAAAGAGGTCGATACAGTTATTTTCGACAGATACAGGTTGATTCCGGCGTGCACACATCCAAATCAACTTCCTGGAAAGCCCATACATCCGGGTATACCATACACGTCTTTTGATGCAATTGGTACACGACGAAGTGGTCTAGTTTGACTGGACGCATCCCGTATCGCAAAATTTTCCTTAAGTTTACTGTTTTGAAAATAGTTTTTCCTGATTTTGGAAATCGATTTTTTACACATACACGATTAAACTAGAAACTACAAAAATACCTTGAAGGGCTATAAGTGATCTAAAATACTGTTGAAGTTGTTTTTCCAAATTGCTGATGGGTTGATAGGAATCGATCTCCAAAGAGGGCTACTTGGGACTGATTTGAAACTGTTTCAAAACAGTTTATTGTCGACTTTACGTCGATATCTCGGACAGGTTATTCTACGATTCTCGAAACTATTTACTAGGATCCTAGAGGGTCATGCAGGCTTCCTCTACGAGTTGATAGATCAAAATTTAATCAAAGATAGTGGGAGAAATCAAACCTCAAAAGTCATCGGGTCGTAGCTATGCTGTTGCGGCTGTGTCCTGTTGTTGCGGCTGTTTCTTCGTGCGGCTGTGTACGATGGCCTCCGGCGGTCCGACGATGAGGCAGGCGGTGCAGGGGCGGTCTCACAGAGGGTGACGAGGGTGCGAAGAGGTCTATGAGGACGGGATGGTATCTTAGAGGTTGGATTTTGGGATTCTCTATCGAATATACATATATACTTCTCCGGTTTAAATCCTATTTAGATTGATTTAAACCTAAATTAGATTGGGTTTTTGAATTGATTTTGAGGAGAATATAATCGAAATTTGCTTGGAAAAATCTTTGGATGATTTGATGTATTTAAATCATGATTTGAGTTTGATTCAAATCGCAAACAGGGTCTTATATATGCTCGGGTTCACAGGGAGGGGAGGGAGTGTTCCCAGTTTGTATTTTATATATATATATAATATATATATATATTATATATATATATTATATATATATATATATAATATATATAATAACTTAATATATACTTCTATACACACATATATATTTACTTTATATACTTATATACGTAGAATAAGATATGTGCACCTATATGATAAAGACAATGAATACTTATATAAAAATATTCCAAAGTACCATTGGTTTACCATCAATCTTATTTACTACAAATTTATTTATTTAATCTAAAGCTCTCTCTCTCTCTCTCTCTCTCTCTCTCTCTCTCTCTATATATATATATATATATATATATATATATATTATATATAATATATATATATATATATTATATATATATAATATATTAACAAAATGCATTTTATTGAAGGCTAAAAGTGGCTCATGAAGAGCATTACACAGGTACTGGGCCAAAGACAAAAGGGCCCTGAGCAGCATTAAAAGCAACAAGAAAATAGCAAGATTCCACTTGCATAACGTTGTGGGCACGAGGCCCTAATAGCATCCTGCCCGAAGCTGGCGGTTCAGCTGGGCGGGAGATTGATGTAGTACCCTTTTTTTTTGACCAAAGTCATACAGGTTTGAAAAAGTTCAAAGGGGCGCACGCAAAGCGAGGGGGCGGGGCCCCAGGGGGGCACGTGGGCCCGAGCCATGATGGGCGCGGGGCCCCAGGGGGGGCACGCGGACCCGAGCTTACGACAGAGGAGGGGAAACCGAGGGGACGGCTGGGAGAGAGACGGGGGGGGCCACGGCCGCTCGGCGAGCCGGCGAGCGGAGGCGGAAGGGGGAGCGCTGAACGGAGGGCGCCGAGCGGGCGAACACGGAGGCGCCTCCCCGGCGAGCGGGGACCGCCGGGGCTAGGCGACGATCGGTAGGGGGAAGGTCAGCGGGAGAGGATGATCGGGGAGGGCCCGAGGGCGGGGGCGCCGGCTGAGGGGGCCGGGGGAGGGGGCCCGAGGATGAGGAGGGGAGGGAAACGACGGACGCCGGCGGGGAAGGCCCAACCGGGGCGGAGGGACTGACGCGGAGGGTAAAGCCGGGCTCAACAGCGGAGGAATTGTCGGAGCAGGCGCAGGAGGAGGCCGACGCGGGGCGTGGCCAGTCAAAATCGGCGGGGGGGAGTGGCCTCCAGCGCACGGAAGCTCCGGAGATCGTAGGGAGGCAGAGGAGCTGTCCACGAGGGGAGCTCGGAGCTCACGGGGGGGGGGGGCGACGGAGACGGAGACGAAGAGGCCATCGCAGGGAGGCGGGGGCGACGACGACTCCGACAGGCTCGGACCAACGGCCACGCCGGCCCAGGAGAGGGCCTCGCGGCTCGGAGGAGACAGACCCGCCGACGCCGGGGAAAGCCCGGAGGAGCCAAGGCGGAGGGGGATGGCGAGGGGAAGGGAGAAACGGCGCCGGAGGAAGGGGCTACGGAGGGCGCAGCCAAGGAGGGGGAGGGCTCCACAGGAAGCTCGGGAGCGACGATTGCCGAGGAAACCGGAGGGGCACGGCGGAAGGGGAGGGAGGCACGCCGATCGGGGGAGCAAGCGACCCTGACGGGGGAACGCCACCGGGCGGAGGATGGCCCGGCGGCTGCATCAGCAGCCGAGGCAGGACCACGGCGCCGCCGGCGGCGGGGGGCGCTTGGGACGACGGGACCGTCGCCGCGGAGGGAGACGGCGGCGACAATGAGGGCAGCAAGGGGACTGCCGAGGAGGGGGGGCTGAGCCGCCTGGATGCAGCGGAAGGGGGAACAGGCCGGCAGCCGAGGCCGGAGCGCGCAGCCCGGGGCCAGCCCACCACGGCGGCGGCCACCAGGGGGCCGGCCACCAACGGGGACTCCACCCGAGATCGCCCCAAGCACCCCAAGCGCCGCTATATATATATATATATATATATATATATATATATATATATATATATATATATACAAATCCATCCGAAACTATGTTTTTTTTGGCAAATGTTCTTATTAGAAAAACAAAATATCAAAATAATATCAAATAATATTGATATATTTATATATAACAATCATTAGAAAATAACTATTATATCACTAAAATAACGTATAAAATATATACATATAAATAAAATATATCTACATGGGCGTCTCAGTACTCGTAGCTTCCCTACATGGCTTCATGTTGGGTTCGGGTCAAGCACGGTCTAAATTGGTACAACTGGATTTCCTAAAAGTCATAATATTAATAAATAACTAATTAATTTATTTATAGGGGTCAAGTTGTAATTTGGCCTTGTTTTCCTAGTTAGAACACACCTATGGCTCGACATCCCCTAGCATGGGTATACACTAGATGAAGCACACGAGTACACTATCCGTGTCACAATTCTTAATCGTCTTATACTCCAAATCTTAACCATGGCTAAGGTCATCTATATTAATAACTATTTAATCAAAAATATTCATAAATTCCATAAATTCCTATTTAAATCAAATAAATAATAAAAAAATAATTCCAAAAATTTAGGGGTGTTACAAAATGTAGGACCTAGATACGTTGATGTATTCTGGAACCTAGGGGACCGTTCAGTACCTTCGATCCAGAACTAGCCGATAGTTGCAAGTTGACCTTAATAAATCATGTCTATAAAGTATTGAACACCTTGGGTTAGCTGTAGGGGCCGGTTCCCAGCTAGCTGTAGTCCGAAGACTAGTACACCGTGTTGCTTCAAGCTATTTACACCTGTATGACAGAAGGACCTTTTCAGCTTGTTCCCAAAATGATCTCTACTTTTAAGAACTTAGATTTAAAGGAATATATGCAGTATCATCGAACAACATCGAAATCCAGAATTCTTAAATATAAAAGAAGTAAATATCCAAAAAATGGTTTATCAAGATCAAGATTTTGAGAGATTATTTAAAATAGGAGTTATGTATCAAAAAATGTCAACAAAAATGCCAAGAAAAAAAAGGCTTTGAGGAAGAAGGTAATGAAGAGAAGAATATAAATTTGTTCAAAGTAATCAATAGCTAAAGTATAAGCACAAGTTTGAAACTACTTTTTTTTAAAATAATATAGAACTTGAATAACTCATGTATATACCCATAAAGATATTTATACAATATAAGAAACATATGAGCAACAATAAATTATTCATATATCCTTAATAAGCATAAAAAAGAATATCACAAGATCAAAAACATGCATAAATGTGCTTTATCAGATAAAGATGTAATTGATTCATAAGAAATTAATCAAAATAAAATATGAGAATCAATAGTGAATATGTTACGCAAGCACAGGGTTAACATAAAAGTATATGTATATACTTATCAAGTAAATATGAGACTTATGCTAAACATATATACTCACAAAATACTGATCAAAGTAAATACGATATGTTAAAGATAAATTGGTAAGAAGTAACCATTAAAGAATATTAAAGACGAAGAGTCATTAACCAAAAAAATCAAGTTCCTATGTACTAGAGTAGTATGCATGCTTTAAGAATAAAGATTAAGAGTAAAAAGCATACATAGACAAAGGTGTCACACTAATAGAAAATAAAATACTATATAGTGTGAACTAATCATTTAAGCTAAATAACTACTCATGCTAGGATTATATTTCACATTGATTTAAAATAATAATAATTTAAAAGATATCAATGAATGCTAATAGTAAGACATAGTAAGAACATGCTAGATATTAAAAACTATTTAGGAGACATGTTACCGAAGTGGTTCTAGTGACCACACTTGTGTTGGTATAATTGCTTAGAAGCTGACCTTTGTAGCTTTGCAATTACTAACACGTTCCATGGTTCTATGGTTCAGCATAAGTAGCTACACCTGAAATATTGGGTGAAGACTTTGGTATCCAATATTTGGATCCACATTGTTAGCTTTAGGAATCCATTTGCACAAATTCATATCAACTAGTTTTCTAATCCGACAATGATTAGAAACGTGTCCATTCATACCACAATAATGACATAAAGTACTAATATTAGTGTTATGTGCAGCAGTATGAGAACATGCAGTGGTGTAATATGATATGCGTGGATACTTGTAATAGAAAGCATGGTTGTGTGAAGCTTTAGCTTTGCTTGCTTCCTTTCTAGATGATCTGTCGTGTATGACTTTGTGATGTGTCACGTGTCTTGTGTTAGACTGAGTCATAGGTTGTACTACCTGCTTTCTCAATCTAATCTCTAACTTTTTAGAGTTAGCACAGATCTCATCATATTTAGCATTAAGAGCATCAATTCTACATGAAGCAATAGAATACTTCTTCTTTTCTGATTCTAATTCCTCCTTAAGTTTAGCATTTTCTTGAGTGCTTTTTTCGATGCAATCAAGTGCCTCATGCAATCTAAACTCAAGTATGGAAATCTTAGTAGAATTATCAGAAGGAGAAGTATTTCTAGCATCATTCAATAAGCAAATAAGTTTTTCATTCTCACGCTTATAGGATAGAATATCCTTTCTAGCTTGCTTATACTTATCTAATACTTTCTTGTGTTCTTGTAACAGATCACTGAAAGCATCAGATAACTCATCATGAGAAAATTCACTCTCTTCATAAAAAGAGTTATTTTGTACCTCATTAGATAATGCCATTGAGCATAAATTTGCAGCTTGATGAGGTCTCTCTTCTTCTTCAGAATATGTTGCTTCACTTTCACACAATATGCTCGTGCTAGCGTACTTGTAAAACAATGATCTTCCTTCATTTGATTGTTCGTAGTGACTCTCCTTTCTAGCAGTAGTACAATCTTCTTGGATGTGGCATATCTTCTTGTAGTTGTCACATACAAGCTCTTCTTCGTATAAGGGATTATGTTGTACCTTAAATTCCAATTCCATCATTCACATATTTGTATCATTACAAAAACTATCCTCGTCTCTAGAGTTGCTAGCTTTGCTTTTATACCTGCACTCATAAGTAGCTTCAAGAACTTTCCAAATATTATGAGATGTTGTGCAATTATTAATAAGATTGAATACATTTATGTCTACAACACAACAAAAGATATGTATAGCTTTTGCATCAAGGCTAGCTAACTTCTTCTCTTCATCCGTGTAACTGTAATAAGCTTTGTTGATTATAGAGGATGTGAGAATAGAAGTGATAGTAGGCGTTTTGTAGCCATTTGTAACAATTGACCATAAATTAAATCTAGAGACTTCAGGTAGAAGCTCATCCGTATTTTCCAATAACAATAGTTTATTCCATCAAATAGTGGGAGTCTATTTGTGGAGTGCTCTTCAGTTGTGAAGTACATACTTGCCATATGTGATATAATGATCTATGAAACAATAGTTATATAATAACAATATTACCTTGCTTTACCTATATAACCCGTTCTAATAATGAGGATTTGCTCCAAGGATGTTAAGCCAAATATAGAGTCCTTGCTCGGATAATAATTGAAGAAACAATTGGTATGAGCAATAATACCTCTATAAGAAGCACCTGCAATAATATCTCTATAAGGAGCACCTGCTCTGATACCAATTGTAGGAACGAATCGTAAGGCGCAATACTCTAGAGGAGGGTGAATAGAGTAGGCAGCGAAAATTAGCTATTAAAAAAATTTGTTAGTAGCAAGATCACATAATATATATCACAGATATGTAAATGAAAAGTAGAGAGCATAGAGCAAACGCAAACACAAGAATGTGTATTGGTTTCCCTCTTGTGAGGACTAGTCCAGTCGGAAGAACTCTAGCTTCCAGTTGAATCCACTATTAGAAAATACCATAAGTTTTCATCCGAAGTCCTTGCAACTTCTATAACGCAAGCTTTGATCTGAAGTACTCGACCAACTTCAATTATGAAGTGTCTTTCTTCAATCAAGTCTCTGATTACAATTACTCTGAAGCTTTTAGACTGTACCGCACTGGCAAATCGACTAAAGGATTATAACTGGCTTGGTATTTAAAAATGAATAGCTCAGAACACTTTGGAAGAACGTATTAGGCTTAAAGAGACGAGATAAGAAAGTGAATGAGTGAGTTGAAATGATTGAAATGATTCTCTATTTATAGGTTTTCTAAAGACAGAATTCTGGCAGAATTCGGACAGAATTCGAGCAGAACTCTTTGAAAAAATCTCGACAAGATCCGTAACTGCAGGAGGATGAAGTTCAAAATACAACGTCCACTAACCGAACTCTGGCCAAATTCGGGCCGAACTCGGACCGAATTCTGTTGGAGTTCTGTTAGGGTTTTTGCAAATTGGTTTTTGGGATTTTTGAAAAGTCTAGCAGTTAGGAAGTAGTTTGGACTTTTATAAGTGGACTTATTTTCAAAATAAAAGGGTATTTTGAAAATATTTTTTAGGTAGCCTATTTGCCAGTACGACGCAGTGTACATCGTATTCCTAGACTCAATAAATATAAAAAATACATTGATAAAATAGGGAAACCAAGAGCCCTTTGATGATACACTTCTTCTAATATTTGAGCAGACCTGAAGACGTCTTTTTTCTTGATGACAGTCGTCCAAAGATAAACAATGGAACCCCGATGCGAGTCCCTGTATAGATCATTGGACGATTCAGAGAAATCTTCTTGTATAATGCCGTCTTTGGCCTATCAATAATTCTTCATTGTATATGTCCTGGTTTGATCATGTTTGATCATGCTTACTGCATGTCTGCAAATACATTTTAGGCGAACAAAATAGTATGATGCATTATGATACAAACATAGAAATATGATATAGAATATTAGGACAATGCTAAGTTTAAGTAGCAACATGATAGTTATTACATGAATATTAGTGACGTCATTATGTTAAACTTAATTGATTAGCCATATTCAAAATTATGATATAATTATTGGGCTAACAACCCAAACTTTTTTTTGGACGGTATGAATACATAAATGTAAAATTTATATATTATACGAGGCCATAAAACTAAATAACATAAATGAAACTATTTACAATAAGCAAATAAATATATTATAAATATTATAGATAGGATTATTTAGTAATAGAGTCTCATATAATAGTTGATATTAAGGGTTTTAGTCTCTAAATTGTCCAACATTAGTGTTTAAGTCTCCAAATCACTGTTCATGTGGATGAGTGAACAATAATTTAGAGACCCAAACACTAATGTTGAAACAATTTGGATACCCAAACTCTAATATCAACTATTTTGTAAGACCCTAATACTAAATATCTGAAAACACAAGTGTAGGCAACTCTAGAGGGGGTGAATAGAGTTTGTGTCAATAATCACCAAATAAAAAATTAACTCTATATCATCTCCACAAAACAACTATCAAGATAGTAAATAAATCAGAGAGAAATGCGAAAGTAAATAAAGATCAGAAGAGCATACGCAAACACAGCAGTTTTAACCTGGTTCCCTCGTGGAGGACTAGTCCAGGCCTGAGAACTCTAGCTCAGGATTCAAATCCACTATTTGTGAAATAGTAGTTTACAACCCGTGCCTTTTCTTCAGAAGAGCACGTCAACTTCTTACAGAGGATCGCAGTGGCGATTTGCTTAGATTTTTCCAAGCTACTTGGAATTGTCCAAGTGACTTTTCTTTTCAACTCTTGCACAAAAACTTCTAGCTAAATCGCACTTGAGCACCTTGGGACTTAGGAAGTTTTGTGGCTAGTAGACTGGAAGAGTAAGGCTCTTGACTATATAGGCTATGTAAGAGAAGAAGAATAGAAGAGTGGATGGTTTCAAATGAGAGAAACCAAGGCCTATTTATAGGGTTCGGGACAAGCAGAATTCGGCCAGAATTCGGTATGGATAATTCAAATTTTTTGGCCGTTGGACAGCTTGTAGCAAGCAGGCCCTAAAAATCAGGGTGCTGGAAATCAGGGGACAGAGTTCGGCCCGAACTCTGTGTGGAGGCAGAGTTCGGCCCGAACTCTGTCTCCAGAAGACAGAATTGGTCCATTGGGCTTTTGGGCTTTGTGGAGCTTGGGCTTGGTTCAGGAATTGGTCTGTTTGAATGGTAGAGCTTGGAGAGATATGTCTAGGGTTGAGATGACTCAGTGCGACTCAACGTACACATTTCCTAGACTCAATAAATTGAAGATTACAGACTTAGAACAATTAGGAAAACCAGAGCCCTGAGATGAGCCTTTCTTCTGATATTTGAGCAGCCTGAAGACGTCTTTTTCCTGACAGCAGTCGTCCGAAGATATAAACAGATCTGAAAATCTGAATACCTTTCGGGGGCTTCGCCCCCGAACCCCCGACGGGGGGCGCTGCCCCCTCGACCCCTGTCCGCTGACCGGGCAGCGGAACCCCCGATGCGAGGTCCCGGATAGGTCGTTAGGCGGTTCGGAGAAATCCCTTTATATGACGCCGTCTTTGGTCCAACATTAATTCTTCATTGCCTATGTCCTGTTTGATCATGTTAGATCATGCTTACTGCATGTCTACAAATACATGTTAGGCCAGCAAAATATGTTGCAGTACGATACAAGCATAGCAATACAATATAGGACAATTAGGACATTGCTAAGTTTAAGTAAGAACATGATAGCATGTTAGGCCAACAAAATATGTTGCAGTACGATACAAGCATAGCAGTATAATATAGGACAATTAGGACAATGCTAAGTTTAAGTAGCAACATGATAGTGAGTATATGAATATTAGTGACATCATTATGTTAAACTTAACTGATTAGCCATATTCAAAAATACAATGTAATCATTGGGCCAACAATCTCCCCCTTTTGATTATGGCAAATCGGTTAAGTTTAAGACAGATATGATAGATGCATATATCACTAATAAACACATACTACGAGAAGATAGTGTGCTAACTTAAACTTATTTCTCCCCCTTTGACATGATCAAAAATAAGTTCCCCCATAATAAGAGATAAACGAACTCAAGCAAAAGTAAAGGAGGAAGGCATAGACAATCATGATCAAGATATACTAAATGAGGAACAATGGGAGAAGTGTGTAAAGACAAGTATAGAAACTACATACCAAAATGTAGAGTGCCAAATAGAAAATAGCTTGTCAAAACACAAATAGTTGGTAAAAGAATTTGAACATAATCAATAGATAGTTTACCAACATAAAATCCAAGAGAGACATCCAAAAACATAGTATGATATGAAATATTTCTCTAGTTTTGCAAGAGAATTAAAAAATTTAGTCAAAAATCATAGGGATTAGATAACTGCAAAAAAATAGATATCAAAGAAGAAAGATACCAATGAAACTATAGATATCAAAGAAGAAAGATACCAATAAAACTATAGATATCAAAGAAGAAAGATACCAATTGAAATATACAAACTTGATATCAATTGAAATATGAAAACTTGAAACATTGATCAATGAAACTATGATAGTTACAATTGTCCACAGATAAATAGTGGAACAAAATCAAGGAATGATCAATGTAAAATATAGCAATTGAAATAAATAAACTTGAAACATTGATCAATAAAACTATGATAGCACAATTGTCCACCGATAAATTGTGGAACAAAGTAAACGAATGATCAATGTAAAATAAGGCAATTGATATAAAATAATCTCATTATTTACAAATCTATTTGCTTATCCAAAATTCATGCATTTGAACTCAATTACCATATCGTGCTTTATGAATACTCTTTAAAATAAACATGAAGGTAAAGGAGAAAAATATTTGAGAAGGAGAAATTCAATCGACTTAAATGCTCCCCCTCAAACTATTACCAGTAGATAAAATCATAAATTTTGGGTAAGTCCTCAACAAGGAAAGCCAAATCAATTAAACATACAAAGAGAGCCAAATCATAGAAAGTCATATCAAAGAAAGCACAATAGTCATCAAGATAAAATACGAAAGTAAATATTAACGAGATGACTCATATCAAAGAAATATGATGAAAACAATTGCATAAACTCTTATAAACCTTTCAAAAAATAACAGTATCATGACCTCAATCACTAAGATATAAATAATGATAAAAATATGGGTCAATGATGAACTAGGTATACGATATATTAAAGGGTATAAATGAATTGAACCAATTTATTTGCTCCCCCTTAAAATATGCGTATCTAGTTCCAAAGCACTTATAGCATAAATAAAATGATAACTACAAGATCTAGGGGTAAATCAACTATTGATTTCTCCCCCTTGCTCAATGCATATAAGGCTATAAAGACGACATAAAACAAATAATGTCATCTTTAGGAGAGATATCCAATAAAATAGTCACTAAAGATGAACGATCAAAATAATATCTCAATTTAGCACATGTAATCAAAAGACGACATACACTAACCTATATAGAAGAATATCATATTGAAACATGATAGATCAATGCATGTTATCTTTTGAGAAGAAGATCATCATGAAAAGAGATAAGGTCCATTAGAAAAATATTATTATGATCAAGAATAATAAGGACCATTAGAAAAATATCATCATGAAAAGGAATAATAAGGTCCAGTAGAAAAATATCATTATGAAAAGGAATAATAAGGTCCATTAGAAAAATATCATCATGAAAAGGAATAATAAGGTCCATTAGAAAATATAATCATGAAAAGGAATAATAAGGTCCATTAAAAACAATCATGATGAGAATCACAATATAGCTCAAAAGATAAAAATACAACTAAAGAAAAATGTCATCATGAATAAAGTCAATTAAATCAATCATGAAGAAAGTCAATTAAATCAATCATGAGGAAAGTCAAAATATAGCTCAAAAATAATAAAGCTCAAATATCATGTCCATGATTATCTAATTATGAAATGATCAACCAACTTATTGCTTTACAAGGACTATGCATGTTTTACCACATATGTACCCATCAACGGGTAATAATCCAACCTTGCTAATACTAAATGAGAAACCAATGAAGTTCAAATAGCAAAGAGCATATGTGATAATCCATGAGTAGTCAAAGTAGAGTAATAAATTAACTTGATAACCACATAATTAGATAATATAGGACTACTCAATCATTAGGATCATTTATAAAGTAAACCATTAAATAATTATGATCCGTCATAAATCCCATCTAAAAACCATATAAACAAACCAATGGAAAATATAGAAAAGAGTCAATCTTATTTAAATTATTACAGATTTAATCTAAAGAGATGTAATCTGATAGTATGATAAAATCATGACTACAAAAGATGAGAGAAGTTTAAAAGATGCTTATCAATAACTAGTATGGAAGGAAGTTAAAGTGATGAATCACAAATCTCAACGAAAACAAGATTAAAATAAAAAAATTTGTTAAACTAATTTTAGAGACCAAACATATGCATCTAAAGTAGAATACAAATCTCATCAAGAAAATTCATAAATCTTGTTTTTGTAATCTAGCATATCACATATAGATTGAAATTCAAGAAGATAGCTAGATGAGTGAAAGTGAATAAAAATTATGTAGCTTAACAATATATCGCAAATAAACAAGCTAGCTACATAACTAATTAAGATTAATGAGATAGGCCATTAACATGATAAATGTGCTCATTAAATCTTAAGTCACTAACACACAAAAAAAACACATGCTTAAGCATAGAGTTCATCATAAGGGCAATACATTTTGAATGATCAAAATGATTATATACTCTTTGCTAAGCAAGGATAAGAGTATAAGATAGCAAGCAAATGAATTAGACTCTTATCAAGTAAAAGACAAAAGAGATGTTCATGAAAACACAGTAGAGCAAATCTCTTTGCCAAATATTGAGATTAACCCAAGATAATGAAATAATAGATTGATCTAGAGAATGCAAAATTATAACCATTATAAAAGTGTATTCTCTAGAAATGGAAAATCTCAAAGTAGAAAATCAATCCATAATAGCTAAGGACATGAGAAGTATGATATATCAATTACATGTATTCTCATGTGCTACAAAACATCATTGGGCAATAATAATAAAATATTTATAGCTCAAATATAAGGCTTGATATGATGAAGTATTCTGGAACTTAGGGGTGGATCCAGAACTAGATAATGGTTGCATATAGACCTTAATAAATCTTCAGTCTATAAAGTATTGATCACTTTGGGTTAGCTGTAGGGGCCGGTTCCCAGCTAGCGGTAGTCCGAATGCTAGTGCACCGTGTCGCTTCAGGCTAGTTACACCTGTAGGACAGAAGGACCCTTTCGACTTGTTCCCAAAATGTTCTTTACTTTTAAGAACTTAGATTTAAAAGAATATACGCAGTATCATCAAACACCATCAATATCCAAAAATTCTAAGTATAAGAAAGGTAAATACCCAAATAACAATCAAAGAATGATCATAAGAATTTGCTAAGAGTATTTTCAAAACAAATATTTTCATAATACACTTTATGAAAATAAATATATAGAAGATTCATATTCAAAATAAGTATGATGATCTCAACAAGTAAGGTAAAGCACAAAACCAAGCAATTCTTAAAAGAACTTCCATAAAAGTCATGAACAAGACACTAATAAATATTTTCTCTCAACATTCCAACTTAAAGGCATTTGAATAAATAAATATCAACATTTGGAATCAATAATGGCCATTGGATCTAAAATTTGATCAACGGCTGAGGTTGTTTCCGGTTCTGGAACAACCAGGCCGAATTCGGCCCGAACTCTGGTAAGGGCAGAGTTCGGCCCGAATTCCGGATTCTGGTGACAGAACTGGAATCAGGCTGAAAATTGGTTAAGCAAAAATGATCAAAATAAGAGTGAAAGACATGTATCCATAAAGTCAACAAATAAAAGCCAATAAGATATCATTAAAAGAAGACTTTAAGCTAATTGATTCAAGTGGAGATAACACAAATTTAGTCAAAAGAATCAATAGCTAAATTATAAGGTAAGCACAAGTATGAATAAATATTCTTCAAAATAATATGAAACTTGAGCTTATCTCATATACCGACATAAAGATATTTATACAAAAATAGATGTCAATATAATAAATACATGATCTACATGTAAAAGAAGAATTAATGAATATAGTCATGTATCCATCATGAATGATTGAAAAACTATCACAAATTCAAAAGCACGTATAAATAGACTTTATTAGGCAAGAACATAATTGATTCTCAAGAGGATAATCAAAATAAAATATGAGAATCGATAATGAATGTATTATGCAAGCACAAGATAAAAAGTAGTATAAGTGTATACTTGTCAAGTGATAAGAAGCTTGTGCTAAACACATATATTCACAAAAACCAATTAAATACAAATCGGCAAGAAGTAACTATCTCAAAAACATTAAAAATGGAGAGTCAAACTTTAAAACAAAATTCAAGAATCAAGCTCCAATGAACTAGAGTGATATGCATGCTTTATAAAGACAAAGAATAGCGAGCATGCATATGTAAATGTGTCACACTACTAGAAAATGAGTGATAAACTACATAGTGTGAACTAATCATTTAAAGCTGTGTAACTAGTCATGCTAGATAAAAGAAAAAGAAAATCAACTAAGCATGCTAGTATTATATCTCACATTAATTTATATAATAAGCAACTAAAGGATATCAATGTGAACTAGTAGCAAGACATAAAGAAAAACATGCTAGATTCTACAAATATAAACCATTTAGAGAGAATCGTTTAACATGTTACCAAAGTGGCTCTAGTGGCCACACTTGTGTTGGTGCAATTGCTTGGAAGATGACCTTTGAGATTTGCAACCACCAACACGCTCCTTGGTGCTATATCCCGATACAAGAAGCTCCACCTACAACATTAGGCGAAGACTTTGGTATCCAAATAAACTTGGATCCACATTTGTTAGCTTTAGGGACCCACATACTATTTACTCTAGCATTGGTAGAAAAACTCCTACGAATAGGACAAGTTACACTCATGTGTCCAATGCGAGAGCAATAGAAGCACCTAATACTAGTGTGTGCACATGTATCAGAATGAGCATAATTATGAGCATGTGACATACTAGAATGATGAATATCTCTAGAGTGAGTATGCATGGATTTGGTCTTAAGAGTATCATGCAAATCATTATGCACACAAGTAAGAGAATCACTATGCATGGATTTGGTCTTAAGAATATCATGTTCTAATAGCAAATCATTATGCAAACAAGTAAGAGAATCAAATTTAGCATTTAAAGCATAATTCTCTTTTTCAAATAAAGCAATTCTAGAAATAAAATCATCATTTGGTTTCTTTAAAGAGTCAATAGAAGAATCATGCAAATGATTTAGCTCATGTGCTTGCTTCTTAAGATCTTCTATTGATGAGGAAAGAGATTTGATTTTCAAAATTAAAGAATCATTCAAACTCTTTAAAGAAATACAAGATGAGTTTTGAGAGTCAAGTCTAGATAATAAATCATTGATTTCATTTCTTAAAAACTCATTAGCTTCTTCTAAATGAATAACCTTTTCTACAAGTTCTTCATTTGTAGAATGAAAAGCCTTAGCAAACTTTAAGGAATGGTTAGCCATGGCTTTCCACTTAGAACACTTATTGCATTTAGAAGAAACATGATTGTCTATGCTACTAGAAGAAAAACCCTCTTCATCGGAGGAGGAAGAATATGATGCCATACACAAATAAACAAGGATCTACTCTAAGGATGTTAAGCCTAACAATAGAGACCTCGCTCTGATACCAATTGAAAACACAAGTGTAGGCAACTCTAGAGGGGTGAATAGAGTTTGTGTCAATAATCACCAAATAAAAAATTAACTCTATATCACCTCCACAAAACAACTATCAAGATAGTAAATAAATCAGAGAGAAATGCGGAAGTAAATAAAGATCAGAAGAGCATACGCAAACACAGCAGTTTTAACCTGGTTTCCCTCGTGGAGGACTAGTCCAGGCCTGAGAACTCTAGCTCAGGATTCAAATCCACTATTTGTGAAATAGTAGTTTACAACCCGTGCCTTTTCTTCAGAAGAGCACGTCAACTTCTTACAGAGGATCGCAGTGGCGATTTGCTTAGATTTTTCCAAGCTACTTGGAATTGTCCAAGTGACTTTTCTTTTCAACTCTTGCACAAAAACTTCTAGCTGAATCGCACTTGAGCACCTTGGGACTTAGGAAGTTTTGTGGCTAGTAGATTGGAAGAGTAAGGCTCTTGACTATATAGGCTATGTAAGAGAAGAAGAATAGAAGAGTGGATGGTTTCAAATGAGAGAAACCAAGGCCTATTTATAGGGTTCGGGACAAGCAGAATTCGGCCAGAATTCGGTATGGATAATTCAAATTTTTTGGCCGTTGGACAGCTTGTAGCAAGCAGGCCCTAAAAATCAGGGTGCTGGAAATCAGGGGACAGAGTTCGGCCCGAACTCTGTGTGGAGGCAGAGTTCGGCCCGAACTCTGTCTCCAGAAGACAGAATTGGTCCATTGGGCTTTTGGGCTTTGTGGAGCTTGGGCTTGGTTCAGGAATTGGTCTGTTTGAATGGTAGAGCTTAGAGAGATATGTCTAGAGGTTGAGATGACTCAGTGCGACTCAACATACACATTCTTCTAGACTCAATAAATTGAAGATTACAGACTTAGAACAATTAGGAAAACCAAGAGCCCTGAGATGACGCCTTTCTTCTGATATTTGAGCAGCCCTGAAGACGTCTTTTTCCTTGACAGCAGTCGTCCGAAGATAAACAGATCTGAAAATCTGAATACCTTTCGGGGGCTTCGCCCCCGAACCCCCGACGGGGGCGCTGCCCCCTCGACCCCTGTCCGCTGACCGGGCAGCGGAACCCCCGATGCGAGGTCCCGGATAGGTCGTTAGGCGGTTCGGAGAAATCCCTTTATATGACGCCGTCTTTGGTCCAACATTAATTCTTCATTGCCTATGTCCTGTTTGATCATGTTAGATCATGCTTACTGCATGTCTACAAATACATGTTAGGCCAGCAAAATATGTTGCAGTACGATACAAGCATAGCAATACAATATAGGACAATTAGGACATTGCTAAGTTTAAGTAAGAACATGATAGCATGTTAGGCCAACAAAATATGTTGCAGTACGATACAAGCATAGCAGTATAATATAGGACAATTAGGACAATGCTAAGTTTAAGTAGCAACATGATAGTGAGTATATGAATATTAGTGACATCATTATGTTAAACTTAACTGATTAGCCATATTCAAAAACACAATGTAATCATTGGGCCAACAATATCCCTGTAAATAATACCGGCAACGGTGCTTTGCATTAAGCCAATGCAAGGATACAGAGTTAAATTTCTTGATCCACTGGGCCTAACTACAGCGGCCATTCTCTGCCGGCCCAATATGTCCGAACCGACCACGTGGTAATTTACTTTTCCTCCGCTGCGCCTACGAACGCGGCTGCGGTAGGGGTGAGCAACGGTTCGGTTCGGTTCAAACCGAACCAATTTTGTAAAAACTGAAAAAAACCGAAAACCGTATATATCAAAACCGTAAACCGAACCTTTTTGTGGAAAACCGAACAAAACCGAACCGAAATAAAATGGTTCGATTTTCGGTCAGTTCGATTTAATGGGTTATTGGAATGAAGAGAAGTTGCATTCGTTTAGAAGAAGCAGCAACACACTTTAAAAAAACAAAAACAAAGCAGCAACACACCGTAAAAAAACAAAGTAGCAACACAACAACAACAATTACAAATGACAAACCAATTAGCAAGTCTCCTTGGGTACATTTTTTTC
Source organism: Iris pallida (assembly GCA_029216955.1). Classification (NCBI taxonomy): domain Eukaryota; kingdom Viridiplantae; phylum Streptophyta; class Magnoliopsida; order Asparagales; family Iridaceae; genus Iris; species Iris pallida. The sequence goes on from JANAVB010018610.1 coordinate 47,257, forward strand.
ATCACAATGACAAATGCTCTCATATTTCCAACGAAAGCAATTACAAACCCAAAATCCAAACAGTTATTGACAAATGCTCTCATATTTCCGCCAATGGCAGGTCTTTAGAATGAACAACAATTGCCTACCTATGGCGAAGATGAACTCCTGGGAAACATATATATTCATTAAAAAAATGAAGTAGGGAGTGAATCGAACCCCAAAAATTAGTTAAAAATTGAATTAGGAAAAAAATCGAATCCTAAACAATTCTTTACATTCTAACCTGAGAGTGCTTCTTGAAGGAGGCACATGCACTAGCTTCAGAAGAGAGAGACATGAGAGGGCAGATGAGAGGGCTTCTTGCTTCTGGAGATGAAGAGGCGGCGGAAAAGAGGAGATCAACTGAAGAATCTTGCTTGGGGAGAGGAAGAGACAACAGAAAGGAGAGAGAGGGTCGGATCTTGCTTGGGAAGAGGTTAGAGGTGGCTTCTCTAGAAAGAGGAAGGGAGATTGGAGAGAGAGTGTTAGTTTTAGGGTTTCTTTTTCTTTTATATGTGTCATGCCCCAGAACCAGAATACTGGAGAGCGGGGGCAGACATAACCAGCTACGTATATTGAAATAGAATACATCTCAACTATACGGTCACGGCTGTCTAGATATGAGGGTTTACTACAAGCCAACAGTCTCTTAAGGTCAAGCCTATTGTCTCAATCTCAAGCAAATAATATAATTACAAGATGTTTGACCACCAAATATACAATAAAAGGCGTCCCAAATATTACATATCAGCTGATCATGAAGCTAGTCGTACAAAATGCGAGGACTAGCAAGAGTTAAGTCATACATGATCAATCCTAGGATTTGTTAATCATGTTTACAGCCCGTAGGCAGACAGTAAGTAAAGTGCATCGAGCTAACAGGTGCTCGTCGGCTAAACGCCTTAAAAGAATAACTTTACAATAGAGTGAGCAAAACAAATAGAAAACCCACTCGTAGCCCGGGTTCCTTCTAGTCGCCACCATCGGGCTGGAAGCTTGGTAGATCCTCGGGAGCTGCTCCGAAATATGGCCACACAAAACCAGCTGGGTCAACCCCAGAAAGAGCAAGTGCCATAAGGGGGCCACGAAATAAGAACAAAAGCCAGCAATCAGCACAAGAAAATCTAATATTAAGACTAGCATTTACAAAAAAACATGGCAGAGTGATATACGACGAGATAACCATGGAACTATTCCGATAGCCAGGTTACAACCCGTAAACCAAACAAGGACCGGGGTTGTAACCCTTCATCTGAACAGAGCTTGGTTTCCCACCATTTATCGGCAAGATAAGTAATGTAAGTAATCAAGACAGGGAGCAAATCTGTACTGGATCAAGCCATAGCTAACTGGTTATACCTCATTCAATCAATCATGGCCAAGCAGATACTACGGCTTACTACTTTAACTAACTAGGGTTATCACAGGCCTAATTACTAACAAGATGCAGTGAGATTGTTCCACAGCCACAAGCCCTGCAGACCATCCAGGCTACCCAGGACGAAAGATTAGGGTTGAATTCAGGTGGGTACATCGTCCAGGAGACACATGTACCCTTAGGTGACTTAGAGGGTGCAACACTCGACGGTGTGCTAGAAATGTGCCCTACTCGACGGCAGGCTACAGATCCCAAGAGCGCCCAGGTAACGGGATTGCCTGTAGCTGTGTCATCTCTTCATGACTACTGAGTTATTCTAGTTATTAACCTTAATCCATTTTAGTAGGTACTCCTGATCGTGGTACTCAGGAGTCCCCTCCTAGACATGATGCAAGACAGGACAAGTGGATTTAACAAACAAGCAAGAAAGAACCACCCACGGTGTCAAGACAAGTCGAGTTAAGTTATCAAAATAAATCATGTCAGGGTACTTGTCGGGAGTGTACCACGACGGGCCACTATCATGTCAGGTTGGTCATGTCAGGGTGCACCTCTACGGGTCACTGTCGTGTTATGCTAGTTCCTTATCATACCATGCCATATACAATAGTCATTCTAAACATATTAAGTAAAATCAAGTTCATGACAAAAGGCGTAAGGATATAAAATGGGCGTAAAATATCTAATAAAATATCAATATACAGGGCTATAGAAAAGCCAAGCTTAAAGAAATAAGACCAAACTCCAAGAGCCTGTGGGTTAAGCAAGGGGTCAGGGAAGCAGCGTACGAAAAAGTCACGTACGCTGAGAGAGCAGCGTAGGTGAAAGTCACGCACGCTACAGGAAGCAGCTGCGTGAAAAGTCACGCACGCTCAAGGGAGCAGCTGCGTGAAAAGTCACGCACGCTACAGGGAGCAGCTGCGTGAAAAGTCACGCTCGCTCAGGGAGCAGCTGCGTGAAAAATCACGCACGCTCAAGGAAGCAGCTGCGTGAAAAGTCACGCACGCTCAAGGAAGCAGCTGCGTGAAAGTCACGCACGCTACAGGGAGCAGTTGCGTGAAAAGTCACGCACGCTCAAGGAAGCAGCTGCGTGAAAAGTCACGCACGCTACAGGGAGCAGCTGCGTGAAAAGTCACGCACGCTCAAGGAGAGCAGCTGCATGAAAAGTCACGCACGCTCAAGGGAACAGCTGCGTGAAAAAGTCACGCACGCTACAGGAAGCTGCGTACGTACAAAAGCACGCAAGCAGAGAGCTGCGTACGCGTAAAAACACGCACGCAGGGTCTGGGTCTTCTTCTCCATGGCTGAGAAGAAGCTCCAATGGCTCCAAAACTTCAAAACCTCATAACTTGGCCATCCGAACTCCAAATCCAGATTTCCAAAGTTCCAAGTTGGGTAGAATTGAATGCTCTTCCACATGGAAACATCAAAAACCCATAAAATCCAACTTAAGTAGCTCAAACCATGCAAAATCCGAAAATAGAAATAACTTAGATCTATAACAATGGAGGCTCCAAATCACAAAAACCCAAGTTCTAATGTTGATCACCATGTCCTAATCTAGCAAATGGACCAAGAAAATAGGGCTCTCATGAAGTGGCAAGGTGCACTTGCCTAGGATTGGGAGAGTTGTGGAGGAAGGAGAAGAAGAAGAAGAAGGAAATTAATGGTGGAAGTTATGAGGAGAGAGAGTGGTAGGTGGGGATATAAAGAGGGGGAGTTGTGGTGGGTTGAGGGTGTAGCATATGCTTAAGGTGATCCAATACCCACATAAAATCGAACCAATCCAAATAAAACCGAGCCATGCCAAAACCCAAAATACGGGAAATACCAAAATTCTACAAGTTAAAAAAATAAAAATACATGCCAAAATCCAGATACGAGTATAAATACGAAATACTAAAAATACGGGAAATGAGGGTGACAACTCTACCCACCTTAAAAGAATTCCGTCCTCGAAATTTAATCAAGGGGCTAGAGATTGTCACGACAAGCTACATTAAGCACAGGCAAGTTATACTAAGCAGTTCAATCATACAATCATACAATGCAAGCAAGGAAGGGAAAACGTAAGGCATAAGAAAGACATTATACCTCACGAGTCAAACAGATAGGGATATCGCGATCGGATGTCGTCCTCACGCTCCCACGTTGACTCACCCAGAGAGTGATGACCCCAAGCAACACGGACTAATTTAATAGTCTTGTTCTTGAGTATCTTTTCCCTCCGGTTCAAAATAGACACGGGCCTCTCCTCATACGAAAGGTTGGTACCAACAACCAATTCCGAATGGTCTAGGATGTGGCTCGGGTCCGGAATATACCGTCGTAATTGGGACACATGAAATACATCATGTACCTCACTTAGCGACGACGGAAGAGCGAGACGATATAATACATCTCCTACTTGCTCTAGAATATCGAACGGCCCTATATACCTAGGACTAAGCTTTCCCCGCACGCCGAAGCGAATGACGCCGCGGTTAGACGAGATCCTAAGGAATACATGGTCGAAGACAGCAAATTCTAAGGGACGCCGATGAGCATCGGCCCAATGGCACTGGCGGTCCTGGGCAACTCGGAGGTGATCTCTGACCTTCCTGACCACTTCAACCGTTTGGGAAATCAATTCGGGTTCGAGCATCTGCCTCTCTCCGACATCGTCCCATGCTAGCGGGGATCTGTACTTCCTGCCATAAAGAGCCTCGAAGGGTGCCATCTGGATACTGGCCTGATAACTGTTGTTGTACGAGAATTCCACCAGGTGCAGATGATTCTCCCATGAACCACCGAAGTCAAGGGTGCAAGATCTCAACATATCTTCAAGAGTCTGGATTGTGTGCTCTGATTGACCATCCGTCTGCGGGTGATAAGCTGAGCTGAACTGAAGACGAGTCCCCAAACTCTTCTGCAAGCTGCACCAAAAGTGTGAGGTGAATCTTGAATCCCTGTCTGAGGTGATGCTGACTGGCACACTGTGAAGCCTGACGATCTGCCTGAGGTACATCTCTGCTAGCTGTGCCGTCGACTGTCCAACTCTGAATGGGAGAAAGTGTGCCACCTTGGTAAGCCTGTCCACAATTACCCAAATAGCATCTCTGCCGGCCGGAGATCTGGGCAATCCGGTCACGAAATCCATGGTTATTTGCTCCCATTTCCATTCTGGGATCGATAAGGGTTGAAGAAGTCCAGCGGGCCTCTGATGTTCAGCTTTAACTTGTTGGCAAACCAAACACCGAGAGACAAACCGGGCTATCTTCCTCTTCATGCCATTCCACCAAAAATGCTGACAAATATCACGGTACATCTTCGTACTACCCGGATGAATAGAATACTGTAAACTGTGGGCTTCTGCCATGACTTCCTGTCTGATATCTCCACTAGGTACACAAAGACGAGTGTCGTGCCGAAGGGTACCATCTTCATGGATACATAACTCTGGCCTTCTTCCTGCTTCATACTCTGCTCTGAGTCGCTGAAGCTTGGAATCTGCTGACTGCGCCATCCGGATCCTCTCAACTATGCTGGACTGAACCTGTAGACTGGCCATCAATGCCACACTGGTAGGAAGAACCACTTCAATTCCCATCCTCTGAAGATCTGCCAATAATTCTGGTTGCGCCGTCAGGAAATAAACTCCGGCTCTCCTGCTCAATGCATCTGCTACAACGTTGGCCTTCCTTGGATGATACTGCAAATCCACATCATAGTCTACCAGTAGCTCGAGCCATCTTCTCTGTCGCATATTAAGGTCCTTCTGGGTGAAAACATACTTCAGGCTCTTATGATCAGTAAAGATCTCTACTCTATCTCCGTACAAGTAGTGTCTCCACAACTTCAAAGCAAACACTACCGCCGCCAATTCCAAGTCGTGGGTCAGATAATTCTTCTCATGATCACGTAGTTGACGTGACGCATAAGATATTACCTTCCCATGCTGCATTAAGACACACCCCTATCCTCTGCCTGAAGCGTCGTAATAAACTGTGAATCCTTCGGTCCCATCTGGAAGGGTGAGAATGGGAGCTGTTATCAAACCTCGCTTCAACTTCTCAAATGATTCCTGACACTCTGTTGTCCAAACAAATGGCACATCCTTGCGGGTCAACTGGGTCATCGGCGCTGAAATCCTCGCGAAATCTGAAACGAACCGCCGGTAGTAGCCGGCCAATCCAAGAAAGCTGCGAACCTCTGCCACTGAGCTGGGTACCGGCCATGACTCGATAGCCACAATCTTCTGGGGATCCACTTCCACTCCTCCTCGGGTAATGATGTGACCCAAGTATGATATGCGATCGAGCCAAAACTCACATTTACTGAACTTGGCGTACAACTGATGCTCCCTAAGCGTCTGGAGGACGACTCTAAGATGCTGCTCATGCTCTGCTTCACTCTTGCTGTAGACCAGGATATCATCTAGGAACACGATCACAAATTGGTCCAAGTAAGGCATAAAAATGCGATTCATGAGGTCCATGAATACTGCCGACGCATTGGTCGCTCCAAAAGGCATAACAAGGAACTCCCAATGTCCATACCTCGATCTGAATGCTGTCTTCGGGATGTCCTGCTCTCTGACTCTAATCTGGTGGTATCCCGACCGCAAGTCGATCTTCGAGAACACTGAAGCCCCTCTGAGCTGATCAAACAAGTCATCTATCCTCGGAAGAGGGTATCTGTTCTTGATTGTCACCGAATTCAAGGTACGATAATCAACACATAGCCTGGACGTACCATCCTTCTTTTTCACAAGAAGCATCGGGGCTCCCCAAGGCGATCCACTAGCACGGATGAATCCCTTGGTCCTCAGTTCTTCAATCATCTTGTACAAAATCTCCAACTCTGAAGGCGCCATTCTGTAGACTCGCTCTGACACTGGTACTGTCCCGGGAATCAAGTCTATAGTGAACTCAATCTCCCGCTCCGACGGCATCCCTGGAAGCTCCTCTGGAAAGACATCTGGAAACTCTTCAACTATCTGGGGTAACTGCACTGCTGCTACTGCCATCCGCAATGCTGGGGAAGATGGCTCCACTGCGCCTCTGAAAAACGAAAACTCTGGCTCGCCGGGGATACTAAAGACAACTCTGCCAATATGGCAGTCTATCCTAGCATACTGGTTCCTCAACCAATCCATGCCTAGGACAACATCATAGTCTGCCATAGGAAACTCTATGAATCTAGCGGGGAACTCCCTACCGCTAACTACGATCCGACACGAGGAAAACACTCCTACTCCCACAAGGCCATTACCAGTAAGTATATTGAGCCTTACTGATAATGACTCAGGCTCCAATCCTATCCGTGTCGCGAATCGTGCAGATATAAATAAACACGATGCACCAGAATCAAATAATACAGACGCTGGAGAGGAGTTGACGAGAATAGTACCTGCCACAACCTCACCTGGTGCAACTTCTTCTTCCATAGCCATCATCATGGCCTGACCTTGTCCTCTGGCTGATGATCCCCTCTGCTGGAAACCTTTCTGCCTATTCTGGGTCTGAGCTTGGGCTTGTGCATACTGCTGGGGGTGCTGTTGCTGGAATGCCTGAGACTGAGGCGGCAAGGGCCTCGAAGACTGATACTACTGCTGCTGAACTGGTGCTGGGACCGGTCCTCTCACCGAAGAGCTAGAAGGGTTGGATGCTGATGAACCACCCCTATTCGGGCAAGCCCCTATCCTATGATCTGCTACTCCACAAGCCAGGCACAATCCCTGCGCCCTGCGACAGTCTGCCACCACATGCCCTGGCTTCCCGCAATGAGAACATCCCATCGCGGAAGTCTGCTTCTGCTTCTGCTGCAGCGGGTACATCGGGGTCGAATACTGAACCGACGTTACTGAGGCCGCCCGCCTCGGAGTTCCAATAGTCAATCCCCTAGCTGCCGGGACTGGAGCTGATGATTGGTGCATCTGGCTGTGGGACCGCTTCCTGCCTCCGGTCCTATCCACGATCCTCTGGGAGGTGTACTCATGCCTCCTAGCTGCTCTCAAGACTGCATCGAACGTCTGGTGCTCGAACTGCTCAACCGCCAACAAGATCTCCAAATGCAGTCCCTGCTGGAACCGCTGGGCCCTATCAAACTCGGTCGCCACCAAGGTGGGGACAAACCTACTGAGCCTAGAAAACTCCAATGCATAACTGTCGACTGTTCTGCCTTCTTGCTTCAAGTTGGTAAATCTGGTCTGTAGGTCGTACCGAGCCACAGCATCGAAATACTTCGTCTGGAATCTCTCCCTAAATACTGCCCAAGCAATGGGTGCCACTAATCCCATGGCCTGCGCCGCCCACCGATTGCGAGCCAAGTCCAACAACTGTAGGCGTACCACCGCCACATTCTCATTCTCAGGTGTCCTGGCTGCTTCCAGAATCACCTTGGTATCCTGAAGCCATGCATCTGCGGCAATCGCATCCTCGGTGTCGTCGAAGAAAGGAGGGTTCAAGCGCTTGAAGCTGTTGGCCGCCTGGTTCCCTGGATGTCCGCCTCGGGTCAAAGCATCTTGAACTGTCTGGTGCAGGGCGTCGCTTCGACGATCCTGGGAAGCTATCAAGGTTCTGATGAGGCCTACTAAGGTACCATCATCTGGCTTTGCGGGCTGGACGGGCCGAACTGGTGACTCTCCTCCAGTAGGCATCACTCTGGAGGCTACCCCGGAATGCTGGGCTTGATCTCCGGGTTGCTGCTGGCCCACGGGAGGTGCTCCTCCTTGCTGATCGGCAGGGTCAGGTACAGTGCCGCTGAAGAAGACGACACAGAAAAACAATAAGGAAGGACCAGGACAGATCAACGATATAAGCATGTAATCAGGTCAAGAATTTCAGGGATTTGAAAATACGGGCGGAGATCAAGGGCGAATACTGATTGAGACATCTATTCGGTAAACCCTCACATTTCTTGATTGACAAGACCTGCATGGGCCACCACTTAAACCATGTCATGCCCCAGAACCAGAATACTGGAGAGCGGGGGCAGACATAGCCAGCTACGTATATTGAAATAGAATACATCTCAACTATACGGTCACGGCTGTCTAGATATGAGGGTTTACTACAAGCCAACAGTCTCTTAAGGTCAAGCCTATTGTCTCAATCTCAAGCAAATAATATAATTACAAGATGTTTGACCACCAAATATACAATAAAAGGCGTCCCAAATATTATATATCAGCTGATCATGAAGCTAGTCGTACAAAATGTGACTAGCAAGAGTTAAGTCATACATGATCAACCCTAGGATTTGTTAATCATGTTTACAGCCCGTAGGCAGACAGTAAGTAAAGTGCATCGAGCTAACAGGTGCTCGTCAGCTAAACGCCTCAAAAGAATAACTTTACAATAGAGTGAGCGAAACAAATAGAAAACCTACTCGTAGCCCGGGTTCCTTCTAGTCGCCACCATCGGGCTGGAAGCTTGGTAGATCCTCGGAAGCTGCTCCAAAATCTGGCCACACAAAACCAGATGGGTCAACCCCAGAAAGAGCAAATGCCACAAGGGGGCCACGAAATAAGAACAAAAGCCAGCAATCAGCACAAGAAAATCTAATATTAAGACTAGAATTTATAAAAAAACATGGCAGAGTGATATACGACGAGATAACCATGGAACTATTCCGATAGCCAGGTTACAACCCGTAAACCAAACAAGGACCGGGGTTGTAACCCTTCATCTGAACAGAGCTTGGTTTTCCACCATTTATCGGCAAGATAAGTAATGTAAGTAATCAAGACAGGGAGCAAATCTGTACTGGATCAAGCCATGGCTAGCTGGTTATACCTCATTCAATCAATCACGGCCAAGCAGATACTACGGCTTACTACTTTAACTAACTAGGGTTATCACAGGCCTAATTACTAACAAGATGCAGTGAGATTGTTCCACAGCCACAAGCCCTGCAGACCATCCAGGCTACCCAGGACGAAAGATTAGGGTTGAATTCAGGTGGGTACATCGTCCAGGAGACACATGTACCCTTAGATGACTTAGAGGGTGCAACACTCGACGGTGTACTGGAAATGTGCCCTACTCGACGGCAGGCTACAGATCCCAAGAGCGCCCAGGTAACGGGATTGCCTGTAGCTGTGTCATCTCTTCATGACTACTGAGTTATTCTAGTTATTAACCTTAATCCATTTTAGTAGGTACTCCTGACCGTGGTACTCAGGAGTCCCCTCCTAGACATGATGCAAGACAGGACAAGTGGATTTAACAAGCAAGCAAGAAAGAACCACCCACGGTGTCAAGGCAAGTCGAGTTAAGTTATCAAGATAAATCATGTCAGGGTACTTGTCGGGAGTGCGCCACGACGGGCCACTATCATGTCAGGTTGGTCATGTCAGGGTGCACCTCTACGGGTCACTGTCGTGTTATGCTAGTTCCTTGTCATACCATGCCATGTACAATAGTCATTCCAAACATATTAAGTAAAATCAAGTTCATGACAAAAGGCGTAAGGATATAAAATGGGCGTAAAATATCTAATAAAATATCAATATACAGGGCTATAGAAAAGCCAAGCTTAAAGAAATAAGACTAAACTCCAAGAGCCTGTGGGTTAAGCAAGGGGTCAGGGAAGCAGCGTACGAAAAAGTCACGCACGCTGAGAGAGCAGCGTAGGTGAAAGTCACGCACGCTACAGGAAGCAGCTGCGTGAAAAGTCACGCACGCTCAAGGGAGCAGCTGCGTGAAAAGTCACGCACGCTACAGGGAGCAGCTGCGTGAAAAGTCACGCACGCTCAGGGGAGCAGCTGCGTGAAAAATCACGCACGCTCAAGGAAGCAGCTGCGTGAAAAGTCACGCACGCTCAAGGAAGCAGCTGCGTGAAAGTCACGCACGCTACAGGGAGCAGCTGCGTGAAAAGTCACGCACGCTCAAGGAAGCAGCTGCGCGAAAAGTCACGCACGCTACAGGGAGCAGCTGCGTGAAAAGTCATGCACGCTCAAGGGGAGCAGCTGCGTGAAAAGTCACGCACGCTCAAGGGAACAGCTGCGTGAAAAAGTCACGCACGCTACAGGAAGCTGCGTACGTGCAAAAGCACGCAAGCAGAGAGCTGCGTACGCGTAAAAACACGCACGCAGGGTCTGGGTCTTCTTCTCCATGGCTGAGAAGAAGCTCCAATGGCTCCAAAACTTCAAAACCTCATAACTTGGCCATCCGAACTCCAAATCCAGATTTCCAAAGTTCCAAGTTGGGTAGAATTGAATGCTCTTCCACATGGAAACATCAAAAACCCATAAAATCCAACTTAAGTAGCTCAAACCATGCAAAATCCGAAAATAGAAATAACTTAGATCTATAACAATGGAGGCTCCAAATCACAAAAACCCAAGTTCTAATGTTGATCACCATGTCCTAATCTAGCAAATGGACCAAGAAAATAGGGCTCTCATGAAGTGGCAAGGTGCACTTGCCTAGGGTTGGGAGAGTTGTGGAGGAAGGAGAAGAAGAAGAAGAAGAAAATTAATGGTGGAAGTTATGAGGAGAGAGAGTGGTAGGTGGGGATATAAAGAGGGGGAGTTGTGGTGGGTTGAGGGTGTAGCATAAGGTGATCCAATACCCACATAAAACCGAACCAATCCAAATAAAACCGAGCCATGCCAAAACCCAAAATACGGGAAATACCGAAATTCCACAAGTTAAGAAAATAAAAATACATGCCAAAATCCAGATACGAGTATAAATACGAAATACTGGAAATACGGAAAATGAGGATGACAATATGGAGTGATTCAGTTTTCGGTGCGGGTCGAAAACCGAAATCCAAACCCGAAGTCCGACCCGATAATCGAATTAGTTTAAAGATAAAATTGAAAAACCGAACCGCTATATTTAAAATCGAACCGAACTTCAATTTGGTCCAATTCGGTTTGATTTTCGGTTAAAAACCGTCAATTGTTCACCCCTAGGCTGCGGTCAAAATCGGATACCACACCACCCTGCCCGACCCACTTTGTTACATCATCCGTTTGACCTAAACGTGCTCTAACTTAGAACCACAAAACCATTTCACCCAATTTCTACTCAGGATGACAAGTGGGACCCAATTGACAGTTCACTTAGTTGGGACCCAGAAATTTACAGGTTGTTCAAGGTCCTTTTTTTTTTCCATACGAAAACACTTACTATTTTTTAGGAGCCTCCACATCTTATTAATTAGTTAAAAGTCCCTAGTTAGTAACAAAAGGGACTAGTAACTGACATTTTTTCCTTTTAATTTTTTTTAGGTTACCGCAACAAAACCAACTTATTAATATAAATTCACAGTCAAAAATTAACATTTAACATAAGTCCTCTTAATACAAACCATCAATAAGTAAAAAACTAACCAAACTAAAATATCTTGCTACATAGAATAGTACATACCAAAGAACACTTATTATAACTAGGAAAAATTTGAGTGGCACCCCACTTTTTTAACGCTTATTTAAGGTGCACCCCACAACATTACAATATTGTATAACACCCCCCACTTTTAACGAAAAACGTCTATTACTAACGGTCAACTCCTTTGACCCTTTATTTTGGACGAAAATACCCTCCCGTTATGTCCCTACCCAACCCTTGCGACCCCCCTCTCCCATTGCTACCGCCGGCCCCCCTCCTCCCCGCCGGCAGCCAGCCTCCCCCCCTCCCCCCCCTCCGGCTCCGCCCCCCCCCCCCCCTCTCCCGCTCCGCCCCCTAGCCCCCACTGCTGCGCGCTGCTGCTGCTGCCGTCGCTGCCGCGCGATGCTGCCGCCGCCGCGCGCTACTGCTAGGGGACGGAGCGGGAGGGGGGGGGGGAGGGGGGGGGGAGGGGGGGCGGAGCGGGAGGGGGGGGGGTGATGATGGTTGATGGTGGTGGTGATGATGATGATGGTGATGATGTTCGTGATGGTGGTGGTGGTGATGGCCGGAGGGGTCCGGCGAGGTCGGGGAGGGGGGGGGGGGGGGGGGGGGGGGGGCGGGAGCGGGAGGGGGGGGGGTGATGATGGTTGATGGTGGTGGTGATAATGATGATGGTGATGATGTTGGTGATGGTGGTGGTGGTGATGGCCGGAGGGGTCCGGCGAGGTCGGGGAGGGGTCCGAGCACGACGGGGGGCGGGGGACGGGCGGCGGGGGGCGGGGGACGGGCAGCCACGTGTGACGGAAAGGGAGGACACACAAAAGTAGACAAGGGTATTTTCGTCCAAAATAAATTTGACCGTTCGTTTTAGACAGAATTCGTTAAAAGTGGGGGGTGTTATACAATATTGTAATGTTGTGGGGTGCGCCTTAAATAAGCGTAAAACAAGAGGGGTGCCACTCAAATTTTTCCTTATAACTATTGTCTTAAGTACTTAAACTAATAATTTGAACTTCTTTTAAGTCATGTGATTATATATTTTTTTTTTACTTGTTCTCCTTTTGTTTTCTGCAAATCACCTCCACAAGAAAATCTATGTAAATTTTATAGCTCAATTTTATGTTATTTCTTTATTTTTCGATGACAATTTTTTTAAAAAAATATAACACACAAACACAATTGGGAGACTCGAACCTTGTCGGTCCTTCCGAATATCCGCTCTATTACTATTAGGCTAAAAAGCTCGGACGGGCAAAGAACTTGAATGCATGTTGAACTCACATTTTTTTTCAATGATTGGAGGACTTCTGAAAAATTAAGTTACATTGAAAGGACTTGTGTCCAAGAGACTTTTTGTTAAAGTGAAGAATTGTTCAGTACTGGTGGCTGATGGAGCTCTCCACTGGAGGAGAGGAATAAATTTCAGTTGGGAAAAGGAAAAAAAAAAACTTTCCAAATAGAGATCATTCCAACTTTGAAGAGGACTTCCACCACCACCACCACCACCACCCATTCTCCAACTTTCTGGTAACCACTCCTATTCAAGTTGGAAAATTTGAAGCTCCCATTTGTTTAATTTTCTCCTCAATTTGAATGACCCCATTGGTAATATTAGTGCAAAATTTTTGTCAAATTTCTGATTTTGCTTTGATGGGCTAATTATTTTTGGCTATATATCATAAAGTTTATTGCTTTCAACTGTTTGGTTTGATTCTATGATGGGGTTTTTGTTCATATTGCTGTTGATCATGATAACTTCAACGCCCACTTGGCTTTCAGCATCCACTGAAAGAATTTGATCCTTAAAGTTCACTTTTTGATGATTTTTGGGCTTTTCTGAAGTTCATTTTGGTAGTTTTGGTTGAGATTACTTATTTGATTCATCATGATCTTCTTGTTGATCATTGCGATTTTATGATGTGGATCAGTAGGAGTTGGCAATAATCACTTGGTTTCTTGCATGTGTTTGAGTTAATTTGAATATTTTGTGGTACTTCCTCAACTATTTTTTGATAAAATTTGCTTCTTGGGATCACATGGTTGGGTTCTCAAAGTGTTCCACTTTGTTTTGCTTCTGGTTGTTATACAAAGTTCATTGTGAAGTTTGATTTTTAAGCATTTGATATGGCTAAGAAAATCCAACTACCAAGTTGAACTCCTGCGTATTTTGTATGTTAATCTAAACCATCATTTATAGGCTTAATTTGGCGAGTTCTTTTCAGTTTAGTAGGTTTCTGTTTGATCATAAAATAGTTGCTTGAGTTTCATTACTTTTTAGAGATATTATGGGAAATAGCAATCTTAAATTGTTGACCTTGTTTTTCCTTTCAAGTTGTCATTGAAAAAGCTAACGTACCATTAAGTTGGATCATTCTACAATTTTGACGCCTATTGTAGTAGTAGATTTGTGCTTATTTTTGTTGCTTGAAGTCATTAGTATGCCTTTCTTATGTTTCGTCAAAGTTGACTATTATAGTAGTTACTGTGTGTCCTTGATTTGTTTCATAACTATAGTTTAAAGTTGGCAATTTCAAGCTCTTTGTATTATTTACTTAGAATTTGCAAGGCCCAACTGAATTTTGGATTCGTCTTACTTCTTTATTTAACTCATAGAATATGCTTTTGATGGTTTTCAAATAGGGTTTCAAAGAGAGATGACAAAAGATGTTTAGGACTATTGTTAGTTAACTCAGTATGCAATTTAAATTTATCAGCTTGTTCTTGTACTGTCCATTATTTATTGGTCATTTGGTCCTCCTTACTTTGAAGATCCCGTTAGAGTAGCTACCAAACAATAGATACGACATAATCTTGGCATTTTTCTTTGTGTTCTGAGGATATAGGTCGAGGTAGCTTAGTTTGATGATAAAGGTTTGAAGGGGTAAGATGAGTAACCAATACTACGAGTACAGGAAGCCTACTCAAGGTATGCAGTCAATATATTACACACATAATTTTTACTCATCCCTCGCATCCCTCGCAAATTTTAAATCAAATTCTGAAATTTAGTAGTGATAAACTAGAGAGTTGAGATTTATCTCCATGTTTGTTCTACGAGAAGAGAACATCATATCTTGTTTAGTGAGGTACTTACAGCATGTTTCTGCTCATGTAATGTAGTGAAGCAAAGTTGGTACTTGCTTTGCTTTCTATTCCACTGTCTTTAAACCCTGAGACTTAGAACGGCATATCTCATCAGAGTTGACTTTACATGAAAACACATTAAACAAACTAAAAGTGCATATCATACTTCTTTTGGAGAAGTCTCATCTTTTCCAAATTTAGCGAAGTCACTATTTTGGTAGATGGAAGCAGGAAAGATAAAGAAACACAACAACAGAAGGTCCTCAAAAACATCAACTACAGAAGGTCTCAAAAATATAATGGTGTATATGAAACATAAGCGTACAACGAACTTAAAAGGGATACTTAATGGTTAGTACTGCAATATGTTCTAGGATACTTTGGAGAATCCTTGAGGAAATGGCTTGGATTCTCATGAGTACCATATGGAAGTCCATATATGAATAAACGAACATCTCATTTAAATAATAAGTTTAATTCTTTATATATTAGAAAGTAATATGCGTATAACTTTTCAAAAACAGCCATGAGCTTCCTAAGAGTTCTCACAAGGTTTCCCACAGTTTTCAACAAAGTTTCTGAATCTATTTTTTGAATTTTCCTGAGTTTTATACTCAGCTTCCAAAATTGCCCACCCAATTCCCAAAATTTTGAAAATATTCTAGTCCTTTCCCCATATGTTTTTCTAGTGGAAACAACCCTCCCAGCCTAAAACACTATCCTGGCAATAATGGCTAAAGCTATCAACAAAGCATATATGCCATATAGTACTCATTTTCTAGTGTTATAAAAATATGTTGGCTTATGACTTATTCATCCTCTTCATATATGCTCTACTATATAATTTGCTCTTAGGAATTGTTGAAGAATAAATTATTTATCTTATTTTATTTTATGTAATTTTCATTTCTAGTTAGGGTTGCTGATGTCATTTTATATGCTTTGTGTTTCCTATGTATAATGGCCAAGAGTCCTACTAAAATTATATATCATTCTAGCAAACTGTAGCCTTTACTTTCAACATGGTTTCGGAGCCTACATTCTCTTCCTATGATCTCTATTCTCCTCCTCTTTTTCATCTATAAGGATTCCTCTTTGGCGATGTCTGCAGCCGCTTCATCAGATACTTTGGGCATGTATGATTTGGTTACTTCTATCTTTCTTTGGACGTGAAGCCTTGACTTCTAAGATATTTGTTGAGATGATTTCTTTTGAGATTTTTTTTTGGTATGGGAAGTCTAATATCTCTTCCGGGATTTCTTCGATACGCGGAGCCTTGACGTATTTTAGATGTTTTGTTTTGGGATTTCTCATCTTTCCAAGTTCCGATGTACTTCGGATATTTCTTTTCGAATTTCACGTCTTACATAGTCTCGACCTACTATCAATGTTCATATTGGACAGCTGCAATTAATAGGCATCTAGGGTGTCTACTTGTTTTAGGGTAAAAGAGTCCATCCATGTAAACTATAAGGTGTATAAATATACCTCCTTGTGAGATGAATAAAATCTATTCATTCTCTCTAATCAACTTGGTATCAGAGCCAAACCCTAAAAACATCCTCTCCTCCTTCCTTAAACCGCCACGCCCTATCCTTTACAGTAGTAGCAATCGAGGCTCTAGTGCCAGCTGCCGCCATTTGTTCCTGGGCAAGAAAAAAGACGGAGGGAAGGAGTGGAAGAAGAAAAAAGGAAGGGAAAAAAAAACTCGGATTTGGACGACGACAACTAGAGAATCTGTTGGGTTTGTTGAATTTTCTCTCTAGAAAGTGGACCTTCGTCATATGACAAATCTCAAATGTGTATTTCAATATAAGAATATTATTTTATTGTCTTGCACACATGGGGAGTGGTAGTTCATGTGGATGGAAGCGTGTGATGTTTTACTAGAGAGCAAGGTTCAAATCATCCAAAAAACATTTATTTTTGTCACTATTTTTTTTGGAAATTTTTCATAGGAGCTTGGTCCCTTAGGGGCCTAGCGACTCAGACTCGGATTCGGACTTAAACTTGGGTGTGGGTGAAGGATGCACAATGGCGCTTTGATGACACACTTTACACTTTGTACTTCACACGTATGCACTGGACGCTAGATGGTGCTTTTGCTGCTCACACATTCAGCATGACCTGTGCTCATGCGGAGGATGGATTTCTGTGCGGCTGCTTCATCGTAGGTGTTCCAGCTTTATAACTATTTTCTTAGTGGGAGTTACTGTTAGAAATTGCAAGTACTTCACTGTGGAGTTCTGCAAAGTTGTAATTGTCGTCGAGGCTTGAATCGTGCATTTAGCAACACTTTCCTTAAAGTGTTTCGGGCACTCCGGTAACGTCTTGGAGTCAGCACGCCAGAACACCCAGGATAAGACAGCCTTTCTGCCGGAGGTTCACCAGACGTTGTGAGACACCGGCGTAGGAAAGAACACCTTTCTGAAAATCTTTGGAAGAGAAGAGAAAGAGGAATGAATACTCAGATTCTGTGTGTTTTGGACTCAGAAATCTGTAGTATTTATAGATGAATTAGTGTTGTTTCGTGAAGTCGCGACCCTTCCGAAACAACATTCATTCACCTGTTCGCAGATTCATTCACCCTTTCGTTTGTCTGGGCTGCTGCAAAAATAGGAATTCTCGGGACGAGAATCGCCGCGAGGAGCCCGAGGCCCGAGGGTCGAGCCTACGCCGCTCGACCGATGCCACGTTGCCTAAGTGCGCAAGTGCGTCTACAATTCGCCACTATCGCCTCTACGCCCGAGCCCGTGCCCGTGCCGAGCCGGAGCCGGAGCCGGAGCCGGAGCCCGGCAACACCGGCTACATTTTCATGAAGAGGATAAAACAACAACCAATGGTCACCCACTAGCAACCCTTTGATTGTTGCACACTCCTCATGAGTGCACATTCCTATTTAAGCACTCTCAAAGCCTTTCTCTTTTTCCGATGTGGGACTAAAGTCCTTTCTCTTTCCTTTTCATCCTTTAAGAACAATAAATGGAATTAATTAATTCCAACAATCCCCCACTTGTTCCATAAATGATGGAAAGGAATTCCAGAATACATCACTTAAAGAATGTTAATACAGTTAGGTATCTTTCGATTTGAACCTAACCTTAGTAGATGCAACACAAAATTTTATCGGAATCTCTGGTAGCTGGGCTTTGAACCAGTTATTCCTTGTGATAAAATCGATGTTACTTTACACACATTTTTTGTAGTTCTTCGCCTACATCTCTTGCTTAGCACTATTAATGGCCATGTGCTGATCCTGTCTCGTGAATTTTTATAAGATAAACTCCAGATCTTATTGAGACGGCACCATCTCTAAATTCACATAGGTGAAGTTCTTTCAGTATCTCTGTTGCTTTACAGATACATGTCAATCATTACTGAACTTCATTAAGAGTTTTATAAACTCAACCCTCAAATTGCAACAGTCGACATAATTATGTCGTATACATCCAAATCAACAGTTTGTTGTTACCCATTGAATCTAAGGTTAAGGTTTCTTAACATTAGATTGGGTTGCCACTGTTGTTGGAACTCTTACTCAAAGAGTTTCAATCCCATACCTCTCGAGGTAGACTTTACTAAATCCCTAGCTAGTGGTTTAGTAAAGGGATCAGCTAAGTTATAGCTGGTACGCACATACGTAAGAGAAATGATTCCATCTTTGATCAATTTCCTTACGTAGTTATGTCTTAGACTTATATGTCTAGACTTCCCATTATACACTTCGTTGTAGGCTCTTGCTAGAGTAGCTTGACTATCGCAATGTATTGACACTTTTGATACATTGTCCTTAGCCAGCGGAACTTCTAATAGAAGATCCCTCAACCACTCAGCTTCTTGTCCTGCAGAAGCTAGAGCCACAAACTCTGACTCCATGGTCGAATGGGTAATGCATGTTTGTTTTTTGCTCTTCCAAGAAACTGCCCCTCCGGTAAGCGTAAATACCCAACCTGTCGTAGATTTGTTATCCCCGACACTTGATATCCAACTAGCGTCGGTATATCCTTCTAATACGGCAGGAAATCTACCATATTGTAATCCAAGATTTTTGGTTTTCAAAAGATAACCAAAAATTCTTCCGATAGCCTTCCAATGCTCATTATTAGGGTTGCTAGTAAATCTACTCATTTTACTAACTGCAAATGCTATATCAGGTCTTGTGCATTGCATCAAATACATAAGACATCCAATAACACTTGCGTATTCTAATTGAGCGATTGCTCTTCCAGAATCTTTTCTAGTTTAACACTTGGATCAAATGGAGTGTTACTTCTTTGAACTTTAGGTGTTTGAACTTGTCTAGCACTTTCTCAACATAGTGCGACTGCGTAAGTTCAAAACCCCCACTGTTTTGTATTACTTTGATCCCCAAAATAGTGTCAACTTTTCCAAGATTTTATCTTGAATGTGGAAGTTAGAAACCTCTTCGTTTCTGTAATTCCACTCATCTCGTTGCTAATGATCAACATATCATCAACGTAGAGACAAAGAAATATCACGATATTTCCATATACTTTAGTGTATAAACACTTATCACAAACATTGTGAACAAAGCCATTAGAAATTATGACTGAGTCAATTTCTGATGCCACTGCTTTGGTGCTTGTTTTAATCCATACAAGGATTTAACAAGTTTGCATACCTTTTGTTCATTTTTCGGGAGCACGAACCCTTCCGGTTGCTCCATGTAATCTTCTCATCGAGATCTCCATTTAAGAATGCCGTTTTGACATCCATCTGATGAACATTAAGATGATGCAATGAAGCTAACGCAAACAATATTCTAATTGTAGTCGTTCTTGCTACTGGTGCATATGTGTCAAAATAATCAATTCCTTCTCTTTGTCGAAATCCTTTGGCTATTAGTCTAGCCTTGTAGGTTTAAAGTACCATCACTATGATATTTTCTCCTGAACACCCACTTACATCCAATAGGTCTTGACCCTTTGGGCAGATCGACAATTTCCCAAGTGTGTTTAGATATTATCGAATCCATCTCATCTTGGATAGCATCTTTCCAAAAAGATGAGTCCCGCGAAGCTATTGCTTCCTTAAAGGTTTTAGGATCATCTTCCACCTGAAGAATGATAGGAATCTTTCGAATAAATTTCTCTGTATTTCCTTCTACTAAGTAAAAGGAAATAAGTTGAGAATCTATTTCGTCAGGTCCTAGATCCTTAGCCTTTCGAACTCTCTTGCTGATCCGAAGTTCGGGTTGTTTTTCAACTAACCGTGAAGAGCTCTCCTCACGAGACTCTTCATTAGCAGGAATCTCAGGATCCTTATTCTTAGTAATAAGATTCTCGAAAAATTCCACATCTGGATTCGACAATAATGTTAGACTCTAAGTTTAAAAGTCTATATACCTTACTATTGGCAGCATAACCTACAAAAGCACTTTTGATTCCACGAGGACCTAATTTGGTCCTTTTAGGATCCATATTTTTGTAATAAGCTATGCACCCCCACACTCTAAAATAACTGATATTAGGCTTACGGTCTTTCCATATCTCATATGGTGAAATACCAATTTTTTTCAAAGGAATTCGATTCATTATATGACATGCAGTAAGTAAGCTTCTCCCCACAAACTAAATGATAATTCAGAATGCATTAGCATTGCATTTATCATTTCTTGATATGTTCTATTTTCTTCTTCGGCTAGTCCGTTCGTTGAGGTGTCCGTGGTGCAGAACATTCATGAATAATACCGTTTTCTTCACAGAAGGTATTAAATTCAAAGAAAAATATTCACCACCTCTATCACTTCTAAGTATTTTAATCTTTCTACCAAGTTGATTTTCAACCTCTGATTTGATATTTTAAAAGCATTAAAGGCTTCATCTTTATGCTTTAATAAATATACATATGTAAATCTAGAGCAATCATCAATGAAGGTAATAAAGTATTTATTACCTCCTCGAGATAATGTGCTATTAAATTCATAAATCAGATTGAACTAAATCTAGTAGATTGGTATTACGCTCTACACTGTGAAAAGGTTTTTTAATCATTTTGGATTTTGTACAAATTTCACACTTATCTAAATCTTCAGAATTGTATGAAATTAATCCAGATTTAATTAACCTTTTCATAGTGCTAATACCTATATGCGCTAATCTACTATGCCATAAAGTAGATGACTCAATCATGTAAGTAGAAGTAGAAACTTTATTGATATTATTCTTAATGATACAAAGTTTTATCATACCCTCATCGGTATATCCCTTTCCAACAAACACATCATTACGGGTCAATATTAATTTGTCCGACTCAAAGACTGACTTTATTCCTGGTTTACCCAACAAGACTCCACTGACGAGGTTCCTACTCATATCCGGGACGTGAAGTACGTTAGTCAGAGTTACTTTCTTCCGGAAGTGAATTGGATTTCCACATCACCTGTTCCCACGACCGTTGAATGTCCTTCATTTTCCATCTGAACTTCTTGTCCATCATTGACTTCAGAATAGGTCTTGAATGCTGCTTTGTCGTATGAAACATGAACGGTAGCACAAGTATCGTACCACTATCCTGGAGCCTTCCCTTTGACCGTCATGAGTTTGCTCACCGTAGCAATTATGTCATCTGTCTCAGTGAGATTTACCTCGCTGTTTTGGGTCTTTCGAACCCGACAGTCTCTGGCATAATGTCCTGCTTTGCCACATACAAAACAGCCGGTCTTGGGTCCTTTGGCGTTGCCGGAGTTCTTGAACTTTTGTTGGTCCTTCTTAGGACGAGAAAGTTCTTCTTTCCTGCAGGCCTCTTGCCTTTTGCGCTCACCGCGTTAGCTTTAGAAACTCCGTTGTTCTCGGATTTCTGTCTTTCCTTCGATTCCTCTTCGATTCGAAGGTGTTTTTGAATCTGTTCCAGTGAGAAATCCTCAGAGCTGTGAAGTAGTTTCTTCCGATAACTATTCCAAGATGCTGGTAATTTAGTAATTATAGTATCAGCTTGGAATGGTTCCGGAAGTTCTATCTTCACTGCCCTGAGTTTGTTGACTAAAACTTGTAGTTCGTGTACTTGGGCAAGTATAGGCTTTGTATCAACCATTTTGTAATCAAAATACTTTGATATAAGAAATTTCTTTGTACCTTCTTCTTCTGCTCTGAATTTGAATTCCATAGCCTTCCAGATGTCAATTGTCGAAGGATTTTCTGTGTAGAGGTCGTACAGTCTGTCCGACAGGGTGTTCAGAATGTGACCACGGCACAGCAGTTCGTCCTCTTTGCGCTTTTTGCGTTCTGCCTTGACTGCATCAGAATCTTCTGGAGTGGGTTCTGGAACAGGTGGCAGATCTGGGTCGAGGACGTAGTAGATCTTCATCGCCGTCAGGAGGAAGATCATCTTGTCCTGCCAGCGTGTGAAGTTCGTCCCGTTGAAGCGATCCAGTTTGACCAGATCCTGGTTCATGACCTTGATGCTCGAAATTGCAGCCTCGGACGCCATTATTTGCAACACTTTAAGATTGTTAGAAATTGCAAGTACTTCATTGTGGAGTTCTGCAAAGTTGAAATTGTCGTCGAGGCTTGAATCGTGCATTTAGCAGCACTTTCCTTAAAGTGTTTCGGGCACTCCTGTAACGTCTTGGAGTCAGCACGCCAGAACACCCAGGATAAGACAGCCTTTCTGCCGGAGGTTCACCAGACGTTGTGAGACACCGGCGTAGGGAAGAACACCTTTCTGGAAATCTTTGGAAGAGAAGAGAAAGTGTAACACCCAGTTTTCTGAAATTGGGGTATTTTTGAAAATTTATTATTTTTATTATTTATTAGTGTTATTTTAGTCATAATATAATTTTTGGGTGATTTAGTTAAGTTAAACCATTTTCTAAGTCATGACTTATGACTTTGTGATTTACTAGTATAACCCTAGTGTAAACCCTAGAGATTTCATAACCTAGAGACTAACCATGATCATGTGAGCCTAGCCATAGGCTTAGAACACCAAATTAGTGATTTTGGCCAAAAAGGGTATTTTGGTAATTTTCTAGAAATTATTTGGAATTATTTGCAATTATGTGTTTATTATTATTTAATTATTGATTAGTGTCATGTTAGTCCCTAACCTAGTTTAGCACTAATCTAGAGGTTAGCTACTAACCTAGAATGATAAGGGGATAGATATTAGTCATGGGTTAAAGTAGGATAAATATCTAGATATTATACATATGATATTTTCCATGAATTACTCAAAATATCTCAACCCTTTACCTAAAGTCCTTGCCTTAACCTAGAAGAAAGGTCAAGGACACCCCCCCCCCTTGCTATGGCCGGCCATGGGGTACCCCCCCCTACCACTACACCATCCTATAACCCTCGCATCATTCATGAACATTTTTACATGAATTTTAACCTAGAAAAATTCCATTTCTTCAAACCTTGATAACTTGATCAATTTTGATCCAAATTCACTCTAGTTTCTTGCATTGGACTCCCCTACACTATAGGGTACTAGTTAGGGCCTGCTATTGAGGATTTGAGGGGCTTTGGCATCACCAAGAGAAGAGGACACCCCCCCTACTTGTGTTTTCTTGAGTTTTCACACAAATAGGTAAATGCCCATAAACCTTGTTAATATTGTGTTTTCTCTTCATATTTGCATGCATCTAGGTACCATGGAACTGTGGGTCAAGTTTGGTAGGATTTTGAGTTGGTTTGGTGTCCGTATCGGACACGTATTCTAGACTAGGAAACCTGTTTGATGAAATACCACAAAGGATTTGTTTTTATTAAAATGTAAAACAAAATACATTTTCTGGTAGCCCTAGACATGTAGGACACAACCCTAACTTACTGAACACATTTCCGAGTCGTGTCCGTGTCCAAAATGGACACGAACTCACTGCACGAGACTCGCGTGCATGCCCTGCTACCCCACCCTTCGTGCTCATGCACAGGCACCTAGGACACGTGAAAATTGGTGGACACGAGGGGGCAATGTCTGCGAACATGACCCCAAAATCTCACAACTTCTCGTGTCGTGTCGGTGAGAAATCTCACTCGCACTGGACACGCACTGCAGTGCACGCGCACAGTTCAGTCGAAAAATCGACTTAGACACGCGACTCGTGTCGCATGGACACGAGTCGAGGACACCTCGTGGTGACACGAGTGTGTAGCCCAACACGTGGGCATGACCACGAGGCCCCACATGGCTCGTGTCGTGTCCACGAGGCGCGTGAACACGTGCACGACGCGGTGCCAAACACGCGTATCAGTCGTGTTTTTGGTGACTGATACGGGCTTCCCATTTGGACACGGCGACACGTGGGTGCGTGTCAGGGTCCTAGGTGTGTAGCCTGACCCTAGGCGAACCAAGGGACACGAGCACGACACTTCACGTGTCCTGTGTCGTGAGCACGAGACACGTGAACACGTGCACGATGCTGTGACACTGCACAGTGTCTGTGCTTACCCGATTGCGTTTGTTGACCTCTGGACACGCCGTGTCGTGTCGTGGTGAACCCCCATTGACACACACGACACGTACACCCTTGGGGCATCACTTACCAACCACTAGATTGGAACCTTAGTGGGGTTTTGGACACGAAATCGAGTTTACCTATTTACTTATACACAGTCCCCATTTTCCTGATTTGTTTGTATTTCCAGTTTCTAAAAGTGAGTTTCAAATCTATTTTTAATATGATTAGTACATGTAATTATATATTTTAGTATATATATGTAGTATATATGTAGTGTGAGTGTGGGTGAGTTTTGAGGTTATTTGGTTGTGTGTATGTGTAGTTGTGGTGTATACATATACATGTATATACATAACTGTGTGTGTGTGTTGGGACTGGATTTTGGTTCCAGGAATTCTGAAACCCATTTCCCTTCCTGTGTTCTGTCCAGCCCTCTCTCTCACTGTCCTCTCTCTCTTTCACTCACTCTATGTCTCTCTCTCACTTTCCTCTCTCTATATATATGTTTATATATATAGGTTTAGTCTATATATATATATATATATATATATATATATATATATATATATTTGTATAGATCACATATAGTATCATTTTATATATATATGTGGGTGTGGTATTGTATATAGTTAGGCATATATAGATATATATAGGTAGTAAATAGACATGGGTATATCTATATATATAGAGAGATATATATATATATAATGACTTCCTAAGTATAGGTTTATATAGAAACCTATAACCATTAGCCTATGGAAACCTAAGTCATTAGCCTATGGCCTATGGCCAATGAGTTAGGATAGACTATTAGGCCTACTAGACCTAGGTTGACCAAAATGTTGACCATAGTTGACCAAAGTCAACTATAGGTCAGACCTTGACCTAATTAACCTAGAAAGGACTTAGAAGGACTTAATGACTAAGGTTTGACTAGACCCTAGATTATTAACTAACTGGTTAGGATTGACCTATATGTGAGTGCCCTAAGTATATAAGGGTATTTGTGTGACTTGGGTATATGAATAGTTACCTGTCAATTAAGATATGTATGGGGTTAAGTGAGATACTTAGAGTTGAGTCATGACTTGAGATGTAATATGGGATTAGCGTGAATGTAGGATTAAGGTTGGTATATATATATATATGTATTTATATGGTATACTTGTATAGGTATTGGTTATACCTTAACCTTGTGGTGTAGTACCTTAGATAGTCTAGATTGACCTAGCTTGACCATGTTGACTAGTATTTGACTAGTCTGACCATTGATTGACTAAACCCTAGATAACTTGGCTAGTTTGACTAGAATATTGACCAAGAGTTGACTTTAACCTAGATTAGACTAGTTTGACCTTATTTGACCTTGTTTGACTTTATTTGACTTAGTTTGACTTCCTGTGACCTAGTTTGACTATTAGAGTTGACCAAGAGTTGACTTTTGACCAGATTGACCTAGAATCATGTAGTATGCATTGTATACTTTATTTTTACCATTGTGGATACATTGTGACTTGTGTTGCTCTGATTAGGAGCCATACATCTCTCCTCAGGCAGTATATCCTCTTCAGACATTCAGTTATCAGGCGAGTACATTCTCTGACCGTTTCATATTTGCCAGGATTTATATTCTTGTTCTAGATTACTTTACTTGATGCTGACACGATTGTTATCACGGATTGGTACTATATGGATCTTTTCATGAGATGTTATTCCCCTCGGGAGCATCAGATACAGCATGTTGTGCTTTTCACGAATCATCATGTATCTCTACTTTCATAGATTCACGAATCGCTTGTGACTCATGTACTCTCATGCACAGAGCCTCTCATGAATCTCCCATTTATGGGCTTATCACGAATCTTAACATAACTTGAACGGATCCTTGTGTATTGATTGGGGATGGGGGAGTGGAAATAGTCAGTGGATATTATCCTGTAGCTGTAGTCATGAATCACTTCTAGCTGTAGTCATGAATCTCCTATGCCATTCACATGTCTATATTTTACTCTGACTCACTAGTCACTGCTAGTTCTCTATATACAGTAGATATTCCTTTACAGCTATCTCTTTGCTACATGTATCTTCCTTCAGCAGTTCCTGTATTTTACTCTATTGCATGTTTATATTTCCTATCATACTATGCACTGCGTGAGATGTATTGTGCTCGTTCCTCTCCTGACTGGACCTGTTGAAAATATTACAGAGGATGAGGATGAGGCCCTGGTGTCTACCTATTATGGAGCAGGACTAGATGATACTTATGTTGTGGACCCTCAGCAAGATCCACTTGCAGCTGAGGATGTTGCCCCAGTAGTCTAGGCTAGTTTAGCTAGACAATCTTTCTGTATTATCATTTGTCTCACATTTTGAGTTGTATTTCGAGACGTTGAGATGTATAGACTCTTAGACTTATTCTGTATATTGGGTCGACATTCTGGATATTATGTTGTACTAGACACTTAGACTTATTCATCTATTCTACTGTTCTCTTTGAGTTACTGTCTATATATCTATCTTTCATTCTTCAGCCTAGATGTGATTGAGATTGTTTTCTGTTTGTCACCTCCATTCGGAGAGTATAAACTGTACAGGTACTTTATATTGTTAGATGATTGACCTAGGACAGCGTTCTACGCCGACACTGCGGCGTAGGCTGGACGTACCCACTTCTCGTGCCCTTACTCTAGGGTGCGGGTCGTGACACGTTTTAGTGGTGGCCCATGCAGGTCGAGTTTATGTAGTGATATTCGAACTAGAGTATCACTACAGCCTGTGATAGGATTAAAGGAATAGGCTTAGTGAGAGAGGATACTCAATCACTGTTAGGATACTTTGAGAGATTCCTGGGATGACTCTTGAGAATCTCATTTGAAATTACGATTTAAACTCCTTTTCCCTTGATTGAATTTGATTTTGGAGGATTCACTGTAGAACTTTGAATCCTGGTGATTAGTTGATGATTTGAAATTTTTTTGTAGTTGTTAATTTTAATTTTTGTGTTTGATTTAATATTTTATTTTAAGGTACTCAATCACATTTATGAGAAAACTCTCATCTGTTTCTTGCCATCTAATCCTCTTGCTAATTGCTTTTCATTGAAATGAACTGCCCCCTCTATTTTTGCATCTTGCTCAGCTCCTTCTACCAAACTATGTGACTGTATCCCAAACCTGACTTACTCGACATTTCCTCAAATAAAGACTTTATTGAGACCTTCTAACCTTGACCTTTGATTTGATCGAACCCTAACTATATTCATCTAGTAGCCTATCTACCCCTAGGACTGTGTTCCTAAATTAATTACTGGATTCCTGATTGATTTTATTTCATGGGTTAATTTGATCTTCTTCAATTTTTGCATCAATTATCACGTCTTGAACTCCCACTTTCTATTCTAGATCATTGGACGTCCTTTACCGTGACTTAGATATTCAGAGTATGACACTAGCTGTTACCTCCCAACAAACTTCACATGTAAGACCAAGACTAGCCTACCTTCATGTAGGTATTCCATGTCCTACTGAAACCCGTCTACTTGTACTCTATTTTCTTGATATGATTTTCTGGTCAAATGGCTAAACTATAACCTCTACCATGATACTAAATTGATTCTTATTTCAATTAGAGATCCACCTTGGCTCAATTCTTTCGACCTGGCATGTGATGGTGTTCTGCTTGAACCCTCAAATACTTAACCTCGTACCTTATCTTGAATGCTTGACCCGATTGGTTAAGGATCTTGGACTATGTATCTTCTTTCATCATCTCCACCCTTATATCTTATGCTATAAATTTATCCTTAAGTTTTACAAGCTTATCCTTTTCGAGTGATCATGATATATTTATTGGGTGTACACCCACTAACATATTATCTAATCAGAACCGGCGCATGATGGTCTGATCAACCTATTGCGTTTTGGTTCGCTTTTCATATTAATCTACGTGGATGGAGACATAGTTAAACTTGCCTTAGAATCTTATCCGCAACAGCCTTGACAATTCTCCTTGGAATAATTTTTTTATTATCGCCTATGAACCTCGTATTCATATCCAGTTGAATTAAATTTAATCATGACCTGGATCTTCATCATTAGATGCTCGTGCTCATACTTGATTTCATTAATTTCCCATCTTGCCCAAATCTCGATTTATCCTGAAATTGATCAACTTAGATCGTGTCAAGACTAAAACCTATTTGTGATTGTTGTGCCTAAACTTTCAATTTTCTTTTACCACCTTATAGAATAGTAACTTTTAATGATTTCTCAGTTACTGTTAAATGACCAATTTTCATATAGGATGGTAGACGGCCCTACAGTCTTGATGATTGTTGTTTCCCTTACCTTCCCAATTAGAACACCTTAGATTGCTTGTACGTTTTGATACCATAGGACAGTATTGATCTAGAATGACTAGTGCACCTAGATGAGACCACAGACTGTTCCATTTAACCTGTCCCCCTGGTACCACTATTTATCACAATTTTTGGTTCAATTTAGGCCATAGACCTTTCCCACTCTAAATTGTGATCATCGTAGGCACATTACCATGACTTTTAAATTTGGAGCACAAGACTAGTTGTTTTCTCAAAACAAATTTCACATACAGAACCTAGACATGACACTCTATACCCATGACCTTAGTGTCCCACTCAGGCATACCATTATGTGCTTCATTTGCTTAGTACGATTTTCCTGACCCGAGGCTCCATCCTGATTTACCCCATGGAGTTACTTTGATTTCGATTTGATTTAAGGACACCCTATGACCTAAGATTGCCAACCAATTTTTGGACATGACCCAGTATAGGTCTATTACCCATATTTTGCTTGTTGACCTTGTATGTTGCTAGGTAGTAGCTTCGACCCTGATTGTTGGAGGTTTGACCTAGGAGGAGTACGACCATCTAAATTTCGAGGACGAAATTATTTTAAGGTGGGTAGACTTGTAACACCCAGTTTTTGAAATTAGGGTATTTTTGAAAATTTATTTTTTATATTTATAGTGGTATTTTAGTCATAATATAATTTTGGGTGATTTTAGTTAAGTTAAACCATTTTCTAAGTCATGACTTATGACTTTGTGATTTACTAGTTTAACCCTATTGTAAACCCTAGAGATTTCATAATCTAGAGACTAACCATGATCATGTGAGCTAGCCATAGGCTTAGAACACAAATTAGTGATTTTGGCCAAAAATGGTTTTGGTAATTTTCTAGAAATTATTTGGAATATTTGCAATATGTGTTTTATTATTATTTAATTATTGATTAGTGTCATGTTAGTCCCTAACCTAGTTTAGCACTAATCTAGAGGTAGCTACTAACCTAGAATGATAAGGGGATAGATATTAGTCATGGGTTAAAGTAGGATAAATATCTAGATATTATACATATGATATTTTCCATGAATTACTCAAAATATCTCAACCCTTTACCTAAAGTCCTTGCCTTAACCTAGAAGAAAGGTCAAGGACACCCCCCCCTTGCTATGGCCGGCCATGGGGTACCCCCCTACCACCACCATCCTATATTAACCCTCACATCATTCATGAACATTTTACATGAATTTTAACCTAGAAAAATCCCATTTCTTCAAACCTTGATAACTTGATCAATTTTGATCCAAATTCACTCTAGTTTCTTGCATTGGACTCCCCTACACTAGAGGGTACTAGTTAGGGCCTGCTATTGAGGATTTGAGGGGCTTTGGGCATCACCAAGAGAAGAGGACACCCCCCTACTTGGGTTTTCTTGAGTTTTCACACAAATAGGTAAATGCCCATAAACCTTGTTAATATTGTATTTTCTCTTCATATTTGCATGCATCTAGGTACCATGGAACTGTGGGTCAAGTTTGGTAGATTTTGAGTTGGGTTGGTGTCCGTATCGGACACGTATCCTAGACTAGGAAACCTTGTTTGATGAAATGCCACAAAGGATTTGTTTTTATTAAAATGTAAAACAAAATACATTTTCTGGTAGCCCTAGACATGTAGGACACAACCCTAACTTACTGAACACATTTCCGAGTCGTGTCCGTGTCCAAAACGGACACGAACTCACTGCACGAGACTCGCGTGCATGCCCTGCTACCCCACCCTTCGTGCTCACTGCACAGGCACCTAGGACACGTGAAAATTGGTGGACACGAGGGGGCAATGTCTACGAACATGACCCCAAAATCTCACAACTTCTCGTGTCGTGTCGAGTGAGAAATCTCACTCGCACTGGACACGCACTGCAATGCACGCGCACAGTTCAGTCGAAAATTCGACTTAGACACGCGACTCGTGTCGCATGGACACGAGTCGAGAACACCTCGTGGTGACACGAGTGTGTAGCCCAACACGTGGGCTACACGTGGGCATGACCACGAGGCCCCACGTGGCTCGTGTCGTGTCCATGAGGCGCGTGAACACGTGCACGACGCGGTGCCAAACACGCGTATCAGTCGTGTTTTTGGTGACTGATACGGGCTTCCCATTTGGACACGGCGACACGTGGGTGCGTGTCAGGGTCCTAGGTGTGTAGCCTGACCCTAGGCGAACCAAGGGACACGAGCACGACACTTCACGTGTCCTGTGTCGTGAGCACGAGACACGTGAACACGTGTACGATGCTGTGACACTGCACAGTGTCTGTGCTTACCCGATTGCGTTTGTTGACCTCTGGACACGCCGTGTCGTGTCGGGTGAACCCCCATTGACACACGACACGTACACCCTTGGGGCATCACTTACCAACCACTAGATTAGAACCTTAGTGGGGTTTTGGACACGAAATCGAGTTTACCTATTTACTTATACACAGTCCCCATTTTCCTGATTTTGTTTGTATTTCCAGTTTTCTAAAAGTGAGTTTCAAATCTATTTTTGATATGATTAGTACATGTAATTGTATATTTTTAGTATATATATATGTAGTATATATGTATGTGTGAGTGTGGGTGAGTTTGAGGTTATTTGGTTGTGTATATGTGTAGTTGTGGTGTATATACATACATGTATATACATAACTGTGTGTGTGTTTGGGACTGGATTTTGGTTCCAGGAATTTTGAAACCCATTTCCCTTCCTGTGTGTTCTGTCCAGCCCTCTCTCTCACTGTCCTCTTCTCTCTTTCACTCACTCTATGTCTCTCTCTCACTTTCCTCTCTCTATATATATGTTTATATATAGGTTTAGTCTATATATATATATATATATGATATATATATCTATATATATATATATATTTGTATAGATCACATATAGTGTCATTTTATATATATATGTGGGTGATTGGTATTGTATATAGTTAGGCATATATAGATATATATATAGGTAGTAAATAGACATATAGATATATATAGGTAGTAAATAGACATGGGTATATCTATATATATATATATATATATATATATATATATATATATATATATGACTTCCTAAGTATAGGTTTATATAGAAACCTATAACCATTAGCCTATGGAAACCTAAGTCATTAGCCTATGGCCTATGGCCAATGAGTTAGGATAGACTATTAGGCCTACTAGACCTAGGTTGACCAAATGTTGACCATAGTTGACCAAAGTCAACTATAGGTCAGACCTTGACCTAATTAACCTAGAAAGGACTTAGAAGGACTTAATGACTAAGGTTTGACTAGACCCTAGATTATTAACTAATTGGTTAGGATTGACCTATATGTGAGTGCCCTAAGTATATAAGGGTATTTGTGTGACTTGGGTTATATGAATAGTTACCTGTCAATTAAGATATGTATGGGGTTTAGATACTTAGAGTTGAGTCATGACTTGAGATGGAATATGGGATTAGCTTGAATGTAGGATTAAGGTTGGTATTATATATATATATGTATTTATATGTGGTATACTTGTATAGGTATTGGTTATACCTTAACCTTGTGGTGTAGTACCTTAGATAGTCTAGATTGACCTAGCTTGACCATGTTGACTAGTATTTGACTAGTCTGACCATTGATTGACTAAACCCTAGATAACTTGGCTAGTTTGACTAGAATATTGACCAAGAGTTGACTTTAACCTAGATTAGACTAGTTTGACCTTATTTGACCTTGTTTGACTTTATTTGACTTAGTTTGACTTCCTGTGACCTAGTTTGACTATTAGAGTTGACCAAGAGTTGACTTTTGACCAGATTGACCTAGAATCATGTAGTATGCATTGTATACTTTATTTTTACCATTGTGGATACATTGTGACTTGTATTGCTCTGATTAGGAGCCATACATCTCTCCTCAGGCAGTATATCCTCTCAGACATTCAGTTATCAGGCGAGTACATTCTCTGACCGTTTCATATTTGCCAGGATTTATATTCTTGCTCTAGATTACTTTCTTGATGCTGACACGATTGTTATCACGGATTGGTACTATATGGATCTTTTCATGAGATGTTATCCCCCTCGGGAGATCAGATACAGCATGTTTGTGCTTTTCACGAATCATCATGTATCTCTATGCTTTCATAGATTCACGAATCGCTTGTGACTCATGCACTCTCATGCTCACAGAGCCACTCATGAATCTCCCATTTATGGGCTTATCACGAATCTTAACATAACTTGAACGGATCCTTGTGTATTGATTGGGGATGGGGGAGTGGAAATAGTCATGTGGATATTATCCCTGTAGCTGTTGTCATGAATCACTTCTAGCTGTAGTCATGAATCTCCTATGCCATTCACATGTCTATATTTTACTCTGACTCACTAGTCACTGCTAGTTCTCTATATACAGTAGATATTTCCTTTACAGCTATCTCTTTTGCTACATGTATCTTCCTTCAGCAGTTCATGTATTTTACTCTATTGCATGCTTTATATTTTCTATCATACTATGCACTGCGTGAGATGTATTGTGCTCGTTCCTGTCCTGACTGGACCTGTTGAAAATATTACAGAGGATGAGGATGAGGCCCTGGTGTCTACCTATTATGGAGCAGGACTAGATGATACTTATGTTGTGAACCCTCAGCAGGATCCACCTGCAGCTGAGGATGTTGCCCCAGTAGTCTAGGCTAGTTTAGCTAGACAGTCTTTCTGTATTATCATTTTGTCTCACATTTTGAGTTGTATTTCGAGACGTTGAGATGTATAGACTCTTAGACTTATTCTGTATATTGGGTCGACATTCTGGATATTATGTTGTACTAGACACTTAGACTTATTCATCTATTCTACTGTTCTCTTTGAGTTACTGTCTACTATCTATCTTTCATTCTTCAGCCTAGATGTGATTGAGATTGTTTTCTGTTTGTCACCTCCATTCGGAGAGTATAAACTGTACAGGTACTTTATATTGTTAGATGATTGACCTAGGACAGCGTTCTAAAAACTAAACCACTACCACCGCCGACACTGCGGCGTAGGCTGGACGTACCCACTTCTCGTGCCCTTACTCTAGGGTGCGGGTCGTGGC
>JANAVB010018611.1:0-32372 GCA_029216955.1 Iris pallida
CAGGACCCCCTTCAAAGTTTCAATTTGCAAAATTGAAACACTTTGAATATGAAGCATGGCCCCGCGTTCCGTATAAGTGTCCCAGCCGCATAGATGCATCTGTCCGCATAGGCTTTTTGCCACGTGTCCTGATCACGTGTGCAAATCTTCATTAATGTCTTGATTCGTTTTGAATTAATGCCGTCTTTTTAGGGAGGATCCCAAGGGTCAGTTTTGCCTTGACCGAAGCGTTTTGCCTTTTTCTTTTGAGGCGGCGCGTAATCCGAGACGTCTGTTTGTTTTTATGGGCCTCTTTCGCCGATAAATAGGAGTCTTTTAGTCCCTTGGGGGTTTCTTTACCTTCTCTCTTTGCTCGAATTCCCTGTTGTCTTTTGCTCTTCGTCTTCTTCCTTCAACGATCGACAATGGCTCCCAAGAAAGTTGTTGCTGCTACGGGCAAGAAGGCCGCATCATCTTCTGTGGCAGCGAAGGGCAAAAGGCCGCGTCTTCATCGACTACGGCGGCGAACATGGCGGCTCCTCCGCCGGCTGGCGTGCCTGCTTTTCAACCCGATGTCCACCCGCCTATTGCTGGTAGGATTCCTTAATATGAACCACCATGGCTACGCCGTTATTTTATGCGCGAGCCTATATTCTAAAGCATGCTGTGTGTCCGACTCATGCTCGGCCGCATGGGGTATGACCCAGGTTTGAGCCGCATGAAAGTGGTTACATAACTACTTCTTTATCAAGGCCGCATAAGCTCATCAGGATTTGGATCGTATGAGCTCTTTCAAACTGAACCGTTTAAGTACATTTCGAACTGAACCGCATAAGCTCATAAACTCATCTTCGCCGGGCCGCATAAGCTTTTTCGAGCCGAATAAGCTTATTCAAATCGGACCATATTCGCCTACACTCCCTTCGAACCGCATAAATGCCTCCACACTGAGCCGCATGAGTTCCTTTCGGGCGGAACCGTATAAGCTTATTCGCACTCGACCGCATGGGCTCTTTCAAACTGAACCGCATCAACTCATTTGGGCTGATCTGTACAAACCTGTTTAAACCGAGCCGCATGAAGCTATACTGAGCCGCATAAACATCATGTAGTTTTTGTTTCTGCTATCTTTTTGACTTGTTTCTTTTGCCTTTCTTCAGTGAACCTGCCCGTGAATCCTGCGGGAGAACTTATGGTAGGCTCGTCAGTTTGCATCGGGCGTACATCGGGATGACTTAGTTCGTCAAGTGTCCGAACAGCTACTTGTTGACGAACCTTTGGAGCGACTAAATGCTATCAGGGTTCAATCTTTTTTAATTCCTTGGTGACATGATAAGCTCCGGGCAGTCTGATGGAAAGTCTCTGAAACCGGTCTTCCTCTTTGGGGATGCGTTGGTCATAGAAAACTCCCGAGTGCTGGATGTTTCCGAGAGTTGGGATTTTGACCTGGACGGGATGCCAATTCACATCCCTATTATGAAGCGCCATGTCCCTTTTGAGTGGTTCAATATGATTGTCTGGACAGGCAGATGCCGGACACCCTCACTCCAACACGACCGGGGATGTTTGTCGGTAACATCCGTTATAACAGAGCTACTGGGTCAGTGCGCACGGTCAAAGATCCGGCCAGTCGGTCCGTGACGGGTTAATTCTGGGTACCTTCATCAACACCCCCGGTCCTAACTTTTTATTCTCCCAGGCTGATACCTTCCTGAGTCAGCTTGCTCGCAAAGGGTCCTATCCTGTTGGCAGATTGGTACTGTCGAGCTGGTTACACCCCATTCCCCCGTGGGCTAATCTGACCTCATGGATTCTACGGAAGTACGAAGAATTTTTGCGGGGAGTCAACCTTTATGACGCTATCCGGGGTACCAGCCACGGGTTGCCCGTTAATAAGCCACTGTTCATGGCCCTTCTGGAGATGTACAATCATCGGACGGGGACCTTTTTCACCCCTGTTGGAGAATTGGGGCTCGCTCTTCACGAGATGTATGCTGTCTCCAAGCTCCCTTGGGGGATGAACCCTTCGAAGTGTACACTCCGACGAATGAGGAGCTCCAAGATTTGGATCGACGATTCCCCGGTTTCGTCGCCGTGTATCAAGACTATTATGCCATCATAGCACCTGTCACCGGACGACTATCCAAAAAAATGACAGCTCGGAAGGGGACTCTCCCCATACTAATCTTGGGTCGCATACCTTTTCAAATTCAGCACGGCTGGCCGGGTTACTTCTCGAGATCGTTTAACTCATAGGGAAGTAGAGGCCTTGGTGTCGACCGCTAGGAGGTCGAAATCTAAAAGTGACAGGTTCGGGAGCCAGATTGACTCCTTCAGCTACTTTTGTTATGGTGCCCGGCGGTTGTCAGAGAAGGCACTCTTGGCCGGGTTTCTAATGGTATGGCTGCGCAACTGCGTGGTCTCAGGAGGGGCAGGTTCTATTGAGAGGATCAATCGCCACTTCATTCTTCCTGCCGTGAAGTTGGCCTTTGGGGTCAGGCTGGCTCTTCTTCCTGCCATGGTGTGGCAGTATTCAGCATGGTCTCAGCGCCTTCTCATCCAAGGTCATTGCTCGTAACGTGGCAATGGATTTCGAACGTGTAGAATTGCCTTATCATTACTTGCTGGGATGGCTATTGCTGCATTATCAGTCCTTGATGAGGCCTGGGACGGAAGATGGCGTTACAAATGATGACGCGTTTCTTTTCAAGTATCACCACCAACCTTGGGAATGTAGTACCATGCCGGCGTGTCGGAGGATGCTGGCGAGGGTGGACGGGTACAATTTCTTCGTGTCCGTTCCTCGTTTCACTGATCAAGAGGTGAGGAGTGTTCATGTTGATGGGGTTGGACCTCCTCATTTCTTGCCTGAAAAGATGCGTTTCTGGCTGCGTAATATTCGCCCGGCGCATCTAGTTTACCGGAATCGCAACTTTGTGTACTTGGAGCCCTACTTGTCTAGTAGGTTTGCCCGTCAATTTGGGTATAGTCAGCTATTCCTCGGGCGCCCCAGTTCTCACATGGGATTTGAAGGTAGCATTCTTGACGGTATTAGGGCATGGAGCTACTATGACACTTGTCATACTCGGGCTAGCTTCTTGGTCCCTGCCGCAAACGTGATAGGGGAAATCCTGCATATGGCGGCCCTATATCATGTTACGGCGAACCCTCCTCCTCTCGATTTTGACTCGAGGATTAGCTTCATTGTAGGCACTCGCCTGGCGGAGAAGGCTACGACGTCGAGAGCGAAGAAGAAATGGACGAATAAGGTTCCTTCGCCCGATTCTGAGTCCTTTGACACAATTGAGGAAGACAACGAGCGGGATGACGGGGACTCCCTTTCTTCGGATGACGAGACAATGGCGGGTCAGTCTCCCGTCATGGCAGGTGACATGATGACGGATCAACCGTCGGCTGTATTTGATGAAGCAGTGGACCAGTTACCATCTGTGTCGGAGGTGGCACGGGTAGATCTACCGCCCGTCATGCCTGGTCCCTCACGTAAGCGAGGCAGGCGTGAGTCCACTGGCGGAGGGGTAACTTTTTCTGTAAGGAAAGCGTCGGTTGGTCCCCGTAGGCTGCTTATTACGGAGAAGGGTGAGGATGTAGACGACATTCCAGAGGTAAGTCGGAGCCTTCTCTTTGTTGTTGTTTTCTTCTTCTCGGGGATATGACTTGATCATTTTTCTTTGTAGGCGTCTGACGAACCAGGCTCTCCTGAACCATCTACTGCCCCAGTAGTTAATCCGGTCCTTGCTGCTTTGATTAGCGACATGTGTGCCGCAGTTCTCTCTGCGGGGGCTCTCTCAGCGGCGGCCGAGGATTCCCAAGCCGCTGAGGCCCCAGCCCGGGGTGACGAAAGTTTCCATGGGCCCGTCTCCGAGATTCCTGAACTTCAGCAAGATGACGCCATTCTTGGTGCATCTCCTCCCGAGGATGCAAGGGCGGATGAGTCTATTATTCCTGACTCGGAGGCTGTTGGTAAAGAGGTTGTGATGGCTGTAGGCGAACCCCAGCCTCCACACTCCTCCACTGGTAAGCTGAGCCACATATTGACCACCGAGGGGGCTTATTTGCTCTATCAACATATCCTTCGGGTCAAGTCGATTCATGGTTGCCTTGGCCCTACAGGTCCTAACCCTTTACCTTCCGCTGCGGATGTTCTCGGAGAAGGCCCGGTCTGCCGTGATCTGGGCGAAAGGAGCATTTTCTCTCCTTCGTCATCGCATATTGAGGGACATCCTGCCAGCTCTGGGCAGATGGGGATGGAGTTGGTGTTGGCCCCGGCCTCGTCTTCGGCTGCTTATACGGCTCCGGAGATCGACCTCTCGACCCTGCCGAGCATCCAAATTCTGCGGGCCGCTGAAGAGGAATTGGCCGATGTTCAAGCGTCCTTCCGTGCAGAGTTGGTTTCTCTTATGGCAGGAGCGGCAGATTCTGTCACGTCTTCTTCTGCGCTGCCAGCCACACTCCCGTTGATACCGGCTTCCTCGGAGGCTCTGAACGAGGTGACGCAGGATGTGGTTGACAGCTTCTATCGTCACTTAGGGAGGGGTGTAAACGCTGCCGTGAAACGGGGGATCCCTTTTTCTCTGTCTCTGCGGGGCGCTCGGGGTCAAATCGACACTCTGAAGGGTCTTCCTGGCGGGGTGGGGTAAGCCGCGTTCCTGGAGCCTAAGTTGACAGAGGCTGACCAGCTTGTGCCCCAACTGCTGGCAGTACGGCAGGCTGGCTTGCCTGCTGCGATTGAACCGGAGCAGGGCTTCCTGGTTGCTGCTCGGGACAGGATCAAGCATGCTCGAGAACTGCCGGGCCGGCTGTGCAGGGGGACCTTGATAAGTTCTCCGTCTCCTATGACCGACTGGGTCGTCGGAGTCAGGCTTGTAGGGCCCGGGAAGAATCTGCCTCTCGTGGAATAGCTGACACGAAGGAGCGGATTCTCGCACTCCAGAAGGAGTTGGCCTTCTTAGAGTCGGAGCGGGAGGCTGCTCATGCAGAACAGGAGTCGATCGCTCGGGAGGCCGAGAGGGTTTCCCGATCTTCTGTCAACCTGGAGCGGGCCTTTAAGAAGTTTGAGGACAACTGGCAAGTCCATGCTCATCTGGAGGATGCGGCGGTGCTGAACCAGGAGGCGGAGCGTCGAGCCAAACAGAGGCTTGAGCGGTCGGTTGCCTTGATAAAGGACTGTCTCACGGCGTTATGTGCTCCAGAGCAGTGATCCGCTCTCTGTCTTCTTTTTTTTTTCCTTTTAATTTTTGTAAGGGATGTGATCCCCGCTGATGTAGCCCTTTGATTTTTGAATAAATGAGCATGTTTCAACTCATCTTTTCTTTCTTGTACTTGCGATGTTTATGGAACCGGACTTGCTGGAGGATTATTTGTGGACCTGTTACCCTAGGTGTACCTTGGCTTTAGGTACGGATAACAAGTTTGGATGTTTGGAGCAGCTATGGCAAAGTGGTCATGGGTGTTCTTGGTATTGGGGGAAGGAATGTCGTAGAGCAGCTGGGCTCCCGGGGCATGGTAAGATGGTAGATTTATGCTAAGAGGCTTAGCAAGGGATATTTGTGGACCTATTATCCTTGGCGTACCCTGGTTCAGGATACGGATAATGGGATGAAAGGAAACCAATTACATTTGCTCAGAGGTTATGATGACATGGCAAACGTAAAGGTTTTACCGTAAAATCTTCCTGCTCAGAGGTAATGAGAACATGGCAGGAGAGACTTCACGGAAGCTATTTGTAGTAAATAGTGGATATTTGTGGTCAACAGAGGACATTTGTGGTCAACAGAGGACATTTGTGGTCAACAGAGGACATTTATGGACCTATCATCCTTGTCGTACTTCGGTTGTGGGTACAGATAATAGGTTGAAAGAGGGTCGGCATACTTGCTCAGAGGTAATGTGGACATGGCAAATATGACAATTTCTTCGACGGAGCGTTCCCATTAAGAGGTAATGAGGACATGGCAGGAGTGGGCTCAATGAAGAGTGGGTACATAGAACGACTCAGAGGTAGGAGAACGTGGAAGTTCTATACGAGGGGGTGGTTTGTTTTTGGTGGAAGTGAAGACGACTCAGAGGTAATGAGGACATGGTCGTTTCGGAAACTGGTAGATCGACTACCCTTTTTATGCACTGGGAGTGCGGGTAGTGGATCATGAGGGAGGATCTCTTCCAGGAAGAAAGTTCAGAGATATAATCATACGTGACTTACTATCTGCAAGAGTGACCAGAATGTAAGTTCAGAGGCACCAGCCGGTACATAACTTGGTAATTTAGAATATTGAGGGAGTGAGAGTTCAGCGGCACCAGCGGGGGCATCGCTCGATAATCAAAAATATTGTGGGTTCAGTGGTACTAAAGGGTACATGACTCGATGATTTGAAATAGGGTGGATGAGAGTTCAGTGGTACTAAAGGGGTACATGACTCGATGATTTGAAATAGGGTGGATGAGAGTTCAGTGGTACTAAAGGGGTACATGACTCGATAATCTGGAGAATGATGTTTAAACATAGTATTTCTTCAGGAACTTGCCGTTGACGGGCAATATGAGCAAGTCTCCGTTCTGCTTGGCGAGGAGGTAAGCACCGTTGGAGAACACGGCCTCGATGACAAATGGACCTTCCCATTTTGGCTGGAACTTGCCGGCGGTCTTGTGAGTCATGACCATTGGCCTCCGGACTGCCAGCACAAGATCGCCCACTTGGAATGTTCTGATTTTAACCTTCTTGTTGAAGGCTCCTGAGATGCGTGCTTGGTATAGCTCGATCCTTTGCTGAGCTAGGAGGCATTTTTCATCTAAGGCCTCCAACTTTTGTAGTCGACGTTGGTAGTTATCATCCGTTGTCAATTGATAGGTGAGGGCGACGCGGAGTGAGGGGATTTGAGTCTCCAATGGGAGGACCGCCTCACTCTCGTACACCAGGAAGAATGGTGTATTTCCGGTGGCTGTTCGAACTGTGGTGCGATAAGCCCATAAGCATTCGCCGAGCTTTTCGTTCCAGTCACGTTTGTTGGAGGAGACAAACTTCTTGAGGAGTTTGATGATTATTTTATTGAATGCCTCTGCTAACCCGTTTGCTGCCGGGTTGTACGGTGTCGAAGCGACATTCTGAATGCGATGCTTATTGCAGAATCGATAGAATGCGTTGCTTGCAAACTGCGGACCATTGTCATGGATGATCCTTCGGGGTAATCCAAAGCGGTAAATGACATGATGCTTAAGGAAGCTGATCACGTTTGGAGTCTTAACTTCTGCGAGTGGGACAGCTTCCGCCCATTTGGAGAAGTAATCAGTGATAGCAAGTATGAAGCGATGTCTTCGGGAGAAAGGTGGGGTGATTGGGCCAATAATATCCATTCCCCATGCTTCGAATAGCCAGGATGCCACTGTCGGATGTAGAAACTCTGATGGTTGGTAGATGAAGTCTGCGTGGACTTGGCAAGCTTTGCATTTTCTGGCATAGTCTATCGCATCTGCCACCATCGTGGGCCAGTAGTAGCCCATTCGGCGAAGGCGATCTTGTAATTTTGGGCCGGGCTGATGGGCCCCGCAGACACCGTCATGAGCTTCTCGTACGGCTTCTTTGACTTCTGCGTTCGACAGGCACCGGAGTAATAATCTGTCATAGGAGCGGCGATACAGCATCTTCGTCTCCGTATCGTAGAAGAACCTGAGAGAACGCCGTCTGACAGAAGTAGCTTCCTTTGGGTTCTCAGGGAGGATGTCGTAGACGACGAAGTCGATGAATGGTTGTCTCCAGTCTGGGGCATCATCGATCGTCTGGACAGAATAACTTGCCACGAATTGCACATTGTTCTTGGGACAGACCAGTTCGTGGCCTATCACATCCACTGATTGGCGATCATAATTTGGAACTGCTAGGGAAGCGGCAAGACCCGCTAGGGCATCTGCTTCGATGTTTCGGAGTCTGGAGA
Source organism: Iris pallida (assembly GCA_029216955.1). Taxonomy (NCBI): domain Eukaryota; kingdom Viridiplantae; phylum Streptophyta; class Magnoliopsida; order Asparagales; family Iridaceae; genus Iris; species Iris pallida. Next base: position 7,926 of record JANAVB010018611.1, read on the forward strand.
CATGTTCGATGAAGAACCCCTCGAATGACGAGATGATGTCAATCGCTATTTGGTGATAAGGGATCATGTCTTCGTGGCGGACTTCGTACGAGCCCCGGATCTGATTGACGATTAGTTGGAAATCGCCGTATGCTTCAAGGTATTCTACCCCCAGTTCTCTTACAAGTTGGAGGCCAATGACCAGAGCGTTATACTCGGCCACATTGTTGGAGCAGGGTTCTGTGAGGGAGTAGGCGCGATTGATCACCAGCCCAGTAGAAGAAATCAATACCACTCCGACCCTAACGACAATGTTTCCCTTGGGTCCGGTTCTTGAAACGCCATCGAAGAACATCCGCCATATATTATCGTGGGTAGCTGTATTCGAATCGACGACCTCATCTGGGATCTTTTCATATATTCTGGATAACTCCGATCCTGGGTGGGCTGCCAAAAAGTCTGCCAGGGCTTGACCCTTGACAGCCTTCTGGGACAAAGATCATATGATAGGGGGACAACAATATTGCCCATGTAGCGAGGCGAGAACTGAGTGCCCCTGGTTTAGTCATGAGGACTCTGAGAGGGTTGACTCGGGAGATCACATGTATGGTTTGCCCTGTGACGTAGTGCCGCATCTTTTGAATGGCGAACACCAGGGCGAGGCATTCCTTCTCCACAGCGGTGTATCGGTGTTCCGGACCAATCATCATTCGGCTGAGGTAATATATAGCCTGTTCGTGGCCTGCGTCGTTGTTTTGTGCCAGCAGGGCACCAAGGGAGTGTTCCATTGCTCGTACGTAGAGCAGGAATGGTTTTCCAGGGACCGGGGCTACCAAAACTGGAGGATTTGATAAGTATTCCTTGATGCTGTCGAAAGCACGCTGGCATTCCTCGTCCCATACGAATGAGACTCCTTTCTTCATGAGGTGTGTGAATGGTCGACAGCGCCCGGAGAGGTTAGAAATGAACCTCCTGATGTAAGCTAGCCTTCCTTGGAGGCCTCTAAGTTCGCGAAGATTTTTCGGGGGAGCCATCTCCATGATCGCCTTTGTTTTCTCGGGGTCTACATGGATACCCTGTGCAGTGATGATGAAGCCCAAGAACTTCCCGCTGGATACGCCCAAGAACGATTTCGTAGGGTTCATCTTTAGATTGTTGGCTCGCATCAGGTCGAATACCGTCCTCAGGTCCTGAAGATGGTCTTCCTTACGGCGACTCTTGACGGCGATGTCGTCGACATAGCATTCCACCGTCTTGTACAAATGTTCTCTGAAAATGATACTCATGGCTCGCTGATATATAGCGCCTACATTCTTTAGACCGAATGGCATGACTGTGTAGCAGTACGTGCCAATCGGTGTTCGGAATGATGTGTGCTTTTCATCATCGGGAGACATCTTGATTTGATTGTACCCCGAGAACCCATCCATGAATGACATACGTTTAAAGCCGTATGTGTTATCGATCATGATGTCTGTGATGGGGAGGGGGAACTCATCTTTGGGGCACGCCTCATTCAGGTTGCGGAAGTCGATGCAGATTCGAATCTTCCCATTCTTCTTGAGGACGGGTACTATATTGGCGACCCAGTCTGGATATTGCTCTTCACGAATAAAGCTGCTGGCTATCAGTTTGTTGACCTCGGCTTCGATCGCGTCCATGATGCCCGGGCGGAAGCGTCGCTGTTGCTGCTTGACTGGCTTTGCATCCGACCGTATATTGAGTTTGTGGAGAGCGATGTCAGGATTTAGCCCCGGCATGTCTTCATAGCTCCAGGCGAACACATCAATATACTCTCTGACAAGTTCTAGCAGCGACTCCCATTCTTCGTCAGTTAGGCTCTTACTGATGAAAATCGATTTTGGAGAAGATTTGCTGCCGAGATCCACTTGTACGACCTCATCTTCAGTAGGAGGTTCTCTCAGTTCGAATCGCTTTTCCTATTGTGCGTCCAATTATTGGGCCCATGGCTCAAGCTCGAGGATTTCGGGGATGTCTTCGTCTTTCTCGCAAGCGTCGGTGAATACCATATTGACTGTCATGACTTGTCTGAATACATCTCCGATGCTGGTATCCGAGTCAGAAGTTGGTGATCCGGTTGAATGTGACTGCCAGTCGCATTCTTCATCTGAACTTTTAGGGGTCGTAGTAGGCGTTACATATCCTAACCCGCATCGAGTTTTGTTATAGTAATTCCGTGGTTTGCCCGCCGGGGCTGGCGACTTCAAAGGTAATCGTCGCCCAGTACCGTAGTTCAATCCTGGCGTCATCTCTAGATCATACCCCTGTTTCTGCTTAAAATATTTAGATTGAGGGCTATAGAGATACAGAGGCAGTCTTCCAGCATCTGACCCGAGGTCGACTTCTTCTATGGCGAGGGGATGCGGGTTGTTTGTCCGGCCGAAGATGATTGGGTGGTCCCCTCCCTCGATTATTCGGTAAGCGTCTTCTACTGGAGTAAGTTGGATAGCGGTGTACACATTTGTCACTTGTGTGTGTAGGTGAGTGCCTATACCGTGTTCCATAGCATACATTGTACATAGCTTATTGAGCTCGGTGTAGTTCAAAGATAACCCTTTATTGATGAAGTAAGATATCTTTTCTAGAGGGATTACATCATCTATGGAGGGAACATCAGTGTGGGAAGCCACATACTTGGCTAGCTCTGGTTCCTCTTCGGCTACCCCCTGTGTGAATGAAGATTGAGAGGGCGTCCTAGTCAGTTTGATCTTCAGAGGTTCAACTGACGGAGCGGAGCATGGGGTTGTCGGTAGACTAGCAACCCCCAGTCTGGCACTCGATGTGGAGCGAGGGGTGGCTGGTTCGCTAGAAGTGTCAGACCTTGTATCGGGATGATGACCTTTCTTGGGAAGACGTATTGTCAGTGGCCTATCGGAGGGATTGAGTTTCTCCGTTTGGGGTTGAACGACTTTTGGCAGTCTGATGGTAAGTGGCCCCGTTGTGGGTCTCGGTACCTGGCCGGACCTTGGCAGCCGGATTCTCAACTGCTCTTCCTGTGCCGAGAGACTGATTGCGTCCTTACGCAGAGTGGCCGTGATGGGTGCGAAATTGCCTGGTTTGCGAGCCTGGAGGTGGATCGTCAGAGGTTCTTCTGATCCTGTGGCCGTCTTGGTATGAGCTTGCACATCTTCTTCGACCAGGTGCTTCTTTGATTTTTTATACAGACAGGAGTCTGAGTAATAAGATTCGACCCCCTTGAAGGGATCGATATCAGTAAATTCCGTCTTCACGAAGCCATGCTTATCGACATATTTGAAACATTGGTGCAGTGTGGAAGGCACGATCATGTAATCGTGTATCCAAGGCCGCCCCAAAAGGATGTTGTAAGAAGTGTCGGCATCTATGACGTAGCAGGTGACTTCTGATTGGAGATCGCCAATCTGGCATTTCAGACGGATCTTCCCGATTGGGTAGCTCCTGCCCGAATTGAAAACGCTAATGGCGGTGCTTGTAGGCGTCAGGCGATGCATCGGAATGCGAAGATGATGTAGCAGACCCTTCGGAATGATGCTTATGGAAGACCCAGGATCAATATGCATTCGGTCCACCTTTACGTTGCCAATGTATCCAGTGTAGTATAACGGGCGATCGTGCAGGTTAGTTTTGATGAGCATATCCTGCGGAGAGAAGACGATATTGGGCATGGCTCCCGTACACGCACTATCTTGGAGATCTGCAGGTTGGTTATCTCCCGTGAGGTTGACCTGAGCCAAGTACGCATCGGCGTTTTGGAGTGCATCACTCAAAGCTGTGCGGACATCCTTTGATAGCCTTAGGAGTTCGTATAAGGACAATTTGGCCGGTATATTGGCCAATTGTGCCAAGATGTCGAAGTTGTAGGGCCTCTCCAGCCCCTGAGGTGTCTCCTTTCGGAGGGATTTGTCGAAGCGAGTCTCCTTCGACTTAGGCTTGTCGGTCGTCGAAGGCTGAGCCGGTCCCGGAGTATCAGTAGAAGTGGGCGGATGATCATCAGTCGGGTTCTCAGCCACGGGCTGAGATTGTGCTCCAGATCGAGTAACAACGGCCATGGCTTCTTCTTTATTTGTCGAGACGGTGCGGCAGGATCTGACTTTTCCGCTTCTCTTCTTCGTTGTGGGCTGAGTCACCTCGTGGACCAAGTCCGGATGGACCCACTTAATTTCTTCTCGCGATGTAGTAAGAGGTACAAGATTGGCAGCTTGATCTCGAGCAGGCAGAAGATTAGCAATTTCTATTGTTGCCAGAGGGATGGGTATAACACCGTCTTGAGTCTCTGTTGGCGGGAAGCTGCCGAATTGTACGGATACCATGTTGGTTGCTACAGTTACCTCTTCGAAATCGATGGCTAGAGCATTCGAATCGATGAGGTTTTGTATGTACCGTTTCAGTTGGTAGCAGTCGTGTGTAGCATGGTGGACGTAACGGTAGTAATGGCAGAATTTTGGGTTCTCCAAGTCAGCCGGCCGAGGCTCCCGTCTTGGCGGAGGGAGCTGAATTCTATCTCCTTGTATGAGCATGTCCAAGATAGGCTTGACGTGGCCGTCTTCAAAAGAGTAAGTGATTTGAGGCCATTGTTTGTCTGTTGGTTGTGACTCGGGCTTCTGGATCGTGTCGGCCACCATAGCCTGCTTGCCTCTGTTGTCCCGATTGTTGGAGGGGCTACCCCCATTGTCGGTGTTGGTGCTGGGACGCTTGCCCTTGTTCTCTTCCTCTGAGATATACAACCCCAGCTAGCGGGCCTTCTTCAATCGTTCTTCGGCACTTGTAGCACTGATGATAAAAGCCTTCCAGTCCTTGAATTGACTTTCGCCCATCCAGAGACTAATTGTTGGAAGTAGTCTCTTTTGGCAAATTTCAATCAGGGAAGAATCCGGATTGCTAGATGGTAACTTTATTGCGGTTTGACGAAACCGCTCAATGTAATTCCTCGTCAGCTCTTTCTCTCCTTGGATGACGTCCATGAGGGTAGACATTGTGACGTCCTGCCCTACCTCGTAGAACCTCTCCAAGAACAAGCGTTTGAAGCCAGCGAAGGAGTGGATGCAATTGTCCGACAGGTTGCGGTACCAGTCGAAGGCGACTCCTTCCAATGCCCCGATGAATAACCGCGTGAGGATAGCGTCATCATGGGGCAGATGGTCGGTGGTGACCTCGAAGTAAGTGATATACCGACTTGCTGAGGTCTTTCCATCATAGGGGTTGATATTGAACGGCTTATATCTTGGTGGAAATGGAACATCCCTCCATTCAGCAGGATATGGTTGCCGTATTCTGAAGTCTTGAGAGTTTTCTCGGGCGTGGAACATGGCTCGGAGCTCTTGAACTTATCTCCTTACTTCTCGGGTCTCATCTGTCGCAGTCGGAGCCGTTACTTCGGGAGGATTATTGCCCGGGTTCGGTGCCGCCGAATTTGAATCTACGTTGATTGGGGGACCCGCACTTGTCTGGCCAGGTGTCACTCCCTGCAGAGTAGGAAGCGCCGCTTTGATCTCGTCTACAGACTTGACCAAGGCGTGCAGTATGGCCTCCAAAGGGTCGATGCGTTGGCGATCATTGGAGCCACCTTAATTGTTGTCTGTCATGAATACCGTCCTTACGTGAGGAGTGACAGAAGGGACGGTGGAGGGTGGGCCCTCCGAGTCGTACCCATGCATCGAGAAATCATCGGGGTAGGTGAGAATATTCTCTTCGGGTTCGGATTCAGAAGGAACAGTACCCCCAGGAGCTTGCTTCATCTTGAAAGTCACGGATGTCCTCGGGGACATCAGCATCTTTTGCACCTGATGGGAGAGTTGTTTCTCCGGGCTCGTCTCCTTGAAACATCGGATTGTTGTGGATGTTCGGAGGAGTGCTACCCCCAGCTCCCTCGACCCTCATCGGTGCGGACGATGAATCTTCCATTGCAGCAGATTTTGTCTTCGAACGGGTGTGTTGGTATACTCCGGTGGAGGGCAACCGTTTAGCCGACAATTTCTTAGCTGTAGTGGTTGATATTTTTGGGCTGGAGATGCTTGTCTTCTTTCCTTTCCCCTCGGCGGGGACTTTCTGCACGGAATTGCAGGAGGCAATAGAAGGTGCTTCGTCCTCCGAGCTCGGATGCTGTAATCTTTGGAAGACGGACGGCCAATCTTCCGTCACTGCCGTGTTGTTGTAGCAGCAGTTGACGATGATCTGGGTGCAGTAACGTCCATGTGAGGTCTCTTTGCACGCCGAGGCCCCTTCTCTTTCCTTACGTTTGTGGAGGACAGCCTCACGCAGGTCAGAGGAACCACTTTGTCCGTTTACCGCTGGGGACTGGACTTGAGCGGTTCTATACAACTTTCCATCAGAGGCCCGCGTGATAATCAATGGGATGCCCCGATAGTCAGAGGTTAGGGCAGCTGTCTGGGCTTGATGAGCCCGCGCTGCCCTGGACTTCTTCTTCTTAGCACCTGCGGGTGCATAATAAGAAGAGTCCAAGTTGAATACCACAGAGTCTGGAGAATCATCAGGGTTCGGACTGTATGAGAGATGGTCGAAAACCGATCGAGAGGAGCATGGAGCGGATGCTATGCAGCCGGGATTGAAAACCGTGCAGGCTGTCTGCAGGCGGTCGTCTTCTGTCGTCGGCTGAGTTCTTATGCGGCTAAGAGTCACGACCGTGCAGGCTGGCCGCATGCGGTTGGCATCTGTGGCCGTATGGGTTTTCTGCAAGCGATTGACTCTAATAGCCGCATGAGTTTCATCCATGCGGTTGGCAACTGTAGCCGCATAAGTTATGCGGCTGACAGATGTGGCCGCATGAGTTTTCTTCATGCGGTTGGCAGATGTAGTCGCATGGGCTTTCTCCCTGCAGCTAATACCCTTCTGTGACTCGGATCGCGTAGAGTTCCTCTTTGCCCCTGCAAGTCTAGCATCATAATGTTTTCTTCTGTCGGACTTGGGGACAGCAGAGTTGTCTACGGTCTGAAGTGGGGCCGCAGAAGAGTCCTTCTTGCCGTTTTGAACAACAGAGGGTATCTCATCGAAGACTTGAGGAGGAGCAAATAATTTTGGCCTCCACTCTTTGCGAGCCTTCGTGGTACGGGTGCGCTTCTGGATCAGGCCAGTGCTGCCCTCAGATAGCATCTTTTGAACGCCTGTTTGTCGAAGTGGACGACCATCTTCTGTTGTGTGGAGCCAAGTTTGGCTGCATCCGATTGCGTCACCAACTTCTCAGCCGTGGAGAAGTTAGTCCCCAGCAGAGTCGCCATCGTGTTTGCCATTGATTATAAAAGTACAGAACAGTTTTATGGGAGGACTGAACTTAGACTCACAATACAAACTCGCTTGTACAAAGAAAGCCTAGGGACGAAAACCTAGGTACAGCAGTCTAAGTACAATTGTTTATTTTAGATTCTGGGGGTGACGATAGAGGCTCGGGAAAGCGACGGCCGCTCTGCCTTACTCCTTGGACGATCGGTATGCAGTCTTGGCTCGGAGAAGATCTACTTGGCGTGGACGAAGGGATGCTCTTCTTGCTCTCCTCGTGTTGCTCTCCTGGCTTCTCTTTCTCTCTGTGGTTATCGAAAAGAGGGGAACTCTCTCTGTATATCTGTCTCTCTCTTTTTTTTATTCTTTTTGTTGCCCGTGGTTATTGCAAGGGAATGATGCTGGCTATTTATAGGAATGGGGTGTGATCATTAGGGTTTGTTAATGATCATTTGTTTGGAATGTCGGCGCTCCTTCAATCTATCTGAACCCTTGATCCTGATTACAATAAATCTAGGCCATTAATGCGGATAGCACCGTATCTTGTGAGCAATTAATACTAACTACTTTAAATCTTCATGATTGATTACGCCAATGTCCGATTGCTCGCCACGTGTCCTATTACCTTGATAATAAATGATATGCCCTGATCTTAGTAATTATGACGATGATGTCAAATATACTTGTTGGAATTCGGTTAAATCCTTGATTGATCCGATGCCACGTGTTTTGATTGTGGGTCCTGCCAGAGCCGCATAGGATGGGCAACACTTGAACCGCAGGGAGATACTTCTCGTGAGCCGCATAGGACAATGCTTCATCGAGCCGCAGGGAACGAACTCTCAATGAGCCGTATATGCATAGTTTTTGCGAGCCGCATGAGCTAGTGTTGTATTGAGCCGCAGGGGCTGAGCTCTCAGTGGGCCGCATGTGGCTGATTTCTGCTAGTCATATAGGGTGACTTCTCAGTGAGCCGCATGGAGCTGTTCTCTATTTAAGCCGCATGAGATTTTGCCACGTGGCAACCTAGGATTTCTGACGGATCGGGTCAGAGATCTTCTTCTTTTCCCGAAGAGTCTGTCATTATGGCAGAGCCATTATGACACTTTATGCCAGAGCCGCCACAGTCGACAAATCATGTCAGAGCATTAAATGAGGCCACTATTCAAAGGGCCAGCTGTAGGGAAGGATCACAAGGGGACACGTGGCATCGATCTAGCCGCATATTCCTGCTGATCCGCATACACTCTCGAGCCGCATGAGACTGAGAGTCTTCCTTTGAACCGTGTAAGACAGCTCCCATATGAGCCTCATGGACTTCTTATCCGGAGCTGCATGGACCATTATTCTGATATTTTCCATGCTTCTACAGGACGTAGAGGAGAAACGGTTTGCCGGCGACGGGTGCCACCAAGATTGGAGGGCTCGTTAGGTAGGCTTTGATGTCGTCGAAAGCCTTTTGGCATTCCTCTGTCCAGACGTAAGAGACTCCCTTCTTCATGAGCTGGGTGAAGGGTTGACATTTGTCGGAAAGGTTTGCTATGAACCTCCGAATGTATGCCAGACGTCCCTATAGGCCTCGAAGGTTCTTCGGAGGGTCCATATCAAGGATGGCTTTGGTCTTCTCGGGATCGACATGAATGCCTTTAGCCGTGATGATGAAGCCCAAGAACTTTCCGCTAGAAACCCCTAGGAAGGATTTAGCGGGGTTCATCTTGAGTTGATGCGCCCGCATGAGATCGAAGACTGTCTTGAGGTCTTGCAGGTGATCTCCTTTGAGACGGCTCTTGACTGCGATGTCGTCAACATAGCATTTGACTGTCTTGCAAAGGTGTTGACGAAAAATAGTGCTCATAGCTCTTTGATATGTCGCACCAGCTGTCACAACCCGCTCCCAATTTTGGGATACGAGTACGTGGCCAAGTCCAGCCTACGCCGCAGCATCGGCGGTAGTACGCTGTCTATGATAACAATGGTCCACAACAAGCACAACACGCATATATATCATCCACAACTAAGCCAGCAAAAATCACAAAAATATCCAATAGTCTCAATATTATAAATATAAAAAATCCACTACAACTCAGAAAGTCTCGGGAACAAACCCGGATAGCAAAAAATAAAATAGACAACTAACTCCATAACTATAACTACTAACTAATGCGAATCCATAAGGAAGAAAATATGCTAATTCGCATCAGTGCTGGAATCGGGTACGCCAGTGACGTCAGGGTCGCCAACGTACTCACCGTAGACCTCGGGGCAAATCTCTTCGTCTAAAGCTGAAAAATAGTTATCCCGTTAGGATTGGAGCAAGATCACCATAACACTATATTACACAATATAGTATACAAGCATGAAGGAAAGTTAAAAGGAATTTAATTGAAGATAGCATAGACATGACATTGTATGATAAGAAAGTACCTTTGAGACATGATAACAATATGAAGGTAGACTTTGATATACCACTAAGACATGATGACAATAAGAAGGTAGACTTGACGAAAGAAGAACAATAGACGATAGGGCAACGAAAATTAAGTCACGTGTACTGTGTGTTTTAGAATACCAACTTTCAGAATGCGGACGGCTTGGGATATCCGTCAGTCATACGTGTGGTACATGACTGATATTATGCAATCAATATATAGGGGGTCTGTATTCAATTCGTTGACCACATGCTTACTTGTTGTATTCCCCCGCCCGACTCACTCACAATACATGTCCACTATGATAAACATTAGCAATACGATAAACTGTAAACAATAGAAAACAATGAGTAAAATATGAACATGTATATATCCTAACGATTCTAACTCTCATGCACAATATTAATCATGAGCAATGACAATCATGAACCAAAAGGAAGTAATAGTGAAAAGACGACACGAAGATACATGCAGCATAAATAAAGGAAACATAGGTCATAGTGATACTTGCCTGCTCCGATAGATGATAAAGTCACAAGTCAAGACGTCGTAGTCCGATCTACCCCGTCACATAAAAACCACAAGTTAGATCAACGATTCCCACTCTAAAAATCCTAGAAAGTGGCTAATGGGTTAAACTAATTAATACTATTTTAATTCTGGAGTAAATCCTCTAAAATCCTATTTAACCTATTTAATTCTGAAATAACAATCTACACACAAAAATTTGGCCAAAAAAATTCACGGTTCCAAATTCGGGACTCGTAGCACGCAAACCGAGACATACTGTTGACTTACTAGTCAAACATTATGAATTCAAAGTTTGAGTGTGCAATATGATAGATTTCAGCGCCATGAGTGCACTAGAATCGACCGTACCGCAAAATCACGATTTGGTCAAAAGTTATCGCTATTATGGCTAACTATGACCAAATCGATGAACCGTTGACCAAATCTGACTTCTATGAATAAAATAAAATACTAGATTAAACTCTAAATTTCTGTAAAAAATTATATGTTGTAGAGCTTGGTGTCAGCTTTCCAAAACATCAAACGGATCGCAAAACGGAATTCGGGATCGCTCGAAATCTCGAAAACCGTGCGACGTGTAAATTTTGGACAACCGACACTCAAATAATTATTCAGAAATTCGATATCAAAATTACAGAAATTAAAATATATATTCAGAAACCTAACCTCAAAATGCTTCTCAAAAAAATAGCGTGCAAAAAGGATGTCTAGATCGACGGCAAACCCTCCGCGAAGTCGAAGAATCCCTATTGAACTCTCCTACAAAAAACTGCTGAATTCTAGGGTTTTCGGAAAAAGCTAATAACTAATATATATAGGAATTAAGGCGGTGGCTGGCTAAGTCGGTGGCTGAGATGCCACATGGCAGCATCACGTGTGCCCCGCCCAGATCCAACGGCCCAGATTGGAGCCGGCTAGGCTGGGCGGCTCCGAGCATGGCTCGGCTTAGGAATCCGTCCACGGCTCGGAGACCGAGCCTCCCACCCCCCTTTCACTGCCACGTAGGGCCCGCCCTCCCCGCTTCAGCAGCTGACGGGTGGGTCCCCCCTTTGGCTGACTGGGTATTTATTAGAAAATAGGGTTTTTAATATTCAGAAAATCAAATAAAAATCAGGAAAAATCATAAAAATTCCAAATAAATCCCAGAAAATTCCTAAAAATTCCTAGAAAAATATAGAAAATATTTTAAGGGTTCTAGAGCCCAAATAAATTAATTGACCTCAAAAATACCCTCGAGTGCTCTCACAGTAAATCCTAGAAGCTTAGAAAATTAATAAAATCATATATAAAATTCTCTAAAAATGTCCATAAAATCCTGAAAATTCTAAAATGGTGAAATAATATACTAGGGACTATCTAGGGGCCCCAGAGACTATATACAACCTAATTTCCTTATATCTAACCTATAGGCTTAGGCAAAAATCTTACGATCCCAAATCAACATCCTAGCTAATAATTGATTCTAACTAAAATAAAAAAAATAAAAAATCTCCAAAGTAGAAAATAAATTTTAGGAACCCAAATTCTACACCAGCGTTCTTCAAGCTGAAGGGCATCACTGTGTAGCAGAAAATGCCCTTTGGAGTCCTAAATGACGTGTGTTTTGTGTCATCAGGGAACATCTTGATCTGGTTGTAGCCCGAATACCCGTCCATAAAAGACATGCGCTCGAAGCCACATGTGTTGTCGATCATCACGTCGGTGATTCGAAGCGGGAATTCGTCCTTCGGGCAGGCAGAGTTGAGGTCCCTGAAGTCGATACAAACTCGTATCTTTCCATTCTTCTTGGTGACGGGGACAACGTTGGCTACCCAATCTGGGTGTTGCTCTTCACGGATGAAGCCGCTGGTCAAGAGCTTGTCCACCTCCTGATCGATGGCGTTCATGATGTCCGGATGGAAGCGTCGTTGTTGTTGTTTGATAGGCTTGGCATCAGGTAAGATGTTCAGCCTATGCATCGCGATCTGGGAATCAAGTCCCGGCATATCTTCGTAGCTCCAAGCGAAGATATCGATATACTCTTTAGCCAGCTGGATTAAAGATTCTCGGTCTTGTCCTTTTAGGCTTTTGCTGACGAAGATGGGTTTGGAAGAAGATCCATCCCCAAGATCGATCTGCTCGACTTCGTCTTCGGTGGGAGGTTCGCGTAGTTCAAAGCGAGACTCCCATTGTTGTCCCAGGCATTGAGCCCAGGGTTCTTTTTCGAAGAATTCCGGCGCTTGGTCTTTGCCTTCTTCTTCTTGAGATTGTGCAGATGTCATGTTGGCTGACAGCACTCTCTTGAAGACAGATCCGATACTGGTATCGGAATCCCACGTTGATGCTTCAGACGAGTGAGAATATTCTACTTCTTCTGCGTCTGAACTCTCTGGAGTTGACGGTGGCTTGACATAGCCTACCCTCCGTCGAGTTCTATTGTAGTAGTCCTGCGACTTTCCTTTAGGTGTTGGAAGCCAGAGAGAGAGACGTCGACCTTTGCCGTAGTTCAGGCCTTTGTCGCTTTTTAGGTCGTAACCCATCTTTTGGATGAGCTACTTTGCCTTGTCCATGTACCGATAGAGTTGCATTCTGCCGGCATCTGGTTCTGGTTCGAGTGGCGGGAGGTCTTGATGACGCTCGACCTTGCCGAAGATGATGGATTCTTCGTCTCGGGACTATGTAACAGACCCCTTGGGACGGGACTACTCGATTTACATGATGGACGGTCGTTATTTGTGTTTGCAACGACCGTAGAGTGTTATCTAATGTATATATGGCATTCCAATGTGGAAGACTAGAGTAATTAAAAGACACTCTATTATTGATGAAATACGAAATTTTATCCTGTGGGATTACATTGTCCAGAGATGGGGCATCTACATCGGCCGAGATATATTACCCCAGCTCTTCATCTATAAGTACTGGAGTAGGATCGGGAGGGTCCACCACAGCACTGATCTGGGAGTCTGAGAGCACTACATGGGCCTTCTCTGGCAGCTGGGATGGCGGCGGCTTGCCCTTAAGACGCACCTTCAGAGGTGCCTCCACTGTGCCTCCGGTGATTGGCGCCTTTCCTTGTAGTTTTGCCACGAGGGGGGCCGATGTTTGAGGCGGCTTTCCCTTGAGACGTATCTTCAGGGGAGCTTCAGGAGCAGTTGGTGCTTTCCCGGGCAGCTTAATGCTCATGGGAGGCAACTTCTGAGGCGGTTTGCCTTTGAGTCGAATCTTGAAAGGAGCATCGGGAGTGACCTCGGGCTCCATGTCCGGCTTTGCTGCTATTTCTGCTTCGTCGTCAGCATCATTGGCCTCCTCCTCGTCAGGTGACTTGTATAAGTCGGCATCGGTGAAGTAGGCTTCAATCCCTTTGAAAGGGTCGATGTCCGCGAACTCCGTACGGATGACATTGTGGGTGGACACGTATTCATACATTGGTGGAGTGTGGATGGCACCACCATGTACTCGTGCAACCATGGGTGACCCAACAGAATGTTGTAGTTGACTTCGGCGTCCACGACATAACAAGTGACCTCGGTTCTGAGGTTATCGATGTGGCACTTTAGTCGTATTTTGCCCAGTGGTTCGCTTTTGCTGGCGTTGAAACCACTGATTGTCGTGTTGGAGGGCTCCAGTCGGTACATTGGGATCCCCAGTATTGAGAGTAGCATCTTCGGGATGATGCTGAGGGAAGACCCCGGATCGATCTGAATTCGCTTCACCTTGACTGAACCGATGTACCCTGTATAATACAGCGGCCTGTTGTGTCGATTGTGCTTGAGCAGCATGTCCTGTTGGGTGAAGGTTATATTGGGGATAACCTCCTTCGCACAGTGACAGTACTTGCATACAGTCGGGAGATCTTCAGGCTGCTTGGCCTAACTGAGAAAGGATTCAGCATCATTCAGAGCTTCGTAGAGAGCTTCTCGGGAGTCTTTGGAAAGACGGAGGAGCTCGAACAGAGATAGGCGGGCAGGAGTACTGGGCAGTTGCGCCAGTATGTCGAAGTTGTGGGACTTGGCTAGCCCCGAAGCATTCTCTTTTCGCAGAGGCCTATCGAAGTGGGCCTCTATCTGCTTCTGCTTATTGGCTGCTGAGGGCTTGGACGGGCCCTCGTCCTGGATAGCAGGGACGGTGCCAGGAGGCACCACCTCGACGGCAGCTTCGTCGGGTTGGACGTTCTGTTGTGAACGCGTCTGCACAGGAAGTGCCTCTTCCGCTGAAGAAGCGACCGTGCGGTAAGACTTGATCTTCCTGCCTTTGGACTTGGAAGTAGGACGTACCTCCGGTTGAGTCACCTCGGAGACGAGATCGGGGTGAACCCACAGGATCTCTTCCCGAGATGTGGTGAGTGGGATGAGTCCACTCACGTTGTTACGGGTTGGTGGTAAGTTAACCTCCTTCATTGTCGCCTTAGGGATGGGGACGACGCCATCCTGTGTTGTAGTTGGCGGCAAGGTGCCAAACTGGAGTGACACTACGTTGGCTGACACCGTCTTCTCTTCGTAGTCGATGGAGATTACATCCGCGTTGATCATGCACTGGATGTAATTCTTGAAGACATAGCAGTCCTTGGTTGGGTGTCCGACAAACCGATGGTAGTGACAATACCTCGGGTTGTCCACTTTTCCAACCTCATCGGGACGCTTCGGGTCCGAAAGCTTGATCTTGTCACCCTGCTTGAGTATCTCAAAGAGCTGTAGGGTGTCTTCATCGTTGAACGAATAAACCTCCTTCGGCCTCGGTGCAAGTGGAGGTTTCTGAGCAGGCGCTGACGCACCTTTTGAGTCATTGACAGTCAATGCCTGTTTTCCCTTTGTTTCTCGTCCGGGGTTATTGGCTGCAGGCCGTTTTCCCTTGTCCACGAAGGCAGGAAAACTAACTCCCAAAAGACGAGCATTGGCTGCCTTCTTCTTCGCGGCTTCTGCTTCAATGATCAAGGAGCTCCAGTCGGGAGGAAGAGTAGAGTTGAGCCAGAGCTTGACTGCAGGCAGCATGTTCATGCTGCAGGAGGAGAGGAGCGCATGTTCTGGCATACTCGAGGGCAGTCTGAAGCAGGCCTGTCGGAAGCGTTCGATGAACACTCGAACTGTTTCCTTCTCCTTCTGGCGTATCTCTATAAGGGATGCCATTGTCATGTCCTTCCCGCCGTCGTAGAAACAGTCGAGAAAGAGGCGCGTCAGGTCGTCGAAGGAAGATATTGAATTGTCGGGGAGGCTGCAGTACCAGTCGTACGCCACACCTTTCAGTGCCCCAACAAATATGCTGGTGAGTAGCGCGTCCTCCTTCGAAAGATGTCCCGTCTGAGACTGAAAGTACGTCAGATAGCGACACGGAGAGTCCTTCCCGTCGTACAGCGTCAGTGTTTGTGGTTTATACTTTGGAGGATAAACCACCTTGTTCCACTCGAGGGGATAAGGTTGGGGAATGCCCATTTTTTGGCGCTCCTCTTGTCTCGTCTTGGACTCAAAGCGCTCGCGCAGGTCCCTGATCATCTCGACCATGTCTTCCGTGGAGCTGGGAGTCGGAGAAGGTGGTACCACCTGATGTTGAGCATTTGAGGGCTCCGACGTCCGAGGTGCTTCTCGGCGATCTGCGTCCGAGGATACCCGTTGAAGGGGTACACTCGACTCTCCATTGGCCCCTGGATCGGGACCGGTAGAAGGTGTCCTGGTCAAAGTCGACCGTATCTCGAACACTGCTTGAGTCGGTGTTTGTATGGAGGCAGAGAGGGTTTTGAGTCCTCCCTCCAGGGTATATATGTGCTGGACGAGGTCTGTTGGCGGTGCATCAGACTCGACATCAGCCCCAGTCACATTTACTGTCATGACACGGCCGGGAGTGGATGAATGGGTCAAGGCTTCACTCTCGGCCTCATTCTCTTGTAGGGGAGTTGCCTCTCCTGGAGCTTCGTCGAGGTTACCCCCGGCTATGCTCGGGAGAACATTCACCACGGGCACATCTGCAAGGGCCTGATTACCCTCAGCTCCGTCTTGAAGGGCCTCTTCGTCTCCAAAACTCGGGTTCGCAGATGCTAGACTACCCCCAGCTATGTTCTGGGAGATATCCTCGTCTTCAGGGGCTTCTGGGAGGCTGACTTCGCCTCGAGGATCTGCCCCAGGTGTGCTTTGGACACACTCATCTTCGGAAGGAGGCTCGACAAGGGTCTGACTACCCCCAGCTTCCTCCAAGATCTTATTCCTTCCTCGAGTGCCTTCGAACACTTCGGAGGACGAGACAGCTGTCTTGGTTTTCCTCGGCTGGCTTTTGGACGAGGAAGAGAAACTGCCAGTCGCCTTTCGGACTGACGAGGAGTTGGAGATCACGTTACATGAAGCAACCAATGGTTCTTCTTCTGTTGACACCTTCTTTCCGAGGCGACGTCGGAGGGGTGTCGATGATTGCAGCCGCTGGAACACCGACTGCCTTGGAGGGACTGCCGCTTTGCAACAGCAGTTGATGGTGACTACAGCACAAGTGTGCCCCGTAAGGGGCGCATCGTGCTTGTCAGTCGACTCTCCTGATCGATACTTGTGAGTGATCACGTTGCGCAGATCGTTGGAGGAGAGTTCCACCTTCGTACCCCCTTCAGACGCATGGCAAGGCCAAGCACCGGGGTGGACAAGTGAGTGCTGTGCCCCCTGATCTAATACCAAACAGGCATCCCGATCAGTAGTGGAGGAACCACAACATTTAGAGTGACTTAAACGGACCTCAAACGCACAACCAGAGGAGGCACGGGAGTTCAAGACCACTGGATTTGCCTTACTCGACTTGGTTGTGCACGCAGTAGATGTGCCCAAGTGAGACAAGGACTTTGAAGGTCGGCTCATTTTTGGCGTCGCAGCACTCGAGTCAACCTTGTACAGCTTACCATCAGCAGCGCGCATGATTGTGAGCACATGCTTCTGGCTTGATGCTGGCATAGCACGTTTGGGGCGCATAGCCCGTGCTGTCTTGGATTTATTCGTACCAGTCCGCTGGGGCGCATAGTACTCAGAATCCAAATTTTCCTCGCCATTATAGCAAGTGAGCCTGTCAAAGACAGAGACCTTCTGTGGCGCATCAGAGGTGATGCGCGGGGCATTGGCTGCGCCCCTGCTCCGTCGATGCATCTTCCTCGCCTGAGAGGGAGATGGCTGGGGCATGTGGTTAGCCGTACGTTTCCCCGAGAAATACACTGCACCAGCGGGTGCATCTTGGTTGCTGAGGACGTCAGCAGGAAGGGGAGGCTGGATTGGCGCATCCCCTTCGGTGGTGGTGCCCAAGGCGTCGACCTTGTGCACCCAGACTCGGCGGGTCTTCTTCGGCTTCGGCAGCCACTTCGAAGGACTCGCACTGCCTTCAGAGATGAACTCCTCATACGCCTGTTGATTGAGGCATACGACCAGCGTCTTGTGGGAGAAGCCCACCTTCACGTCGTCGGATTGCGACACAGCTTTCTCGGTGGAGGAAAAAGAGGTCCCCAGCAGAGTCGCCAGCTTGTTTGCCATTAAAATTCTTTGATTGCAAATTTCAATACAAACAGAACAGTATTACAATATAGGACTTAGATGTAGTCCTAGGAGTACACTTTTGTTTATCTGGGTCCCTTGTGCCGATGGAGTGAGTGGTAATGCGTTGACTCCGTTGACGATCTGACGACGGTTATCGGTTCTCTGAAGGTCTGGATTGCTCTGGGTAGCTGGAGCTTGCTGATAGGAGAAAGACGTTGAGTGTCTGTATCTGCCTCTTTGGTAGTGCGAAGTCTCTGTGTGTTCGTTGTGTAGGTAGATGTGTGTGTGTAAGAAGAAAATGATCCCTCTATTTATAGTTTTGCAGGCTGGCTGCTCATGTGCTCATGTAGGATGCGTCTGTACGCGGGGACGCCACGTGTTGATTTCTGATGGAGGCGCATAGACGATGCACCCTGATTGAGGGGTTGAATTCTTTATACTGCTGTTGTGAGCCGGTACGTAGTAGAGGAGAAGATCTTTCTGTTACTGAGATCTTGGGTGAGTTGAGTCAAAGGACACGTGTTATCGACCCATGGCTCAGAGATCTCTGATTTAGTAGGGAATGATCTGGTAGGATGCGCCTAGGATTGGGCGCATGGGGAGACTTTGGCTCGTAACCTTTAGGAGTCACGAACCATTCTGGGCGCATGGCTTTCGAGGCGCATGCAGAGCTTCAGTAGTGACTTTACTCCTGATTTTTGGGATCAGGGAGAAGTCTGAGGCGCATGGCTTTTGAGGCGCATGCAGAGCTTTAATAATGACTTTCTTTCTGTCTTTATGGATCAGTGAAAGTCTGAAATGCATGGCTTTTGAGGCGCATGCGAATTTTTGGGCGCATGGCTGTGGAGGCGCATGCGAGATGGTTGGGTGGCTACGTGGCAGTAGCCGTCGGAGGGAAGTATTGATGACGCTGACGTTGGCGATGCTTCGTCTTCTGAACTGTTCAGACTTCGGGAGGCGTGCTGCCAACTCTGTCAGTTCGGTATTTAATGTTTGTGACATTCGATGGACAGCTGAGTGGGCGTGTCGGTTGGCGTTCCATTAGGCGTATGGGGGCAGATGAGGGCGCATCCCCTGTGATGCTCTTGGTTCTAAAAGGTACATCTGTGTGATGTGCTTGATATTGAAGGGCGCGTCTGTGTGATGTGCGGTCTGGCCGGCACATCTGCTTCGTGACACGTCTTTAATGGTACGACTGTTACGTTCTTCGAGTGCTTTAAATAGCCGTTTTGACTTAGCTGAATTCGAAGCGTCCGGTTCATCCATTTAATGCAAATTCATTGCACGGAATTCGAAGAGCCATCCACTTGGCGCATGGGTTTGATTTGCCCGGCCTATAAATAGTGGTATGGAGAGAGGGTTTGCTTCTCGTTCTCTCACATCTTTCCGACATGAACTTGTGTACTCGAATGCATTTTGTTGACGAGATGCTCCCGAGGGTGAAGATGCGACGCAATGTCTTCGTTGATGCACTTGAAGGTGACTGTTACATCCAAAAGTCGGAGTCGAGGGCTTCTGAGGCAGGCGAAGGTGCCTGTTGCATCCAAAGATAGGGATGCTCGAGCCTCGTATTCGTTGTGCAGGAAGAGCCGTAGATCGGAATTGCGGTGTTGCGGCTTTGGTGGCTTTTCTTCCTTCAAAATGGGTGTAGCCCATTCTGGTTGTGTTGAAAGCTGCTCCTTTCGCAGTTTCGATCAGTCGATCACGGTCTGCGTGGCCTTTGGAGGCTCTTTCGAAGACTCCCCTGGCCACAAGTTGGCTTATGGTTCTTTTCCCTTCCTTGGCTAGAGGGTTGATTGCCATCCTCGTTCTGCTTAATAAATGCTTCATTAGTCGAAGCATTTAGACGGCGGTGTGCCTGGCTGGAAGAGCGGCACATAACTGGGCTGCTGAAGGGATGCACATAACTGAGCTGCCAAAGGGATGCACATAACTGAGCTGCTGAAAAGGATGCGCATTGCTGAGGGTGCATGGTGGGATGCGCCTGGCTGAGGGCGCATGTGATTGCTGCGCCTACTTGAGGGCGCATGTTGGATGCTGGCTGTAGACTTAGGATCTTTTCTTTGTAGAAATTCTCCTTTGTACAGTCTTTCTTAGACATGTAATAGACTTTTATATGTTAAATAAAAAGTCCTCTTTCAATGTCTATATTTGTTGCTTTTTGCTGTGAAGTACTTTGTCCAAGCTCTGGTGCATGTAGTCTGGCACATAGACTTTCTGGTTCTGAAATTTCATGCTTCTACAATATCGTCTCGCAATGAACTGAGGCATGGGCACGGTAGGCCAAATTAGTCGAATAGCTCAATTGTCATGACCCGCTCCCGAATAATCGGATACGAATCGGACACGCCCAGCTTTCATCGTTGGACACGATGAAGTAAGCTGTACCAATCTAGGGAAAGCTTACCAGATAATCAAAAGTAAATGTGAACACAGCATCTATAAACAAATCCCAAATCCGGATACATGTCTCAAAGTTATTACATTCCAGCAAATGAAAGTAAAGTCTAATAGTCTCAAAATACAAAGAAATATAACTGCTAAGGTAAAGTGCTAGGCTTCCTCAGCCTCTAAGTCTAGAGCAACTCCAGCTGGCTCTACTGCATCTACAGGCTCTCGGTCATAATAGGTATCACACAAAGCCTCCAACTCACCTACAACATATCTTAGTCAGGAGCGGAGCAAAGTACAGTTCTAGGTAATGAACAAGAACATGATATGGTATGAGTACAGGGAATATGAATAGGAAGTACAGGAAATGAACATGAAATACAGGAATGTAAGTACATGAATATAGAGTACAGGAAATGTAAAGTACAGGAAATATAATGTACAAGAATGAAACTATAATCCTGAAGTACAAGACATGACAAGTGCATCATATTTGAAATACAACTAGCCTATGTGACCGGCTGGGTGAGTACAGGAGCATGTACAGGAGTACATGAATCAGGTAGGGCTTAGGTCCTGCATACACGATGCGAGGCCTAAGCTATCTACATGAATATAACCGAGGTTTGGTCACATAGCTAGTGTATTTCCCCACCCGATACAAGTAAGTACAAGAACAGGAATACAGGAGTACAGGGTATCGTGTCATGACGTGTCACAGGAAAAGTACAAGAAATGTAAATGCACAAGACCGTAGAAAAGTACTTGCCTTGCTCTGGGAAATCAAGTGTACTAGATGGAGCTGGATGTCCTCCTGTATTTAAATGATTTGATACAAGTTGATTAATATCTAAATTATTTCTAGTTTATTTATCTTGTGATTGCTAACTATAATCAACTGTAATTTATTTAATAAGATAATTGATTAAGCTCATTCATTCCTATCTAACAATTTACATGCAACTACCCAAATTGTAAACAATGTTCTAGTCAAGAATTTAAATTAGAACATTGTTTATAGGGTCTCAGGTTTAACCAATTGAACCAAACATTGCATATAAAATTCGTCAGTTCATCAACTATGAATTAAATACTGCATAAGAAATCTAAATTCTGAATCAAATACTGCATATGTAGTCTCAGGTTCATCAACTAAAAACTCTCTATATCCTGGAGTCTCATGTTTCCCAAACTGAAGCCACAAATGAACCCTGGTATTCGAATATAACGGCTATTGCCAAACTCAGATTTGAAAGGAACAGAACATACACCATTTACCCCACCAAAACTAATCAAGGATTATACATAAATTACATATGAATATTAAGTCAACTACTTTAATCAAAACTCAAAGTCTCTGCTAGTAAAATCAACCCCATCCTGAAATTAATCTCAAAAACTTAAGAGAAATTCCCAGAACAGTAACAGCAACCAAACTCAGTAAAATATTCATTCAGAATATACATAATTTGAATAGAAACTCAACATAACAAAATGTATTCGTTGCTTAAATCAGAAATAATCCCTACGCCCGACTCCTCAAAGAAAATACTGGACTGACGAATAAAACTGTAGCAGGTACCACACACTGGACACGACTGAACTCTACGCGGTCGGATACTCTGCCCTGGACACGAACCAGCATCCATCAGGAGCACACGAACATCACTGAACACAACTACATGAACACTGGTACACACCGATCCACATACGAACAGAACTGGACTCGAATGGAATCACGAACACGTACTCCAGAAATCAAAACAACTTCCGTCCCAAGATCAACCTTACTCTGACCAAAATCACCAAAGCATAGAATGAATAAATCATAATTTGAGGATAAAAGAAAAGTACCTGATCTGGAAAACAATTGCAATAAGAGGCTCTCTCGACTCCAATCACTAAACTGAACTCAATAATTACTACATCCAAACCATCGAGCAACACTGAAATAACTCAGGGACTCGATACGACTAAATCGATACGACAATATAGGATTTGTCAAAAATCAAGAAAAGGTTGCAGGAATTTACTCACCAATAGTCGTTTGTTCCTGAAGACGAGTGATCTAGGTCGACCGAAACTTCGGGACAGTACTCCCATATCCGAACGATGGAACGAAGTAAGAAATCATAAGAAAATCAACCACTAGGCGTGAAGAACAATCGCACAAATGAGGTTTCGAAATTAAATGTAGGGCACGGATTGAAACTTACTGTGATTGAATAGTCGATTGAAAGAGATGAAGGACGTCAAGATTCGCTCGTCAGAGGAGTCACCTCGCTGTTGATGCGGAGACGGACGTCACAGGAACTCGAGCTCGTCGTGGACGAATGAAAACGACGTCGTAGTAGTCGATCTACGCGCACAAGGCTGTACGCCGTCGAGAACAGTCGCCTAGGTACTGGGAGACTTCATCCCCGCCATCGCCATCACCGAAAAGCTTGCGGCCACCGTCGGAGAGAACTCACCGTCGGGGAAGCCTCGATCGAATGCTGCCGTGGTGGTGACCGTCTCCTCAGTCGTCGGCTAGGGACCCATCGCCATCGTTGCCATCTTCGGTTGCCGGAGATTGAGAAATAGGGTTTGGGTTTGGTGTTCGGGGAAGTTTGGGGAAGAGAACTGAAGCTCACGAAATTTCCAGAGAGGAAGGGGAGATAACATTCTCTCTCCTCCATAATCGGTTAAAGAAAAGGAATGATTATTCAATTAAGTCCCCCCACTCAGGAGTTTTGTAAAACAGCGCCCCTGTTTTGGTAAATTATCAGAAACCCCCCTCTCATTTTCACTAATTACAAGATCTGATAAAATTCAGTTGGAAAGTTGTTTTAAATAAATGGGGACCACTAAGTTAGTTGTAACAAACTTTTGAATTTAAAATTCCTGCTCCAAATTCCTTCCCTCAAAAAAATTCATAAACTATATTTTTATAATAAAAAGGAATGAAGTATTATTAAAATTTTAAATTCCACTAAAATTGGGAAAAATGGAGTTACAAATCTCTCTCCCTTGAAAAATTTTGTCCTCAAAATTTGAAGACCCACAAAATAAATCTCAGTAAATCACAAAAAGATTCAAAGACAAGTCATTTATTGAAATCAAATTTTTAACACTAAAATACAATCAAGCAAACAAACTAGGATAGCGCTCCCGCATCTCATCCTCACTCTTCCATGTGGACTCTCCCGGAGAGTGGTGTCTCCACATGACGTGGACAAGTGGAATAGACTGGTTCCGCAGGTGCTTCTTCCTCCGATCAAGGATCTCCACTGGCAGCTCCTCGTAGGTCAAACTCGGACCTACCTCCAGCTCTGAATAGTCTACCACATGGCTCGGATCTGTAATGTAGCGTCGAAGCTGAGACGTAGAAAACATCTTGTACTCCCTCCAAGCTAGGAAGCGCTAGTCGATAGGCCACCTCGCCAATCCGTGCAGTCATATCGAAAGGCTCGATGTACCTCGGACTAAGCTTCCCGCCTCTGCCAAATATGATGACGCCTCTAGTCGGGGAAATCTTCGAGAATACTCTATCTCCAACTGTGAACTCTAGTGACCGTCTGCTGCTGTCTGCCCAGTGCTTCTGTCGATCATGTGCAACTCTGAGACGCTCCCTGATCAGTCTGATCTTCTAAGCTGAGTCTATCACCATCTCTGGCCCAAGCAATGCTGTCTCGCCAATGTCGTCCCAAGATAAAGGTGTACGACATCTCTGCCCATATAACGCCTCGAACGGGGTCATCTCGATGCTATCCTGATAACTGTTGTTATAGGCAAACTCTACTAGATGCAAATAATCTACCAACGAACCGCCGAAATCAAGTATGCAAACCCGTAACATGTCCACCAGTGTCTGAATGTTCCTCTCGGACTGCCCGTCCGTCTGTGGATGATAGACGATGCTGAACTTCAACTGCGAACCCAAGCTCAGCTGTAGACTCCTTCATAAGTGTGATGTGAAGCGGCTGTCCATATCTGAAATGATGCTCATCGGTACCCTGTGAATCCGCACAATCTGTCGCATGTAGAGGTCTACAAGCTTCTCGGTCGACAGCCCAACCTTGAACGGAATGAAATGGACAGACTTCGTCAATCTGTCCATGATAACCCAAATAGCATCCTTGTCACTGGGCGTACGTGGTAAACCAGAGACGAAGTCCATGGTGATGTGTTCCCACTTCCATTTCGGGATAGGTAAAGGCTGGAGTAATCCTGCTGGTCTCTGGCGCTCCGCCTTGACTTGCTAGCACACAAGGCATCTGAAAACAAATTTGGCAACCTCTATCTTCACTCCATACCACCAAACATACTCTTGTACATCTTGGTAGACCCAGGATAAATAGAATACTGCGACTGGTGGGCCACCTGTATCACCTCCTCCTGCAAATCCTTGGGCACACAAACTGATTCCCGTGCTTCAG
>JANAVB010018612.1:0-32619 GCA_029216955.1 Iris pallida
GGCTTGACGGTCGTTTGGTCTTAGTTTCGATCAGAGGATTTGTTTTAGAGTTCTGCTCAGCGATGCATATAGTCGCCTTCGGGTGGGTAGTTTTGAAAAACCTTTCTTTGCTTTACATTCACACTTAATAAATGAGGCTGCTAGTTTCTATTGTTATGTCATGAGATAGTAATGCTAATAATAAAAGAGACGAACCCACATAGATAAGATAGTAATCTCTCTCCGTATCTATTGGTAAATTAGAGGGAAGGATATTGACTATCGGTAAGAATCACAAAAATGGTAAAAAATTATGATATTGTTTTCTAACAATGTCTCATACAGGCATAGTAAGTATTGTTCAAATATGTGGATGCTTAAATGACCATAAGTAAGATTCACCAAGGGGTATAACAAATATTCTTTTCAATTCTGTTGGTTACGAACAAATACATGCTTTACTTTCCGTCAGATATGAACTGCTAATTGACCCTAAGATAACTGAAAGACCACTTTTATAATGCTCCTATCACATGATTACTTAGTATTGTCTTCTTAGATGAGTTGGGCCAATAGCTCTCTCCAATACACGACAATATATTTACCCACATTTGTGGGCATCTTTACAGGTGTGTGTATGGGGGAATTATTAATTTGATCAGTATGGCGGCATCGATGAATCAGATGGATGTGTAGAAGCTCTTCTAACCAGATGATGTCTTCTGCTGTACAGGACATAATTTATGGAACATTGTAATTCGGTTGTACCCGTGAGATTGTAAGTCAAGTCGGCTCATCCAGTTGTAAGTTAATGTGACAAGTTCGTTGTAAGCCAAGTCGGCGAGTTCATTGTAAGCCTAAATGGCAAGTATTTCAATTGGTTATCAAGTGCCCTTTTGTAATCGGTAGTGAACTTTGTATTCTGCAACAAGCCTTAAACTTCAATGTAAATATCAATAAAGGGACACATTTCTACATATCTTCGTGATTTCAAGTTATCTGCTTAGTTCCACTGCAATATCGTTGTTTTCTAGGAAATATCGGTAACTGTAATGGTTCTACCTTGTATGAGTGTAAACAAGACTTGTACGGCATCACGCCCAATGGCTAGTTTTCGATTCTCAGAAATTGGGACATAACATCGCACGACAATTGCTGGTGGCATCTGCACGGGGCTTCTACGCATGTGGCATCCTTACAAGACGTCTATTCAGTTGCTTCAGTACTGTAACCACCCACTTAATAGGGGGTACAGTAATAACCTCCTACTTAATGGATCGCTAACTCCGAATTTAATGCCCATTATGGTAGTGGCTGCTAAGGATACCGGCTCTCTAATGTATATTTTGTGTTCTTCTCTTGTGAGCTAGAGAGATAAAGATATATGTTGTGAGAAGCCTTAGCAGTAGAAGAGGACCAACGAGGTGTTATCCCAGTGTGGATTTTAATACAATCCAGAGTGGCAAAGTGAGCGTTCCAGAATTCCTTACATCAAAACTTGTTGGTTCCTCGGAGCAGATAGACAAAAAAAGGCTGAATCTTGCATTAAGCAACAGTGATTATGATCACTCCAGCGAGTTGTCAACTTCAATATTTCTTTTTCTCATTGTCTTTGTGTCTTGTAACAAGGATTGTAATGTTGCATTTAGTTCAAGTTTTCTATTTCAGAATTTCATGTTGCAAGTCAGTAGTAATTTTCTCTTCTTCAAAGTTGTTGAATTTTTTTTTTTTTTGATTTTCTACGTACATTGTACGTTCATTATAACTTCGGTAATAACAAGTTTTTCCTCTTTTTTTTCCTTCCATATGGGAAGTTGGTATTGCAAACAATGAACATAGGCATGTGATGTAAACCCCCTTCCTGAAAATTTGTTTATTTTTTTACAAACCAGTTAATTTAAATATTTTTTCAATACCATCATTATCAATTATTGTTACTATCATTTCTTTTTATTCTCAGCTATCGTAGATAAATAAATTCATGATATATAACTAAATTCTATTAAATTATTTATATTAGTTGTACTAGTGCGTATATCAGATAAACTATCATTTAGTTGTTTTTTTGTGTATGAAAAAAAAACCTTGAAGAAGAAGAAGAACAAAGAAATGCTGAGTCATAAAAAACTGACAAAAAAAATCTAACCAAAAGATGAAAACAAAAAAATCATTAAAAAAACCCAAAAAACGTTTAAATGGAAACAAAACAAAAAAACAAAAAACAAAAAAAATTTCTAAAATAGACATGATAGATAAGGATGTAGAAAAACAGATGCTGCAGAAGAATAAGAATATAATCTTACCACTTGAAAGTTGTATAATTAAACCATATTCGATCATAAAGCAATAATGGGGAATGTATTGGAATCTAATAACATATATGAGGAAGTTGGTTGAAAACTCCAACATCATAACAAATATTCAAATGGTGTTTATGTCTATTTTAGTGATCATTGGTTATTGATGTTGAACACGATATTTTAGTCAATAAGTAGTAACCTTAATATCAAATGGGTTTGTTTGGTGGATCGACTGTATATATTATTCTGAAAACAAAATAAGAACTTAAAAATAAACAAACAAAAACTTAAAAAAACTCAAACAACAAAAAATCAACAAAGTGACCACACACAAAACATTGGATCCCTAAAATTTCTCCAAAAACACCTATAGTTACATCCTATCCAACAAATAAAGCCATCATATCTAAAGCTATGATCAAAATCGAAATAAATACCAAAAATATTAAAATGACAGTTCTCATCACAAAATCAAAACCCTAAAAAAACTCGACAATACCAATCAAACATCCAGACATATTCAAGAAATATATATATTGAAAATTGTCATTAAATTATTTCTTCTCGAAATCTAGCAAGTCCCCACTATTCTCCATATGAATCCGCCCCACATGATGAAAAAAAAATCTATTCGTCCATTCTTTTAGAGCCGCCAATCCCCTTTAGCCTGAAGAAAATATATTTTTTAAGCAAATTGCCAACCTGCCCTTAGTAAAATTTAAGGAGATATTTGGTATACGAAATACGTCTAAATTCTATATTTTCGATATTTCAAATACCATGTAACTTATTTTTATGAAAAATCATATTCCTATTTTTGGTCAACATCTAAACATTCCCAAAATAAAGTGAAAACATTTATTTAAAAAAAGTATAAAAAAACTGCAAAAAACAAAATAAAACATTCTTAGAAATATAAAAAATATGAAAAAAAAAAACTAAACCAAAACCAAAAAATCATTCTAAAGAAATGAAAAAGATAAAATAAATGAAAAAAAACTTAAAAAAGAAGAATAAAGAAATGATGAATCTTAAAAAACTAAAAAAAAAATCTAACAAAAAAATGAAAACAAAAAATCATTAAAAGAACAGAAAAAACCCCCAAAAAACATTTAAATGGAAACAAAAAAAGATCTTAAAACTTGAAAAAAAAAAAAACAAAAAAGCCTTTCAAAAACTGAAAAAAAAAAATTCTAAAAAAATGAAAACCCCCCAAAAAAAGGATAAAATTGAAAAAGAAAAAACTAAGAAAATTGTTAGAAAATAAAGACATGAGAATATATTTTCCATCCTAACTTTTTTTAGGAATAAAATAAATTACCCAGTACCAAAACGTCCCTCTGGTTTGGTGCCTTGGCAGGAACACAATAAGAAATAGAAAAAAAAACAGAAAAAGAAATCATAGAGCTAACGGATTACTTATCGGAGGAATACTTACCACCAATGCGCTATAAAGACTTGTGCAGCATTTCTTCATTTATTGCTGGACGTGGTACAATGGTATGAACTTAAAAATAAACAAACAAGAACTTAAAAAAAACTCAAACAACAAAAAATCAAAAAGGTGACAACACAGAAAATATTGGATCCTTAAAATTTCTCCAACAAAAAAATCACCCATAATTACAGCCTATCCAACAAACAAAGTCATCAGATCTAAATCTATGATCACTAAAATTGAAATAAATATCAAAAATATTAAAATGACAGTACTGATCACAAAATCAAAATCCTAAAAAAAATTCGACAATGCTAATCAAACAGTCAGACATATTCAAGAAATTTATGAAAAAAAAAATTGTACAGGTAAATAACTTAGAAAATGTATGCAGCATAAAGCCGTCAACAAAATAACCTTATATCAAAGAAAGTGCGCTTCATTATCAGATTAATGTTTCTGAAAGTGTGGCTATTCATGCTTAAGATCAAAGTTACCCAACAATGACATACAAAGTTCTCATAATGAGAGAACGAATAAAGAGCAGACTTACCATCACAGTTAAATGAGTTTCATACTCAAAAAAGGCTGCTCTTGTCCAAAGTGTATGTGTTGTTTACTAGCCACACAAAACATATTTTGTCCAAAGTGTATGTGTTGTTTGCTAGTCTAACCTACACTAACAAAATGTGCAAATGTCGACATCGCCATCATCGACGGACGATTGAAGAAACATCGTATGGATCCTCGGAACCATTAGATCCCAGCGGAAGCATCGAAACACCACAAAACCTTAACCATAAGAATCAAAATAGCAAGAGGAAGAATATTTGTACCCTAACCGAAGAAACGTTGGCGATGGCGATGAAGTCCGACTCCTCCTCGCTACTGCTAGATTCTTCTATCTCTCTCTCTCTAGGTTTTAGGCCTGGGGAGTAACAATTAAAATAGAATAGAGAAAGTGAAAGAAAAAAATGGAGAAGGCTTTATGAAAACCGCTACGAAGCGGTTATGGAAAGGCAGGAAAGCCACTCCTAAAACAATGGGCAGATATGAAACGGTTATGCCTAGTTATGGACACAATATTCCAAGATTGTTTCAAAAATTATTTTATATAATATGGACGGTTACAAATCCTCTTTAGGAAAATTTAAATAATATAATAATGTAGATTTGAATGATGGGTGGATCCATACTTGTTGGCAGTAATATCCCAAGATTTTAAAAAAAAAATTATTTTATATAATATGGACGGCTAGAAATCCTTTTTAGAAAAATTTAAATAATATAATAATGTAGATGAATATAATCTTCTTTATTTTTTACAAACCAATTAATTTAAATATTTTTCCCAATACCTTATCAATTATTGTTACTATCATTTTTCTTTTTTTTAAGCTATCAAATAGCTAAGTAAATTCACGATATGTGATTGAGTTCTATTAAATTATTTCTATTAGCTGTATTTATCAATGATTATATTTAGAATACTTAAACTAAATAATCTCAATTTATTAATTAGCCTATTCTCCTAAAGATAAATTTGAACTCTAGTATCTCTCTCTTAAATAACCTATTCCCTGTTGTTGTGCATGCAGAACACATGCCCCTCCTACTTCCCGGCCATGCTTTTCTCATCTTAACCTTCCAGTCTGACACCTAATCTTCTTCAGCCAACCTCCCCTTCTTCTCGTGACCTCTTCAAAGTGAGGAGAGCACCCCACTACCTCTCGTCTCATCCGCACACACCCCCTTCCTTTCTAACCACCTCCCGAACACCACGGACTCACTCTTTCTCTCTCTCTCATTCAATATACTCTCACAGTACACTCCTCCAACTCTTTCATTCACACCGATCAGAACTAACAGTCCCTCCGGCTCTCCGGCCTCCACCAATCTACATCCCAGCTGCCCAGGGAACCTGACCGACCCCCCACTCCAAGCATCCACCGGACCGCACGAGTCGATCGTGAGGGATGTTCCGCACCTCGACGAGTTGAGTTCGTCGCCTCTCACAGGCCGCCCCGTCATCTCGTCCAGACTCCAGCGACCTCACACCAACAACGGAGCACTGCCCTGTCAGGCTGACTCCTCCGTGCGTCTCCAACGACAGTCCATATACTCCCACCACCACCCAGATCGATCACCGCCACCGCTGAACCGAGCATCGCTCTGGTCGTATGTAATCCCCCTGCCGAGCCGTATACGCGTGCGTGGAGGCCGACTCCTCGTCCTCCTCTCCGCCGCGAGTACCACCGCTTCTTCAGTTCCCCAGCAGCGGCAGTAAGGAGAAGAAGCGAACAGAAGCAGTGGCAGGGACGTGGGTTAGGTACATTTCCACTTTTTTTTTTTTTTTTTTTTTTTTTTTTTTATATATATATATATATATATATATATATATATATATAACAGTAACTATTGTTATGTTTTGTTGTTTATTAGTGTTATATATTCTTTAGATATTAGTAGTGATATTTATTGTGATATGATCTTTCTATAACAGTAGAGTTATATATTGTTATATATTAGTGCTATATATTCTTTATATATAGTACTAGTGTTATATATATATATATATATATATATATATATATATATATATATATATATATATATATATATATATATATATATATATATATATAGGAAAATTCTTCAATAGAGGGGGAGTGAAGGGAAAAGAAAACTCCAATCAAAATATAAAGAGGAAAATGAAAACTTGAACGAAAACATAAAGAGGGAAATAAAAAAGCGGGAAATGAAAACTTGAGTGAAAATACAAAGAAGGAAATGAAAAAATAAGAGGGAAATGAAAACCTGAATGAGGGAAATCAAAAAAATAAGGAGACTATTTTTTTTTACATTTTCTTGAAATCCGGATTTTAGAGGGAAACAATTTTTTAAGGGAAAAATTTGTTAGGAGGTAAACTATTTTTTTTAAAAAATTACATTCACTTGCAAGTCGAAAAATGCATGCCGTAAATCTGCCTTCAATTACAACGTGCAAAATGTATGCCGTAAATGAGTCTTCATTTACAATACGCAAAAATGCATGATGTATTTCTATTATAACACAAATAAATACATGTCGTAAATGAGTCTGCAATTACAATACACAAAAATGTATGTTGTAAATGAGTCTTCAATTACAACACACAAAAATGTATGTCGTAAATGAGTCTTCAAATATAATGCACAAAAAAGCATGTTGTAAATGAGTCTTCAATTACGACGTGCATGTCAAATACGCCGTAAAAAGGACAAAAAATCACAATTTTACGGCGCACATATTTGCATGCTGTAAAAGAGTGTCATTTACAGCGCACAGCAACTGCGCACCGTAAACGTTATATTTTCTTGTAGTGTTGACAGCTTATACGTATTTGAGTTTGACTAGAGTCTATTTGATACATAGTTAGCATGATTACGTATTTTGGGACTAGGATGTGACACTTGCACATTTGGTTACAGTACTTACATGCTTATATTCTTTATCAATCGTTCATTCTGGATATATTAATACATGTTTGATCACCTGCTCCCTATTCAGTATATTACACGATTATACATGTTGACACATAGGCATGACACACGGATTCAGATTGCATGGCATGTTAGGTGACTCGTATATGATTTATGTTGTTTACCTACTGATGGACTATACATGTGTACATGTTTGACTTGACTATCACTTGTTAGAGTCGGACTGGTCGTGTCGTGAATGCGACACGGACAATAGCATTGGGTGGAGAGGACAGTTACTAGGCGTGTGGGCTACTATGCATGTTTAACTATTTTACTTATCATTATTTATTTATCGGGAGATTCCATATCTGGAGCTATGGAGCTACGGACCACTCATATTTATCGTGAAATTCCTATTTTTAGAGCTACAACTATATTTACCATAAGTTTCTATTTGCGGAGCTACGACTATATCTACTAGGAGATTTGGTTTTCGGAGCTATCAATTTTATATTTGAAAAGCCACGCATGGAACGTTATCCTCATTTGCATATCAAGTAGTGTGGTTAGACTGGTTGATGATAGTTCTTCTTGGACCTCCTGCTTACTTTATCACATGTTATTTACTATACTTCATTTGGAATGTATATTATGTATCTCGCTACGTCCCACAGAGGACATGGTTTCCTTCCAGGTTATTGCTGAGATCTGACATAGGATATTGAGAAATTTCTTATTCCAGATTCAGGTATCATCAAATGATACCATTCTTTATTCCACCGCAATTATTTTCTATTTTAGTTTCAAAATATTAGATAGAGTCGTGGATGTTTATTATGGACTTATGGACACTTGATTTGATCTAGAAAGCTTATACGTATACGAGCTGGACTAGAGTCTGCTTGGATTTGTTACTGTCCATTGCCACGTAGCCTGGTACCACGTATTTTGGGACCGATGTGTGACATATGAGCTCGTAGACCCTAGAGTTATCTTGTGCACTGTAAAAAGCATCCTTTTGGATACCTTTGCTTATGGAATAGTTGGTCATGACAACAATGGAAGGCTTTTTTATGGTTGGTTCCATATAGAGTAAACACTAATAAAGATGGAGATACATATTGTTAATAAGTACACACAATTAAGTTTTGAATGAAATAGTTGAGGAATATGTTCACTTGTTTGAATAAAGTGTAGGAACATGCTTAACATGTTAACATATTTGAGGAATATGTTCACTTGTCTAAACTGGTTGAGGAACATGAAATTTTTTAGGAAGATATTTATATTGTTAGTAAGTGTACTCAATTGACGTCCACCTATTTAAATATTAGGTAGGTGGATGTTAATTTTGGTGGGGCTCATGAATAGAATGGATTTTGGTTTCATTCAATTTTTGTGTGAGCTTGTGAATCATGTTACAGACGTCGTTACGTACATATTCCCCTCTATATGCCTATAAATATGTGTTATTTTGGATCAAAGAATGATATAAAAAGAAAAGAACAAGGTTATTACTACTACCATGCATGCATGCATCATTATGTTTTCTTTACTGTTTGCTTAATTTGATTCATATATGGCTTCAAAGTTTCTTCATTTTGTCATCTTTTGCTTAGAAAACATCTATGTTTAATTTCCTTGCTATCTCTGCAATTTACTGCTCGTTTGAAACTTGGGTTTATTTTTAGTTCATTCATTTATTATTCTTATTATTTCTTGTATGTTATCTATTAGTTCTCATCTTAGATATAATAGTGTTTAAGATCTCATATTCTAGTCATTAATTACTTGTCGATCGAGCTTGCTCTCAATTAATAGTAATATACTTAGAATCGTCTTTCTGATACCTTAACAAAAATGTTCTAATAAATTCATTTCATTATTTAAAAAAGTCAAAATTTCATCATTTCATCAAAAAAATATAAAATACTAGGGTTGAAGTCTTGCAAGCATTTGAGAGGACAGAGATCATTTTGATATAGTATATAGAGATGTATGTATATATTTATGGGTGTCTTTGTAGTATTTTAATTCTAACATTAATTCTATTTATTAAAATTGTGCAGAGAAAGTGATTATGAAGGGGTGGTTGGTCTTGGAAACAATATGGGTTTGATGAGCTGTCATTGTTGGACATGTATATATCTGGGTAAGTTCGTGTCGTTACCATTAGAGAGAAGCGGACACAATAATCTCTTATTTCAAAAATTGGAGTTTCGTGTCATGGATTGCACCAAGAAAACCTAGAGCTTCCATAGAGTCCCTACGAACACACTTAAGTAGTAGAACTAATGAGTATGATATTCCATTGATGTGTGCTCCATCTGGTTTTCGAGAGTTGCTCTTAGTAGAACTTTTTGATTAGGACAATGAGCTGATCACGTTAGTGGTGAATCTTACCAATGCATACATGATATCTTATCAAGCTCAAAATTGTTATTACTTTATTGTTGATATTCCTTAGAATCCTCAACTCTATGCTAGCAACCCACAGAAGCAACGTTGAAGGTCTGTATAGCTGCCTTCAAAAGAAAGCATGTGTCGTGTGCTACCATAAATTTGAGGATTGTCTGGAGTATCAGAAAGCAAGTAATAACGATTTTGTGTTTGATAAGCTATCATGTATGCATTGGTGAGATTCAACACTAACGTGATCGGCTCGTTGTCCCAATCAAAAAGTTCTACCAAGAGCAACTCCTAGGAACCGGATGCAGCACGCATCAATGGAATAACATACTCATTAGTTCCACTACTTAAGTGTGTTCGTAGGGAATCTTCAAAAGCAATGTAGGTTTTCTTCGTGCAATCCATGACACGGAACTCCATTTTTTTATATGAGAGATTATTATATCCGCCCCCTCTCCAGTCACCGATAACGATGATGCGCATAAGCTGCAGGTGTAATGTCTTGCTCCGCTTGGTTTTTGAGATGGTTTGTTGGCTTGACGGTCGTTTGGTTTTAGTTTCGATCAGAGGATTTGTTTCAGAGTTCTGCTCAGCGATGCACATTGTCGCCTTCAGGTGGGTAGTTTTGAAAAACCTTTCTTTGCTTTACATTCACACGTAATAAATGATGCTGCTAGTTTCTATTGTTATGTCATAGTAATGCTAATAATAAAAGAGACGAACCCACATAGATAAGATAGTAATCTCTCTCTGTATCTATTACTCAATTAGAGGGAAGGATATCGACTGTTGGTAAGAATCACCAAAATGGTAAAAAATTATGATATTGTTTCCTAACAATGTCTCATGCAGGCAGAGTAAGTATTGTTCAAATATAGGGATGCCTAAATGATCGTGGGTAAGATTCAACAAGGGGTATAACATATATGCTTTTCAATTATGTCGATTATGAACAAATGCATGCTTTACTTTCCGTCAGATATGAACTGCTAATTGACCCTAAGATAACTAAAAGACCACTTCTTATAATGCTCCTATCACATGATTACTTAGTGTTGTCTTCTTAGGTGAGTTGGGCCAGCACCGCTCACCAGTACACGACAATATATTGACCCACATTTGTGGGCATCTTTACAGGTGTACATGTATGGGGGAATCATTTGATTAGTGTTGTGGCATCGATGAATCAGATGGGTGTGTAGAAGCTCTTCTAACAAGATGTTGTCTTCTGCTATACAGGACATAATTTATGGAACATTGTAATTCGGTTCTACCCGTGAGATTTTAAGTCAAGCCGACACATCTAGTTGTAAGTCAATGTGACAAGTTCGTTGTAAGCCAAGTCGGCGAGTTCATTGTAAAGCCTAAATGGCAAGTATTTCAATTGGTTATCAAGAGCCCTTTTGTAATCAGTTGTGAACTTTGTATTCTGCAGCAAGCCTTATACCTCAATGCAAATATCAATGAAGAGACATATTTCTACATACCTTTGTGATTTCAAGTTATCTGCTTAGTTCTACTGCAATCTCGTTGTTTTCTAAGAAATACCGATAACTGTAATGGTTCTGTCTTGTAGAGTGCAAACAAGACTTGTACGACAACTACGGGTGGCATCTGCGCGGGCCTTCTACGCATGTGGCATCCTTGCAAGACGTCTATTCAGTTGCTCCAGTAGTGTAACCACCCACTTAACGGGGGAAGGGGGGGGGGGGGGGGGGGTAACCTCCCACTCAATGGATCGTTAACTACGAATTTAATGCCCATTATGGTAGTGGCTGCTAAGGCGACCGGCTCTCCTATGTATACTTTGTGTTCTTCGCTTGTGAGTTAGAGAGACATAGATATGAGAAGCCTTATCAGTAGAAGATGAACACTATAAGAAAATGCATGTTCAACGACATAAGCAGTATGGAGCATAAAGTTAGATTTGTATCGTCATAGCATTTACGCGACATATCTGGCTATGTCGTATACATGTCGTCGTAGCCTTGTATCGAAAAGTCTTTGGTGACATGAAATAACATATGTCGCAGAACGTAAGCACTTGGAGACATACCATACTTATGATTTAAAATAACTTTTGGCAACATGTGTCTTGTATGTCACAAAAAGATAATATTTTGGCAACATAACAATTGTCGCCAAATGTCTAGTTCTGTATTTTTAAATATTTTTAAAATACTTTCTGCTACACATTTTGATGTTGCGAAAGCTAATGTAGCCAAATATAGATAGACTTCCTGCTACACAATTTTATGTCGCAAAAACTAATTTATATTTTCTATGTTTTTTATATTTATTTATATTTTGCATATATTTTCCAACATAAATGTAAACATCTTATTTCGAAAACAACACACAAACATTAAAATTTTATTCAAAGAACTTGAGAAAAAAGAACAAATTACCATGAATACAACATAATATCCAATATAATGTCTTCAAATATCTCTTCATAAAATAATCCAATAATGTAATATTTTAACATCATCTAGCAGCCATTCAAAAAATGCGTATTATATTCCACAAACATATTGTATTCCATCTTAGACAACTATAGTGTGAACTAAAACACATGAATTGAACGTCTTCCAAAAAAAAATAGCCTACAATAGATCTCATGATATGAATGTCTTCCCCCAAATTTGGATAACTAAAACCCCTGACCTACTATCCTCTCCATCAATTAGATCCAGCTTCTCTATGTTCTCCTGAGATGAATAGGAAAGATCTCCATGGAATGCTATGAAATTGGTGCCTATTAAAAAGAACAAACAAACGGGTTAAACCAATAGACACGACAAATGTTGCACAGGAGAAAAAAAACTATACTAAACAAAAATAGCCCCAAGGAAATGCTTTAAAAAATGCAAGTCAATATTATGCTATGATTCAAATATAGAGTTAAGAATACAAAGAAAATTTTCTACAAAGCTATCAATGTCATCCAATATAATAAGAAACAATAAAAGGGAAACCACATAAAAACATTTAGAGACATTTTTACTTAATTTTTTTAAAAAGCATACACCGCAAACAAAACCATCAAATGTACCTAAGGATCTCATAGAGTTCATATCTAAAATATACACTACCAAAATACAGCCATTTGGCGACGGACAATTAGCGATGGATAAAGGCCGTCGCTAATAGCGACGGACTACCGACTGACTGCTGTCGAAAAGCCGATATTTTTTTATTTTCTTGTAAGGACGAGCAAAGGTCGCCAGTCCGTCGTTAAGCCGTCGGAGATAAAGCGACGGATGAAGAATCCGTCGCTATGCTGTCGCTTAGTTGGCAAAAGTTGGCGGGAAATGTGGAAAAAAATTGTCGTGAAATTTAACGACCACATAGCGACGGATATTCCGTCGGCCAGCTAGAGTGGTATAGCGACCACATAGCAACGGAATATATCCGTCGCCAGTCCGTCGCTCAATATCAAGCCCTAACTTAAATTTAGCCGGGTCTCTCTCTCTCTCTCTCTCCTGCCGCAGTCTCTCTCTCTCCAGGTAATCTTCTCTCTCTCTCTCTCTCTCTCTTTCGGTTGTCGGGGCGGCGGGGGGCGACAGTGGCCGGTGGTGGTAGGTGTGGGGGTAGGGGTCGCGGTGGTCGGGGTGGGGTCGCTGGGGGGGCTTGGGTCGGGGCGGCGGGGATAGGTGGGGGCCGGTGGTGGTGGGGGTTGGGGCTGGTGGTGGTAGGGGTGGGGGTCACTGGGGAGGTGGGGTTTCGGGTCGGGGCGGCGGGGGCCGGTGGTGGTGGGGATGGGGGTCGTGGTGGTGGGGGTCGCTGGGGTGATGGGGGGTTTCGGGTCGGGGCGGCAGGGGACGACGAGTTTCGGGTCGACGGTGGGGACGGCGGTCGACGATAGTGGGGGTGGGTGTTTGGGTGGGGGTGGGGGTGGGGGTCGCGGTGGTGGGGATGGCGGTCAACGGTGGTGGGGGTGGGGGTTGGGGGCCGCCGACCGCGCACGCACCCGCTCACGCGCACGCACACGCACATGCACACACACAGACACGCACGCACGCACGCACACACACACACACAAAGTATCGGTATCGGAATATAAACTTAGTATATATATTAGTATATAAATTAGTATATATATAAACTTAGTATCAACGTTCAAAATATCGGTATCGGAATTGGTATCAGACTATTCCTATGAGTATTGGTATCGGTATATAAATTAGTATATATATATAAACTTAGTATCAAGATTCAAAGTATCGAGGATATATATATAAGATATCTTAGTAGTAGCTAGGTAAGTGTTGAAAACTAAATTTACTTATACCAAGTCTTTTGGGCCTATCAGAGTTATAGCTTTTTTGGAAAATCTAGTATAATACTGATTACCTCAAAAGGCTTGCATAAGTAAGAGTGTATAGTGTGTATATCGTAGGCGGATGAGTGTATAGAGTTAGCCTCCTTATTGGTTTATGGGTTTTACTTGATGGTTTTACAGCTCTTGACGGATTTTTATTTTCTAGACATGGTTATTTATAGACTTTGATGTTTTTGGATGCTATTACCTAGACTTTTATTATATAGAAATTCAACGGAGGGTTGCTCTGGGTCTCATTGAT
This sequence comes from Iris pallida, assembly GCA_029216955.1. NCBI lineage: Eukaryota > Viridiplantae > Streptophyta > Magnoliopsida > Asparagales > Iridaceae > Iris > Iris pallida. The sequence continues at coordinate 14,178 of JANAVB010018612.1, forward strand.
GTATGTTGGTTTGTGTGATGTATTTGTGATAGATATTCGTATATTGGTGTGTGATGTATATTGTTTTGTTGGTTCATTAATGTATGTTGGTTTGTGTGATGTATTTGTGATAGATATTTGTATATTGGTATGTGAGGTATATCAGTTTGTGGGTTTGTGTGAGGTGTGATGCATATTGTGTTGTTTCGATGTTTCGGATGTTGTACGAACAGAGAATGTTGTGTTTTATGTAAAAAATTTTTAAAAAATTTCCAGTTAGCAACGGACTTGCGACTACCGAGCTATGAAAGGTGACGACTGAGCGACGGATTATCCGTCGCTAACTGGAGAATTTCTAGTTAGCGACGGATGTCGTCGGTTTAGCGACGGATTATCCATCGAGAAGGTTCTGGAAATATAAAGATTTCCAGAACCTAAGCGATGGATATTCCGTCGCTATACCGTCGTTCGTCTGTCGAGAATTAGCGACGGCTAGCGACGAATTCGCGTCAGATTTTTCGTATCAGAAACTCTATGATACGTATTTACCAACATATTACCGACGGACCTGTCCGTCACTAAAAAGTAGTATCGAAAATTTTTCGATAATTGATTTGACGGAAACCCGTCGTCTAGTCGTCACTAAATGTTCGTTCCTTGATGACGGCAAACCGTCGCTAAGTAGTCGAATGACGACAGAATAGCGACGAGCTATGTTTAGCGACGGGCTATTTTCCGACGGATTTTTTTAGCCAAGTTCCGTCGGTTAGCCGTCGTTAATTAGATTTACCGACGGTTTAGCGACGGATATGGCCATTGCTAAAACGTTAAATTTTGGTAGTGATAAAGTTGGGCAGTACACTATGAAGATACAATAAAATGACAAAGCGATTGATATTTTTTCTGTTATGAGATTGGGATATTCCAAAAATGCAAGTTTATACCTCCAATCAACACTTGTCTCATGTTTCTGGTTCCGCCCTTGATGGTAGCATTCAAATTTTAATACACTTCATTTCTCCTTGCAACAGTAAGTTATAGCGATTTGTGAGTCACTCTTTAAATCCACCAGATTTATTACTGTACAAGATTGTTTATTTATAGTAAACTTGTCCGTGTATACTACTCAATATGCTGTCAACAACTATCAATATATTTACTTTAGACATTTTATTTGTGTGTAACACTGATATATAAACCCGCTTTTAGAGAGTTGCTTTGGACATCATTAGAAAGTGTTTTGGTCCCCCTCTTGTCCTTTAAAGCAATCCTGTAAGTTAATCACGTCTTTATTTATTTGGTGTCCTGATTATATTTATAATGTTTTCTGTGACATGGTTTTAGAAAGCTAATATTTGTTCCACGGACACGGGAAAAAGGTGCCGGTATCCATATCTTGTTTGTACCGTATATCTATCTGTATCTGGGTAATATAGGGGAATACATATGTACTTGTTTGAAAATGTCTATATCCCATATTTGTATCATTCCTGTGTCCGTCCATATTTGTGCAAGAAGATAATGAAGATGATTCATTGACAAGTAGGCTGATTACGTGGGTGGCCATTTAGAAGAAAGTTGGGGTGGTCGCATAATTGCAATTGACAAGAAGAAAATCCTTTGCAATTGATGCCTCTACTAAACCTTATTAAATGAAACATAGCCTTGGATTGACTGCTTAATGGAATGGTTACTAAATTATTGGCCTTTAGTGTCAAGTATGAATTCATCTACACCCGTTACGAAGATTTTTTTTACTAGAAAATAATTCTCACAATGCGGTCAGCAGTAACTTATTGTTTGTAGGAACTAAAGGTCCAAGTGTTTTTCACTGTTCATGACCTATCTTTAACTAATTATAGTATACTGATCCCATTGTTTATGTATGTTTTGATCACATGTATGACAACCATGTTTACATTTCATAAATCATGTGATGCCAGCCATAAGCTATAATTCTAAATAGCAGCTGAGGATGATGAAAGATGTCATCAGATCAAGTCGTCCAATTCTTCCATTATAGCCAAAATTTAGCAGACATCACTTGTTATCAAAAGGAACGCTTCTGAGAATTAGTCATGAAATTACAAGAAAACAATATCTATTCTCTTAGCCTGCTTATTCATATTCATGCATCAGTCCATATCAGTGTTTGACGATATTCTAAATTGCCGGAATTGTTGTCAATATAAAACATGCTTTTTATGAAGTTAATATAAAACATGTTATCTTATCACATTTTGGAAATAGTTTTTCAAGAAAAAACATAATTTGAAAAACTAATTTGAATTTACACAATGTTATGGTAAATCAACAAAGAGACATGCATATACAATAACGAGGTCAAATTCAAACGAACTAACGGTTAAAATGCTTACCTGATGGCGGAATACTACATATACCAGCCCAAAGAATACTATTATGAAGGGAAGTAAGAAGGGCGTGACCACAACATAGACAAGACCAAGCAAGAAATATAGTTGTATTTTAGGTTCAGCTGAGTCAAAACCAATAATTCAGAATCAAGTTACTATTTGTTCATGATAATAATAATATTTCTACATAATGCAACAACACTCTCTAGTAGATTCCTCATAAAACTGGTATCCATGTAAGGAATTTGTCCATGTGCTCTCTTATAAATATAAAATGTGCAAATGAACACAAATAATTATAAAACATTCTTCTCATTTCTTCTTCAAGTCCATTTTCCATCATAACCATATCAATACATTACTAATCAAAAATGCATACTACCTTAGTACATAATAAGTACACAATTGCAGATAAAGTGTGGAATTTCCATCATTGCAAGACCAACATTGTCACTATGGTATATGATAAAAGTGAGCAAACAAAAAATAAGGTCTCCTTGACAACATATTAATGCTTTGCTTGAACAGGGAACATGTTGCAAAACTTGTGGTTTCTTTGCTTAAAAGCTAGGTAATATCATGATTAAGAAACCTCACTTGATCTTTGAAGAAATGATTGCATTACATAGATTTCCACTTTATAGTCTCCATAAAAGAAGTCTATGATAAAGGAAATATAAAATGGAAGTGCTACGTTGCCCGTGGACTTGGACCACAGTCCTGGCCCGTGGGCCACGTGTCGCCTCCTGATTGGCCGGGGGGCTGGTGGGCCCAGAAGTTAGCAGGGGGAGGCCAATCGGGAGGCGACACGTGGCCCACAGGCCAGGACTTCGGTCCAAGCCCACGGGCAGCATAGCATTTTTGAATATAAAATGCCTACATTGTTGAGATAGCTCGTGGAAAATGGTATAAGTGGCAAGCAATAGCACTTACTAGATTGTCCAGATTGGAAATTATTTCAACCTCTTTGTCCATGGTAATTATTCAGTAATCATTAGTTGCTGGAAACTCATAAGGTAGATAAAAGGAAAGGGAATCAAAGAACTAAATTATATGGCAATCAATAAAAAAAAATCAGGGAAACATGATGATTCTTTTGTCTCAAACAAAGTTTGATAAAGAAAAACTGAATATAAAATTTAAATATATTTTATCTTGTAGAATCACAGAATAGGCATTGCTTCAATTTCCTATAACTTCTTGCATAAAAAGGGTATCAAGTAAATTGATGTTGCAAATCTGGCAAATGGCATGATGCACCCAGATTATGCTAGTTATGGTAAGAGAGAACATCAAACCTTCTCAATAAATGAAGCAGGATAACAACGATATGTCTACTCGAAGGAAGTCCTATGATAACCATAACCTTCGAAAACTGGAAATTTTGACAGACAATAATTAGTGGATAATCAATAAGAAGATAAAACAATCTGCATTAATTTGTCACATAAAAAGTGAACTATTGCTCGATGAAATGCTTATAGTGCATTCAGAAATTTGAAGTGAACAGCCAACAAGGCCCCTCTGTGCAGCTAACCTAAGCCTTCTAGAAATAGAAGCATTTGCAACAATAGTTTAGAACCATTTTTTTTGTATCTTTTACCCAATTGTTATAAAGAAACAGAACTTAAACCTAACATGAATAGGCAACATCTAGCTTCTATAAAAGAGTTCTTATAAGTGATAATTGGTTTCACAGAACTTGAAGGCTCTCCTCTTGAACAAATGTAGCATTTATTTATTGTTTGTTCAATTTTGTAACTAGCATATTTATGTAACTACTGTTGAAGGACTGATCGACAAAAAATAAATGCTTTTTCAAAAAGTAATGTGTCAAATGGGGGCGTATATTGTACCATACGATGTATGCTTTCTGCCTGACAGTACACCATACTTGAAGGCGTGCCAAGTTCACAAGCATTCAAACATTCAAAAAGTTCTGCTCTATTGTCAAAAAGTTCATTCTCACTAGCCTCAACCATCAAGCTTCAGAGTTGCAGTAGCAAAAGGTTATTGAATCACACAGGCAACTGCTTCGGTTGGCATTCAAAAGTTACCACATTTCCCTGTACCAAATTCTTCAGTTAGAAAACAAATATATATTCTCCAAATTAGCAAAAGGATTAACTTTCATGGAACATTGCAAGTTATAAATGGACCACCAAACTCTTTGTTGTGCAATATGAAACGAATGCAGTAAAAAATTATACGGATGCAGGCTAAAGTGAAAAAAAAAAAATCATCTTTGTAGCTGGTAAATATTATATGTATCATAGTAATATGTTGTGAATATATGCATATGTTAGAATAAAGGTTTATCAGATATGGGCATCTTCCATTAGCCAGGTACAGTCAACTTTAGAAGCTAACGATGAAAACAAGCGAACCCATGGCTTCTACTCAGAATTAATGATCCATAAATTATTATTCTATGATTTACCTTACCCCCACATTTGAAGATAAGTCCTAAACTAGACATTATGTTTATTCTTTTATAATGAACATGTCATAGTCTATTATGCCACAACTCAAAAGTATAATCAGAACGAGCGATTGCATTAATTATATTAACCTGATTTACAGGCTGAAGTTTAAACATTCCTTCGGTATAAAACGTTTTTTCGAAGTATGTTCCTTTTATGGACATCACCATCTGGCCAGCATTGATGTCCATCCTTAGGCCTGCATTACAGAGTAGGTCTCCAGAGATCAGGTTCTATGCGATAGCAGATACATGCCTCACATCTTGAAGCGTCAGAGACTTCCCTGAAGTCAGCTTCAACACCACCGTCCCGATCCCTTGCACTTCAGCTTCTGCCTGGTTCGCCATCATAACACTTTCAGAAGTTGATTGTTTTTCCCGGGGCGTGATTTTAAGGCAAAAAACTAATTTTAAGGCAAAAAACTGATTTCGAGGAAGTGCACAACAGAGATCCAGAGGATTCTGAGAGACAAAATCAAATGTAACACTTTGAAGAAGGCACAAATGATTTTCATAACACCAACGACGAAACCCGACTGAAAAGTTTCTGATTAGCTCAGAAACGATCTCGTTCAGAACGAGATACAAGTGGAGAAGAGGAACGAAAGAAGAAATGAACAGAATAATAAGAAATGTCCTGCTGGGGTGATTGATCACCGGCGCTCTAAGCTAAATTCGCCCCACACGAATAGCTTCCAAGAACCAGCAAGTTGGAAAAGGAACTTCAAAACACTCTGCTCTTCTGACTCCTCGGATGGCACAAAGACTCCTCGGATAACACGAAATGGTGCACACCTTCTCTCTTCTCTACTCTCTGAAAATTCGTAAGGAATTGTCTGGAATGAACTGATAATCTGAGAGAGAGAAGGGAGGAACTTATATATGCGTGTGCAATAACCGCCTAGTATACAACTTTCGGGACGTGGAAAAAACTATTGCCGGATGTTTCGTAATCGTTCAAATTGTGCACAGACACGGCTGCGCCAATTGGCACACAGCGCGCCAAATGCATCAAATATGCACACCGCGCCAAAACGCACCAAACCCGTACACCGTGCCAAACGCACCAAACGCGTATAGCGCGCGCTGCACGCACTGCGCCAACTAGCGCGCGAACGGCAGCATGAACGGTTCGTGCGAACGGATGCACGATCGGTAGCATAGAGGCTCGCGCAACGAGCATAACTTAAGCGCAATATGTGCCTAGCGACGATTAAGGTTGTAAAAATCGCTAGTCGGCCGCTAGTCAGTTCGTGGGGACTACGGATTAATCGGACTACTCGGGGACTACTCGGAGACTAGTCGGATTAGTCGGTTTAGAATTTTTAATGAATATATATATATATATATATATATATATATATATATATATATATATATATATATATAATATGTTATAAAAATATTTTAAAAAATAATATGTTAATTGTTGCACTTTTAATTATCGCAGACTACAGTGCATTTTCTTATTCATTATTTTGCATAAATTTCTACTTCGATAAATATTTAAATAATATGTTAACAACTTACTATTTTGCACGGAGAGTTACAGCCGCAGTAGCAAGCAAAAGCAAAAAAAAAGTAACAAGCAAAAATTAAAAAAAGAGCCACAACAACAGTAGCAAAGAGATAACAAAGCAAAAGTAAAAATAAAAAAAGAGTAGGCTAGTCACTTTTTTCAAAAATAGAAAAAGACAGCAACAAAATAAAGAGTCGACGACGGCTGCCTTGACGAAGTCGACGGCAGCCCAGACTAGTACCAATTTAGCTAATTTTTGGATGGACCAGTCCCTAATCGAGTCGACGGTGGCCGACAAGTGACTAGTCGGGGACTAGCCCCTAGTCGAGTCGGCGGCGGCCGACTAGCGACTAGTCGGGGACTAGTCGGCCGCCTAGAGGGATTTTTACAACACTGGCGACGATGCTGATGTGCTAAGTGCAAAGTACGCCAACAAAACACCACATTACGTCTCATGAGCCCTTGATCCCGAGTCCGAGTCGCTAAGCCCCTATGGGGCCTAGCTCCAATTAAATAAATTCCAAGAGCATGACAAAAAGCATTAATACTTCATTGTTGAGGTAGCCTTCTTTCCACTAGAAAAACACCCCCCTGCTTTTGAGAGAACCCCTTTGCTACTAGCCTAGCCTTGAACTTGTTAATAGTTCCACCTGCTCATCTTCTTCTTGAAGATCCATTTGAATCCAATGGGTTTCGCTCCTTCAGGAAGATCAACCAACAACCAAGTATTATTAGAGGTGATTGAATCAATTTCATTGTCTATCACCTCTTCCAGAAAATAGCATCTCTTATCTTAATCGCTTCATCATAGGTAAGCGGATCTGCTTCCACATGATAGGTAACGAAGTCATCTCTGAAGTCCTTCGGTATCCTCACTCGCTTAGTTGCTATGTTATATTAAGCGTGAGGCGATGCGAGGCGACGAAGCTGGCACCTCGCTTAAGCGTGCTTAAGCGACGCCTAAGCGGCGCTTTGTTAGCATTTCATCCATTTTTACCTACAGAGCCTCCTACATGTAAAATACTATATATACACAAATTTTAATATTTTTTCATAGTCCTATTAGTATATACATGAATAACAATACCAATTATCAATCAAACAAAGTAACAATATAAATACTATAATCAAAATGCGAAGTTCATCAAAATAGTCACCAATACCATGGTCAAAATAGTCAACAAGCCACACAATGTATACATACTACATAGTCATCAAAATACCATCAAACATAAAAGCTGTCTCCAAAGTTCATATTTTTTTGGGGTCAATTTTTGTTCTGTTCAGTTTTTTTGATCTAAGACGCTTTTCTAACACTAGGCGAGGCGCTATTAAGCGCCGCCTAAGCGACGATTGCTTTTCTGGGGCAAGATTTTCCTAAGCGGGGAGCCCAAATTCCATATTTCGCTTAAGCACGCTTTTCACAACATAGCTTAGTTGACGGCTCAGCGAGTTTTGGTTCAACAGTTGTTTCTGCAACAACTTCTTCTTGGACTACATTCTCATTGGAAATTTCAATTTCCACCGCACCCTCATTATTCTCTGGAATATCCACAAGAATAATGTTCTTGTGCCTTACAAATTTATCTTCAAAATATTCTGCGTCGCGAGATTCAATGATATGATGTGATTCTATATCAAAAAATCTACGAGCATTACTCTTCTCGGCAAATCCCAAGAAGATCGTCTTCGTAGTCCTTGTCCCGAGCTTCAAAATCTTCAGATCTAGGAGCTTCACATATGCCAGACACCCCCACACTCGAATAACATTTAAGTTAGGTCTGACTTTGAACCAGAGTTCATGAGGAGTGATGTCCGAAATTGCATGCGGCACTCTATTCAGAATAAAAGTAGCCATCAATGTAGCTTCTCTCCAGTAGCATTTTGGAAGACCCACAGTCAACAGTATTGAGTTTATCATTTCTGTCAACGTTCTGTTCTTCCTTTTCTGCTACTTTGTTAGATTGAGGAGAATACGAAACAGTAGTCTCATTGATGATTTCATGTTCCTTGCAGAACGATAAAAATTCATGAGACCGATACTCTCCGCCTCGATCACTTATTCTTCTTTTGAGTTGTTGTCCAATTTGTCGTCCAGCCTCGACCCTGAACTCTTTGAACTTCTCGAATGCTTCGTCTTTAGACTTCAGCAAATAGACAAACGCGTATTTTGAGAAGTCATCGATGAAGGTTAAGAAATACTTCATCCCGACTTTTGTAGAGAATTGTTTGAAGTCACAAATATCGGAGTGTACCAACTCCAGAAGATCTATGCTTCGATTAACCCGATGAAAGAATTTCCTTGTGATCTTCGTTTGAGCATATACTTCACATTTCTCTACCTTACCCCCATATTTGGAGATAAGTCCTAGACTACACATTCTGTTTATTCTTTTACAATGAACATGTCCTAGTCTATTATGCCACAACTCAAGAGTATAATCAGAACGAGCGATTACATTAATTGCATTAAACTGATTTACAAGCTGAAGTTTAAACATTCTTTCAGTATAAAACGCTTTTTCGAAGTATGTTCCTTTTATGGACATAACCATCTGGCAGCATCGATGTCCATCCTTAGGTCTGCGTTGCAGAGTAGGCCTCCAGAGATCAAGCTCTTTGCGATAGCAGGTACATGCTTTACGTCTTGAAGCGTCAGAGACTTCCCTGAAGTCAGCTTCAACACCATCGTATCGATCCCTTGCACTTCAACTTGTGCATGGTTTGCCACCATAACACTTTCAGAAGTTGGTATGTATGTGATGAACCATTCCTTGCTTGAACAGACATGGCAGGCGGCACCAGTGTCTACACACCAGTCAGAGTCAGCCCCCACTGCAGTGACCTGAGCAATCGTAGCAATTATATCAGTAACCATGAAAACCTTACTATGCTTACCTTGCTCTCATTGCTTGGGTTTTGATTTGCATCCACTCTTGTAGTGACCCTTCTTGCCACATTTGAAGCAAGTCACATGGGACCTTGGCTTCTGTTGCTTGAAAGAAGTCCCCCTCACTTTCAGATTAGTGAAGTCCTTCTTCTTGTTGTGGGAAGCCGCCTGCTTTTTCTTGAATTCCTTCGTGTGGACCAAGTTGGCGTTAGCCATCTATTTGGACAGAGCATCAACCTTCAGTTGAGCTCTTATATGGTCCTCAACATAAATTTCTTGTAGGAGATCTTCCAAACTGATCTCCAATTTTTTCCTATGCATATTCACATAGAATTTGCTCCATCCAGCGGCGAGCTTGGAGACGGTCCCTCCAACAACAAATTTACCGTTGAGGGGTATCCCCTCATCTTCTAATTTCTGACGCAGCTTCAGGAATTCCTTTACCTGTGGCAGCTGTAGTACCCCGCTCCGCGAAGGCACTAGATAAACAGAGAGATCGGATTGCTGGCTTTGCAACAGAAGACGATTGATCTGGGTGAGTGGACAAAGGCTCATTTTATGATTCGCTTGCGCCTAATAATAATCTGAGTTTTTGAATGAATGTTGTTGCTAATAACAAGATGGTAATTATTGAGTATGCTTGTAAGAGATTTCACATGTTTCTATGCTAAGAACAAGAAAAGAGTTAACATGTATACTAAGAAGAAGAATTGTTGTATGCTAATAAGAAACGACATGATGCCTTGTTAAGAAATAAATGTTGCCTTGATCGATAAACTGTTGCCATGTTAAATCAATGAGATGATGATGTGCTAAATTAAAGATGTGCCTCGAATGAATGAACTGTTGCCATGCTTAATAAGAAAAGAAAAGAGAATGTTTACATATCCCTGAATAGAGTATGACTATCAAGAGTAGAGTTCATACTTGTTGTTATCATGCTTGCTTAAATAAAGATTGTCCCTCGATTGTTGCTATAAAGACAGAGATGTACAGAGAAGGCACTTTGTGCTGTTAAAAGAAGATCATACGGCTAGTCCGTATAGAGAACAGAGTAGAGCTACTGGCTCGATTACATGAAAAAAAAGAGATGAATATGTTTACAAGTTGCTTGATTGGTGCATGATAGTTTTATGTGATAGCTACATTTGCATTGGTCTAGACGGCTTGTGCACAAGTGGTAATCTCTCGATCGATTCTACGGGCACCCGGAGTCGATCGGCCTAGGAGAGAATAGGACACCTGGGGCTAGAAGTCCCCGCAACCAGAGGAGGGTGTCAGTCTATTAGTGAGATGGGCTAGAACGTCCCAACTGCTAATATGGGTATTGCCCATGGACCATAAGAGTTATAGTCATGCATATAGATAAGTGTCGATTGGTGAAGAGCTGAACCTTGTGCGCAGTCGCTAGTATGTACGTTATCAGTACAAAGCTGACCCGGAGAGTCAGAACTACTGGTCTACATATATATTAGTGCAGAGCTGAACCTTGCGTCACAGCTGCCAATTGGGTTGCATGAGTCGATAAGAATGTTTTGCTAAGAGCTAACAATGCAGAGACGAACAGGGAACAATGTTGGTTTTATCATGTTTATGCTAATCCTTGTCTTGTGCAGGGATGGACGGTCGGTTATGATAAGAATCACTGAAAAAGTGATACATATGTATTGCTTGAGTTTTCTACAAGAATTACTTGCAGAGATTAATCAGTTACAAAGAAATGCTATGTTCCATTAAATAAAAGATATTATATCATGCTTACAATTGTCCCTAAGGGTTGCTTGAACAGAGAAATGAATATGCTTATGAAATACTCTGCGCACTCCACAGAAATGAATAGTCCCTTGTATGCTTGAAATAAAATGTAAAGAAATAAACTCTGGCTTTTCAAAGATATTTTCAAAAGAGATGTAAACTGACTCTGTATGCATGGAATGAACATAGGTAAAAGTAGCAAGATCACCTCACAAGAAATGTTTTCTCACGAAATAAACAGTGACCGTTTCAGACAAATGTAGATCTTTGTTCACAATCACCAGTATGCTGATATACTGATCCACTCTGCATGCAGGTGCAATATGTATCGAGAAGGATAGTCCGAAGCGATAGCCCAAGCCTCATCCTCAGGAGCCAAAAATCAGAAAAGATGGCAAGAGATGGACATCTATTGCAAGAGTTGGTTTTTATATAAAGGGATATAATGTATGGGAACGGGATCATTGTAATCTGTAAACATTGTATCAGAGAGAGACGAAAGCTTGTAATCTGTTCAAAGAATATCAATAAAGAGTATTGTTTCTTGTTACCATTGTGTTCAATGCATGTATTCTGAAATATGTCCGCTGCTGTTTCAATTATCTGTAATATATTTCGTTGCGCATTGTCAACCTTGTCTTGTTACAGGTCATGGCCTTGTGTAAGTAAAACTTAGGCTTACACGGCATCACGCCTTAGCGAGGACGAACGTTCTCACAGAGTCTGAAGCGAGGACGAAAGGACTCTGCGTGATCGGGACGTGACATAATGGTATCAGAGCAACACGATTCTCTGGCCAATTGTTGATTCAATTGAATTCGAAGATGTTCTCCTGATCAAAATTGCCTTGCCTGCTTGATATCATCGATGAGATGAACGTTCCATACAATAAGTCCGTAAATATTTTAAGATGTCGGCATATGTTTTATTGATTGGGATTGAAATGCTTTATTGAACAAGAGTTTTGATATGATCTGAATTGAGAGTTTTATCGATTGATGATGGCGAAGGATGAGGACTATCACTGCTATGGATATCGTAAGTTTCTCCTTAAGTTTCGAGGATGAAACTTTTTCTCGGTGGATAATTATGTAGTGCCCCGCTCCGTGAAGACACTAGATAAACAGAGAGATCGGATTGCTGGCTTTGCAACAGAAGACGATTGATCTTGATTAGTGGACAAAGACTCATTTTATGATTCGCTTGCGCCTAATAATAATGAGTTTTTGAATGAATGTTGTTGCTAATAAGAAGATTGTAATTATTGAGTATGCTTGTAAGAGATTTCACATATTGCTATGCTAAAAAAGAGTTAACATGTATGCTAAGAAGAAGAATTGTTGTATGCTAATAAGAAACGACATAATGTCTTGTTAAGAAATGAATGTTGCCTTGATCGATAAATTGTTGCCATATTAAATCAATGAGATGATGCTGTGCTAAATTAGAGATGTGCCTCGAATGAATGAACTGTTGCCATGCTTAATAAGAAAAGAAAAGAGAATTTTTACATGTCCCTGAATAGATTATGACTATCAAGAGTTGAGTTCATGCTTGTTATCATACTTGCTTAAATAAAGATTGTCCCTTGATTGTTTCTATAAAGACAGAGATGTACAGAGAAGGCACTTTGTGCTGTTAAAAGAAGATGATACGGCTTGTCCGTATAGAGAAAAGAGTAGAGCTACTGGCTCGATTACATGAAAAAGAAGAGATGAATATGTTTACAAGTTGTTTGATTGGTGCATGATAGTTTTATATGATAGCTGCATTTGCATTGGTCTAGACGGCTTGTGCACAAGTGGATCTCGATCGATTTTGGAGGCACCCGGAGTCGATCGACCTAGGAGAGAACAGGACACCTGGGGCTAGAAGTCCCCGCAACCAGAGGAGGGTGTCAGTCTATTAGTGAGATGGGCTAGAACGTCCCAACTGCTAATATGGGTATTGCCCATGGACCACAAGAGTTATAGTTATGCATATAGATAAGTGTCGATTGGTAAACTGCTGAACCCTGTGCGCAGTCGCTAGTATATGCGTTATCAGTACAAAGCTGATCCGGAGAGTCACAACTACTGGTCTACGTATATATTAGTGCAGAGCTGAGCCTTGCGTCACAGCTTCCAATTGGGTTGCATTAGTCGATAAGAATGTTTTGCTAAGAGCTAACAATGTAGAGACGAACAAGGAACAATGTTGGTTTTATCATGTTTATGCTAATCCTTGTCTTGTACAAGGATGGACGGTCGGCTATGGTAAGAATCACTGAAAAAGTGATACATATGTATTGCTTGAGTTTTCTACATTGCTTGCATAGATTAATCCGTTGCAAAGAAATGTTATGTTCCATTAAATAAAAGATATTATATCGTGCTTACAATTGTCCCTAAGAGTTGCTTGAACAGATAAATGAATATGCTCATGAAACACGCTGCGCACTCCACAGAAATGAATAGTCCCTTGTATGCTTGAAATGAAATGTAAAGAAATAAATTGTGGCTTTTCAAAGATGTTTTCAAAAGAGATGTAAACTGACTTTGTATACATAGAATGAACATAGGTAAAAGTAGCAAGATCACATCACAAGAAATGTTTTCTCACTAAATGAACAATGATCGTTTCAGACAAATGTAGCTCTTTGTTCACAATCACCAGTATGCTGATATACTGACCCATCATCAGTCTGCATGCAGGTGCAATAAGTATCAAGAAGGATAGTCCGAAGCGATAGCCCGAGCCTCTTCCTCAGGAGCTAGAAATCAGAAGAGATGCCAAGAGATGTACATCTATTGCAAGAGTTGGTTTGATGTAATGTATGGGATCAGGATCATTGTAATCTGTAAACATTGTATCAGAGAAACGAAAGCTTGTAATTTGTTCAAAGAATATCAATAAAGAGTATTGTTTTCTGTTACCATTGTGTTCAATACATGTATTCTGAAATATGTCCGCTGCTACTTCAATTATTTGTAATATGTTCCGCTGCGTATTGTCAACCTTGTCTATCTTATCTTGTTACAGGTCTTGGCCTTATACAAGCGCAACTTAGGCTTGTACGGCATCACACCTTAGCGAGGACGAACGGTCTCACAAAGTCTAAAGCGAGGACGAAAGGACTCTGCGGGATCGGGGCGTGACAACAACTTCGTTTTTTTGTCTCCAAAGAGCCATTTGTGATATTTTTCGACGGTAAATATCTTGCTCATGTTCTTATTATCTTCATACAATTTCTCCAACGGTTCCCATATCTCTCTGGCAATAGTTTTCATAGAGTAAGATTATGCTAGGGAGTCCTCCATAGCGTTATCAATAGCCTACAAAGGCTATTTTCTCTTCTCTATTTGGACTGTTTTGCTGTAGCAGCAGCAATCGCGTGCGTAGTCCCAATTTCTAGAACTTTCGGTTTTTTCTCAGTTAATACGTGGTCGACGTCCACGAGTTGAAGATTGAGGCTAACCTTCCTCTTCCAGATTTGGTAGTGCTCTCCATCGAACTTCTCTAACTTGTTAAAGTTGGGATCGAGTAGTGCAGCACGAGAGTTTCCATGTTTTAAATTTTGCTTTGAGATTGTTATTCCCGGAATGTAATTTTAAGACGAAAAACTGATTTTTTTAGCAACACTTCGAGGAAGGTGCACAATAGAGATCCCGAAGGATTCTGAGAGACGAAATCAAACATAACACTTCGAAGAAGGCACAAATGATTTTCGTAACAGCAGCGACGAAACCCCACTGAAAAGTTTCTGATTAGATCAGAAACGATCTCGGTCAGAACGAGATACAAGTGGAGAAGATGAACGGAAGAAATGAACAGAAGAATAAGAAAGGTCCTGCTGGGGTGACTGATCACCGGAGCTCAAAGCTAAATTTCCCTACACGAATAGCTTCTAGGAACCATCAAGTTCGAAAAGGAACTTCAGAACACTCTGCTCTTCTGATTCCTCGGATGGCGCGAAGACTCCTCGAATGGCACAAAATGACACACACCTTCTCTCTTCTCTGCTCTCTGAAAATTCGTAAGGAATTGTCTGGAATGAACTGATAATCTGAGAGAGAGAAGAGAGGAACTTATATAGGTGCGTGCCATAATCGTCCAGTATACAAAACGTTCGGAACGTGGGAAAAACTGTTCCCGAACGTTTCGTAACCGTTCAAATCGTGCACAGACACGACTGTGCCAATTGGCGCACAATGCATCAATTGCATCAAACACGCACACCACGCCAAAATGCACCAAACGTGCATACCATGCCAAACACACCAAACGTGCACACCACGCCAAATGCGCATAGTGCGTGCTGCGTGCCTGGCGTGCGAACGGCAGCACGAACGGTTCGCGCGAACGGGTGCGCGATCGGCAGCGTAGAGGCTCGCGCAACGAGCGCAACTTAAGCGCACTATGCTCCTAGCGACGATGCTGACGTGCTAAGTGCAAAGTGCACCAACGAAATGCCACATTATGCCTCATGAGCCCATGAGTCCGAGTCGCTAAGCCCCTACGGGGCTTAGCTCCAATGGAATACATTCCAAGAGCATGACAACAATCATTAATGCTTCATTGTTGAGTTAACCTTCTTTCCACTAGAAAAAAACACCCCCACATAGCATCCATGTGCCACTCCATACCACATGCGCATTTCTAAACACAAGCAAGCTTATATATAGAGATACAAGTTATTTGGCCTAGGCAATGTGGGACTATTCTTCTAGTCCTAAAGGCCAAAACAACAACAAATGTATCATAGTAATATGTCATGAATATATGCATATGTTAGAATAAAGGTTTATCAGATATGGACATCTTCCAGCCAGGTACAGTCTACTTTAGATGCTAACGACGAAGACAAGCGAACCCATGGCTTCTACTCAGAATTAATGATCCATAAATTATTATTCTATGATTTACTAATATTGCCGAAAAGTATCTTCTTGTAATTCATCATATAATCAGTTCAGGCTAAGAAAAAGTTACTGATTGTGGTCCAAGAATGTATATAAAAACTTAACACTCGTCAGAACAGATGAATATAGAGCATAAGACAATAAAAGTGCTCATGTGCAAATTACAAACACATGAATATCTAAAAGTTTAACAAAAATTATGTTTTATGGCCTATTAATTTATAAATATCCAACATCATAAAACTTAGGGAAGTGGCCAAATATGAAGACTTCATAGTATCCAAACCTCAAGAGTTAATTCAATGAGAATATCAGGGTTAGAACAAATTATGGAAGTAATGCATGCTGCTTATTACATTTGTACATGATCTTTTAATGGTACATGTTCATATATCAAAGTATCAAATCAAATAACAAGGCTCTACAAAATCCTTTACCTTTCTACCAGTCCAACATAAATAGTAGAAACATTTGGTCGAATGTGTGTCATCATATCAAATAGCAATACCTAAAGTAAAGGACAAAATTCAAGTGCTTTTATACAGACATGTAATTTTATCTTAATCATACATATTATGAGGAAAATAAGAAAATTATAGCTACCAGCAGTCACTGACCCTCTTGGAGAATTCATGTACATGACAATATCCTATCAAACAGACATATGTATAAACAGTCATAAATAATGCTCTAAGAATGATGTGTATGCAGTTAAATAATTTTGATACTAGAAGCACAAGAAGGAATTAACACCAACATAAAAATTCATCATGTTCATATGCCTACTTAATGTGAGTAGTTCACTTGTGATACTGGAACTTGATTTTAGGATGTGACCAAGCAAACAATGCATCTTCCATGATACCCAGGTAGAAGCTGAAACTGCATCACAAAGTGTATCTCCAATGACAACGTACTTTGGCCGCAATTGAAATTTTAGGTTGATAAAATCTATGTTAGTTTAAAATATCAACTCAATTTGATTAAGATTCATAGCATTTCAATGAGGTTCGAATAACATGGATGGCTCGTTGCTATGGCCTCCAGATATGTGAAACTCCTCAATGGAATTAAGCACCAAATAAACAAATAGCCAAATTTTGGTATGGCTATTTGGAAATTGCTGAAGAATGTAGGATTCCAAATAGTAAAGTGCTTATCCTTGACAAACATGAAACTCATCTCAAGATTCTCAACCACCAACCCACTCTACAACATATAAAAAATTAAAAAAAACTATTTTACTGACTATCATATACACAAACATTTCCTAAATATTGGTTGCTTAATTAGCCAGCCGCCAAAAAAAGTCCTTCAGGGGATTATCTAATTATCTAAAACAAGGTTTCTAGTGTAGCTTGTCTGAACTTTATACATTGGCCATGTGTAGAAATATGGGCATCCGCCAACATAGTAGCTGTTGGTTGGAGTCCATATGATCATGTTCATTATAACATTTACTGGACCACAAGCTATATTAAAGAACAAAGGTTAGAATATATAAATAAGGTTGGTATACATTATAACATTCACTTTTCTTTTTCAGTTACTATGCCTTTCTTCTTCAGTTGCCCATTATGCTAATGGTTAAGCAAATTACATGAAGATAGAAGATCAAATTATAAAGGGGCTAGTTACTTGGTTAAAACTCAAATTCAATGCTTATGCTTGAGTAATGTGTATGCTTATGGTGAAGGGTTTTCAGAATGTGGGACACTAATTTAGACAGAAACAAACTAGTCAATCACAGTTAGTACATATAATTGAAACACAAATGAACATAATCATGCATTGTCCGGAAAACCTTATAATCTTTCAACATTTCACATATTCTCCCCTAAATGCTAAACAACGATTCTAACAAAAAAAAAAATTGCAAGAATAACCAATCGAAACCCTAACCTAATAAACATAATTCCCCTAAATCATCCCCCAATAACCAAATCGAAATTGACCCCAAAAGGAAGAACCGACCTAGAGGCATAAGCACACGCAAAAAAACCCATGAGTTCATAAGATATCATAGAAATAAAAGGAGAATACCTGTGTCTTTCAAATTCTTCCTTCGCGAAGCACAAGCGAAAGTACACACGACTGCAGCAGCTGCTACGGTCTCGGATTTGGGGGCGAGGTGGTGAGGATTTTTATTGGTGGTGGGGAGCACGATCGCGACGGCGTAGGTTGGCCGGAGATTCGAATTCCATAGACGCTGCTAACCCTCCGTCGAGGGGGCTCCTCTTCCGAAATAACGCCATCGAGAAAGACGTAGAGCTTCCGTTGACGAAGCACTGCATCCTCCATCTTCTTCTTAAAAATTAGGGTTATGATTTTGGGGGGGGAAGCTGCGAGAGAGAGAGAGAGTAGTAGAAGAAGAAGAGTACGTAGGGTTGACGAAGCACTCCATCTCCTCCGGAGGAAAGAAGTCATTTGTGGAGTAATGGAAGAAGAAAAAGGGATTGATTTAGGCAAATGTTAAGGGCTACCCCTTTTTACTAAGGGCCACCAACTTAAAATTTAAAAAAAAAATTGCAAGTTTGCCAT
>JANAVB010018613.1:0-15006 GCA_029216955.1 Iris pallida
ATAAGAAAAACCTAAACTTAAAACTTAGATCTACACCCAACCATCCATGGAAAACAAAAACTTCAAGACCTAAACTTGTAGAGGAAGAGAAGATGAACAACATAAACTAAAAATAAATGGGAATGCATGAAATCCCTCATGGTGTGCAAGATGTACTTGCCTCTCACAAGTGGGTTAGGGTTTGGTGGAGGAGTAATGTGATGAATGAAGAGAGAGAGAGTGGAAGAAGAACTTTTATATCAAGGTCAAGTGGATCTCCACCATTCATCTCCACCAAATCCAAGCCATCCATTCCTTTCCATGTTGAACCAAATCGAACCAAGTTGGTTTCCCATGAACCGAAATGAACAAAGAGCCAAGAAAAGCAGAAATAAAATACAAAAAAATTAATAAGCGCAAAATTGAAGAATTTAAATACAGAATAAATGCATAATAAATATTAAATAAATACGTTTAAACAGTACATGCATTCTAGAAATACGTATTCTGGGAATGGGAAGTGACATCTCTACCCTCCTTAGAAAAATTCCGTCATCGGAATTTCAAATCCAAGCATGATAGAAACATCAGAGCTGGACTACTCAAGGTATAAGCAATTTAAGTAAGCAATCATTCTACAATGTCAATAGTAAGTAACATATCTATGTTGAACATTCTATGATAGCAAGCAATTCTACTTATAAGGTGGCAAGCATGAGGAGTTAAGACAATCAAGGTATACAGAAAGAGATATACCTTGTGAGTCAAACAGGTACGGATACCGTGATCGGATATCATCCTCACGTTTCCACGTTGACTCCCCTAAAGAGTGATGACCCCAAGCAACCCGGACAAGGCTAATTGTTCGGTTCTTGAGTATCTTCTCTCTTCGGTCCAAAATAGACACATGCTGTTCCTCGTAAGACAGGTTGGTACCAACAACCAGCTCAGAATGATCAAGGATATGACTTGGGTTCGATACATACCTTCGCAACTGAGATACATGAAATACGTCATGCACCTCTCATAACGAAGGTGGAAGGGATAAACGATAAGCAACATCGCTTATCCTATCAAGAATAACAAATGGTCCTACGTATCGCGGACTCAACTTTCCGCGAACGCCAAATCTAATGACCCCACGAGTAGGTGAGATCCGCAAGAACACGTGGTCCCCAACAGAAAATTCTAGCGGCCTACGATGCTGGTCCGCCCAATGACGATGCCGATCCTGCGCAACTCGAAGTCGCTCTCTAATTCCCTTAACCAATTCAACTGTCTGAACAATCATTTTTCGGCCTAACATCTTCCTCTCCCCGATATCATCCCATGCTAGTGGCGACCTACACTTCTTACCATATAGTGCTTCAAATGGCGCCATCTGGATACTGGCTTGATAACTGTTGTTATAAGAAAACTCAACTAAGTGCAGGTGGCTCTTCCAAGATCCTCCAAAATCTAGGGTGCAAGCTCGCAACATATCTTCCAAAGTCTGAATTGTCCTTTCTGATTGTCCGTCCGTCTGTGGATGGTAAGCCGTACTAAATCTTAACTTGGTGCCCAGACTATGATGTAAGCTCTTCCAGAAATATGATGTGAAACGGGTATCTCGGTCTGACACAATGCTGACAGGGACTCCATGCTGCCTGACTATCTGTTGCATGTACAACTCTGCCAACTTTTCTGTAGATTGCCCTACTCTGAAAGAAAGAAAGTGTGTCACCTTTGTAAGCCGATCTACTATCACCCAAATAGCATCTTTACCACTTGGTGATCTCGATAAACCGGTCACAAAGTCCATTGTGATGTGTTCCCACTTCCATTCCGGGATAGGAAGTGGTTGCAATAACCCAGCTGACCTCTGCTGTTCTGCCTTCACTTGCTGACATACCAAGCAACGGAAAACAAATCTGGCTATCTCCCTCTTCATCCCGTTCCACCAGAAGTGCTGCTTGATATCTTGGTACATCTTGGTCCCTCCAGGGTGTATAGAATATTGAAAACTGTGAGCTTCTGTCATAACTTCCTGTCTGATATCTCCACTAGGCACACATAGGCGTGATCCAAACCTAAGCGTACCATCTTCATGAATTTGCATCTCCTTTCTGAGTCCTGACTCACATTCTGCTCTAAGCTTCTGAATCCTTGGGTCCTGTTCCTGAGCTGCCTTGATCCTGTCTACCAAGTCGGATTGAACTTGTAAACTTGTTAGAACTCCTACATCACTAGGAAGTATAACTTCGATGCCCATCTCCTGAAGGTCTTCTAAGATGTGCTTCTGCGTTATCAACATAAATGCGCCGCCTCTCCTGCTAAGAGCGTCTGCTACCACATTAGCCTTGCCTGGATGATACTGAAGCTCCACGTCATAATCCTTGATCAACTCCAACCATCTTCTCTGTCTCATGTTCAGCTCCTTCTGAGTAAAGATGTACTTCAGACTTTTATGGTCTGTGTACACGTCTACTCGATCACCATATAAGTAATGCCTCCATAGCTTCAAAGCAAATACTACTGCTGCCAACTCCAAGTCATGAGTTGGGTAATTCTTCTCGTGGTCCCGAAGCTGCCTAGATGCATATGCTATCACCTTCCCATGCTGCATGAGGACACATCCAAGTCCTTTTCCTGACGCATCACAATAAACGGTAAAACCTCCGGGTCCAACTGGCAATGTAAGAATAGGCGCTGATATCAACTTCTGCTTCAGATTCTCAAATGATGCCTGGCATTCTGCCGACAGACGAATGGTACATCTTTTCGTGTCAAGCGGGTCATAGGTGCTGAAAGCCTTGCAAAGTCTGATACGAACCTTCTGTAATATCCTGCCAATCCCAAGAAACTCCGTACATCAGCTACGGTCTTGGGTACTGGCCAACTCTCTACTGCTTCTACCTTCTTGGGATCCACTGCTACTCCAGCTCCTGATATGATATGACCCAAAAATGAAATGTGATTCGTCCAGAACTCACACTTGCTGAGTTTGGCATACAACTGGTTCTCTCTCAGAACCTGTAACACTTTTCTGAGGTGGTCTTCATGCTCCTCTTCACTAGCAGAGTATACAAGAATGTCGTCAAGAAATACAACGACAAACTGATCTAAGTATGGCATAAAGATGCGGTTCATCAAATCCATAAAGATTGCTGGAGCATTGATCAGACCAAACGGCATTACTAAGAATTCATAATGCCCATACTTCGACCTGAATGCTGTCTTGGGAATGTCCTCCTTCCGAACCCTCACTTGATGGTACCCTGAACGAAGATCTATCTTGGAGAAAACTCTAGCTCTGCTCAACTGATCAAACAAGTCGTCGATCCTGGGTAGTGGGTACTTGTTCTTTACTGTCGTCGCGTTAAGCTTCCTGTAATCGATGCATAATCTGGATGACCCATCCTTCTTCCCCACAAGTACTACTGGTGCTGCCCATGGTGATATGCTAGCTTGGATGAACTTCTTCTCCTTCAATTCCTCTATGTGCTGATATACCTTGGCCTGCTCTGAATCCGCCATTCTGTAAACTCGATCTGATATCGGTTTAGTTCCAGGTGCCAATTCTATACTGAACTCAATATCTCTAACCGGTGGTAGACCTGGAAGTTCTTCAGGAAATACGTCTAGAAACTCTTCAACTACCTTCGGGACTTGAACTTCTTCCATTGCCGTTATTACTCCCTGCTCATGCTGAGTTGCCTCTGATCTGACTAAGGTGAATCTCTTCATGCCTGGAATATCAAAAGATACACTCCCTCTACGACAATCTATCGTCGCATGACTGTCTTTCAGCCAGTCCATGCCTAAGATAACGTCAAAATTTCCAACAGGAAATTCTATCAACCGGGCGGGTAAGGAACGCCCGCAAAGTACAATGCTACACACTAGAATAACTCTACTAACTCCTACGAGCCCATTGCCAGTGAGTATATTCAACCTCCCTGGCAATGCCTCGAACTCCATTCCTAGCCGTGTCGCAAATTGTGCAGATATAAATGAGTGTGATGCTCCTGAATCAAACAATGCTACTGCGGGATGTGAGGCGACGAGAATGTTGCCTGCCACAACATCTTCCGATGCTAATGCCTCCTCCAAGGACACAGTGAATGCCTGCCCTCGACCTCCTTGTTGGTTCCCATGTTGCGGCCTAGCCTGGTGCTGCTGCTGGCCCCTGCCTTGATGATGCTGGGGTGGTCTATGCTGGTGTTGCTGCATCGGCGGTCCCTGCTGCCGAAACATATGAGCCTGTGGCATTAACGGACGCTGGGCCAATGGTCTCACTGCCACTGCGGGTCCTCGATACTGTCCTGCCCCTGGTGCTGGCAGAGCAGGAAACTGCTGCACTGGTCCTCCTGACCTCGAATTCATGGGACATATGGTAACTCGATGATCTGGATTTCCACATATCAAACACAGTCCGTTCAATGTCCGACACACATCTCTAGTGTGCCCCATCTTTCCACAATAAGTGCAGCCCGCTGGGGGTTGCTGGTTCTTCTTCTGTTGTTGTTGTTGTTGCCTTGGTGGTGGTGCTGGCCCTCGCATTGCTACATCGTGAATGCGAATGCCAAGGGATGGTGCTGTTGTTCGGGGCGCTGCTCCCCCTCCTCCTTCAATCTGACTGTGGGATCTCTTTTGACCCCCAGTCCTGGCCGCAATCCTCTGAACGGTTATCTCATGCCTTCGAGTCGCCGTCAATACTTCATCAAAAGTCTGATAATTGTGCCCCTCTATCAATTGCAAGAGCTCAAGGTGAAACCCTTGCTGGAACCTCATAGCCCTCTGGCTCTCCGTTGCTACCATCTCTGGGGCGAACCTGCTCAATCTGCAGAACTCCACTGCATAAGCATCTACCGTCTTGCCGGCCTGCTTGAGGTTAATAAATTTCTGTTGTAGCTCAAACTGCGCCACAACTCCATAGTACTTCGTCTTGAACCTTGTTGTAAAATTATCCCAAGCAACAAGACGTCTGACGCCCACTTCCTCTGATTTCCACCAATCACGTGCGAGATCCTGAAGTAACAACTTCACTTGATCCACACGTTCTTCTGCCGGCACCTTAGCTGCTGTCAGAATAGCCTCAATATCCTTAAGCCATGCATCTGCTGAGATGGCATCCTCCGTTCCTTCGAAACGGCGGGGGTTAAACTTGCAAAACCTGGCTGATGCTCCTGAATCTGTCCTCGCCCCTCTTTCCAAAGCCGTCTGCAACCCTTGGTTGAGTAATACATTCTGCTCTTGTAACTGAGCGTGCATGCGCTGCTGGGCTAACATCTGGTGTTGCTGAGTAGCCATCATCCCTCTCATGATCTCCAGAAGGGCTGGTGTGTCTACTTCCACAGGGGTAGGTGGAACTGTTGGTGGTGGTGGAACATCCGGATACTGTGATCTAGCTGCTGCTTCCATTATTACTTCTTTTTGGATAGCCTCTTGAGTTAGTACCGGCCCTTGTTGCTGACCAACATGGTCAGGTTGTCCGTGTTGCTCTTGTTGTTGTTGTCCAGTCCTGGCAGATGCGGACGAAGTGCCCCTAAGAAAAGGGACAAAAGAACAATCAAACGATCGGACAGGAAAGATCAATGAAGTCAAGGGATACTGGAATGTCAAGCTGGAGTTGAGAGTAATGAATTATGAGATCAAGAGGGAACATGTGTGATTGAGACATCCTATAAAACACCCCACAAGTCTGAAATCAGACCTGCATGGGCCACCACTAAAACCTTGTCACGCCCCAGAACCAGAATACTGGAGAGCAGGGGAATGACTCAGCCAGCTACGTATTACGGGTAGATGAATACCGTATAATACGATCAATGCTGTCTAAAAGATGAGGGGGTGCATACTACATGAAAGTCTCACTATGGTCACTTCACATATATTGTCTCAATCATTCAAATAAGAAACAGAAATAGAGAACATGTAAGATAAAGCAGTAAGGCGTCCCAAACGCTCAGTCAAAATGTTCTTGATATCTGGCTTTACAAAATATAGCCAGATGATGTAGCAAAGTGTACACAATTGTTATCAGCTGCAGTCTGACTTAATTACAATTATACAAAAGTAAGTACAAGACAATCCGACTAACATGTCGGTGCCAAACGGCAAGGTATTAAGTAAATAACAAAACGAGTGGGGAAGTAAGGAACCCACTCGAGTCCTCCTGCGATCATTCCTCTAGTATTGACCATCTTGGAGGTAGAAGTAAGCGGAGTCCTCGGGAACCGGCTCTAAATCTGGCCATGCAAAACCAGAGAGGTTAGACCTCTAATCGCAAGTACCACAAGGAAGCACGATATGAGAAATTAAAACCAGTAATAAGAGAATATGATAAGTAGGTCTCTGCTTGCCACTGGGATTCACATAACATCACGACACTTCGAACCAACCTCCCAACCAAACAAGGACAGAAGTTGGCCCGTCATGTCCTGACATTCTGATCATCTCAGTTAGGTAACAGAGTAGGTACAACACACAAACAAATCAATTTAAACGGCCATGCAACTACTACGGCTTGCTACTGTGAGTTCCAAGTTATCCTGGAATTATGCAATAAAGGGTTCCTCAGTTCTTACTATGTGCAAGCAAGGCTAGTTTACCCAGTCAATCAATTGCGCCAATCATGAATTAGACGAGTCCCAGCGGGACGCCCGTCATCAATATACAATATACAATAGATAATATAACCAGATACTGCTCCCTGCCCGTGTGGCAGATTTGCAGTATCGGTGGGGACCAACCGGCCTGTCGGACACTACTAGTCCCAAGAGGGCTGCCATGTAAGAACTCAGAAATCCATTCTCTCCATGCAATCATTATTTTATTTAACTTAATAGTCTCTACGTTGAGTGAAATCCCATGCCATGGATCATGGTCATTCAGAATGAGTACTTCCGTACAAGTACGATATGCCCAACTCTACAACGATACCCGTGCGGTTAGGTTGTAGGTTTTACATAGCGTAATACAACAATCAAAACTAACCACGGAATAATCATGCCTTGACCATCAAGTACACATGCTGCTTTTGTAGAAAAATAAATAGATAAATTGAAGCCTGCATGTGTGCCTGTATGTCAATATTCGGGATCGGTCAATCGATTATAATAGTTCATAGTTAATATGAACGTGTCTCATTCATTCAATTTAATAAGACGACTAGCCAGTCTCTTAGTTCCAACTAGGAACGCATGATCAATCATTAGTCAAGTAACAGTCGGGGTCAATTCATGACAAGGCATAAAAAGTCAAATTAGTATTAATCATGGTCGAGTCCATAACTAGTATAAAATAGTTGGTAACATATTCTTGAAGCCAAGGAAAAGATCTACAAATTTCATGTTGGGAGTTGAAAGAAATTCTAGCCACAATTCAGTCAATTAGGACATATAACAGTCAGAAACAACCAAATTATGCATATGCGGCCTATTCTGCGACATGCATGCAACCGCGACACCATATGCGCCTACTGGGACATGATATGCGCCTACTGCGACATGCGCCTCATGCGGCTCAACTGCGACATAATATGCGCCTACTGCGACATGCGCCTCATGCGGCTCAACAGCGACATGATATGCGCCTACTGCGATATGCGCCTCATGCAACATGCGCCTACTGCGACACCATATGCGCCTACTGTGACATGCACCTCATGCGGCTCAACTGCGACATGATATGCGCCTACAGCGACATGCGCCTCATGCGGCTCAACTGCGACATGATATGCGCCTACTGTGACATGCGCCTCATGCGGCTCAATCTGCGACATGATATGCGCCTACTGCGACATGCACCTCATGCGGCTCAATCTGCGACATGATATGCGCCTACTGCGACATGCGCCTCATGCGGCTCAACTGCGACATGATATGCGCCTACAGTGACATGCGCCTCATGCGGCTCAACTGCGACATGATATGCGCCTACAGCGACATGCACCTCATGCGGCTCAATCTGCGACATGATGTTCGTGCTGCAGATGAATATAGGAACGAACCCAAAAATACTTTTTGCCATAACTTCCACAAAATAAATCGAAATCTAACTTTTCAAAAGCCAAACTTTAGTAGAATTAAATTCTCTACAACATGGAACCACTTATTTTCGAAAACAACATTGTTTGATAGATCAAAACCCCAAAAATTCATAAGAAAAAACCAAAACTTAAAACTTAGATCTACACCCAACCATCCATGGAAAACAAAAACTTCAAGACCTAAACTTGTAGAGGAAGAGAAGATGAACAACATAAACTAAAAATAAATGGGGATGCATGAAATCACTCATGGTGTGCAAGATGTACTTGCCTCTCACAAGTGGGTTAGGGTTTGGTGGAGGAGTAAATGTGATTGAATGAAGAGAGAGAGTGGAAGAAGAACTTTTATATCAAGGTCAAGTGGATCTCCACCATTCATTCTCTCCACCAAATCCAAGCCATCCATTCCTTTCCATGTTGAACCAAACCGAACCAAGTTGGTTTCCCATGAACCGAAATGAACAAAGAGCCAAGAAAAAGCAGAAAATAAAATACAGAAAAATTAATAAGCACAAAATTGAAGAATTTAAATACAGAATAAATGCATAATAAATATTAAATAAATACGTTTAAACAGTACATGCATTCTAGAAATACGTATTCTGGGAATGGGAAGTGACAATTATATATTTATATTTAAATTTGTGTGTGTGTAGAGGAATGAGAGTGGTGGTGGTGTTGTCATGAGGGAGGTGTTGTGTGAGAGTGTGCTTGTGTGTGTTAGTGTGGTAGAGAGAATGTGTGTGTGTGTGTGTGTATTTATATACATATATATATGTGTGTGTATGTATGTATATATATATGTAGATATGAGGGTGTTTGTGTGTCTATATATATATATAGAAGGTTAGATAGATAGAGGGATGGATATTAGATTATATATACATTGTATATATATATATATATATATATATATATATATATATATATATATATATATATAGATATATAGATAGATAGGAGTATATATATATATATATATATATATATATATATATATATATATATATATATATATATATATATATATATATATATAGTTATATATATAGAGAGTAGGAAGAGAAGAAGTAGGAGGAAGAGGAGATGAAGAGAATAAGATGCAGCAGCTGCAGCAGCCGCAGCAGGTTGCAGCAGTAGCAGCAGCATGTGCAGTAGCAGTAGCAAGTAGCAGCAGTAGCAGGGTCAGCAGTAGCAGGAGCTGCTATGGCAGTTCCTTCCCCCCCTTTTAAGCCCCTATAAGCCTATAAACCCCCCTTATATGTATATATATGTATATATATAGATATGTATATGTATATATATATATATATATATATATATATATATATATATATATATATATATATAGATAGGATTGATAGTTAGAAGAAGTTTAGAAAGAAGAATTAGAAGAAGAAAGGTTAGGAGGAGAGGAGAAATGGTAGAAGAGTTGAAGAGAAGTGGAAGGAAGAATTAGAGAAGTTAGGAAAGGAATGAGGAGAAGATAAGAAGATAATAGGGAAGGGGAATAGGAAGTAGAAAGGAGAAGAAGATTTAGAATGGGAGGAAGAAGTTAGAAGAGGAACTAGAAGAGGAATTAGAGTGAGAGATAGAAGGGGTTTTTTTTTTAGGAGAAATCGAGTTAGAGAGCGAAATTGAGCCCGGAGTATCGGAACGCGATGAAACTTGACGTAGGCCTAGGATACGTGATTTAGATTTTGCGGGTAGGCTCCCGAGTGGAAATTGGAGTCGTAGGGCGCCGGTATCGCGCCGTACCATTGCATATCTTAAAATATTCAAGATATCGGCAATGGGCCGTATCATGGACTAGACGTCCACTTTACCTAGGTATTTTGGTAGGTAATATATGTATAGGCTAGTATCATACTACCCTGAGGAGATCGGGTCAAAATATCAAGCGTAGGTAGGCTAACTAGATAATCGCCGAAGGTAGAATTTTGCCCTTTTTAGGGGTAAAATAGGTAATTGGCCTATGGCCAAGATTATTTTCCATAAATAAATTCACTTTATTTATTTTGTATCTGAGAAAATTACATCTGTAGGAATCTAATCTAAAGACGATTACTTTATCTCTTGGACGATGCGATGAAGAAAACTCGAACTTTGAAGAACTTGGACAGCAATTGGACAATCTCTTTGTTCTATCTGAAATTGACTCTCGTCCCTGATGAAGATGAAGAAACTCTCTTTTATAGAGTTCTGGATAACTGTTCTGAAGCATACACTCAGTCAGTTACTTGACGTGTGCATAACTGCAGGGACGCGTGGTGAATTATGATGGAGACACGTTGGAGTGCGGTTGAAAGTAGTAGAATATATCTAGGAGAGATTGATGGCATGGATGCCACGTTGCATAACTTCTGAATAAGTGGGTAACTGAGTACAGGACACGTGAGAACGTGTGTTGACTGTACATTAAAAATCATTCTGGATGCCTTTGCTGTAATACGCTGTCTTTGAAGAGGAGTCATACGCTAGCTTTTGAAGGCACATGTCTTGTATACGCTGACTTGGGCAGCATAGAGCTTACGCTTACTTTATTGATAAGGAGTCGTATGGGGTCCATACGCTCACTTGGTTGGCAAGGAGTCGTATGGGGTCCATACACTCACTTGGTTGGCAAGGAGTCGTATGGGGTCCCTACGCTCACTTGGTTGGCAAGGAGTCGTATGGGGTCCATACGCTCACTTGGTTGGCAAGGAGTCATATGGGATCCATACGCTCACTTGGTTGGCAAGGAGTCGTATGAGGTCCATACGCTCACTTAGTTGGCAAGGAGTCGTATGAGGTCCATACGCTCACTTGGTTGGCAAGGAGTCGTATGGGGTCCATACGCTCACTTGGTTGGCAAGGAGTCGTATGGAGTCCATACGCTCACTTGGTCGGCAAAGAGTGAGTAGACACGTGACTGTCCTCAATCTTCTCAAATACGCCATATCTTCAAATACTGACAAATATCTCTCGAGCGTCGTGCTGCAGATATGATGGCTGACAGACTGTCAGAAATGACAGTAATGATGGCTGTGCATTTATGATGGCTGCTGAGCTGTCCTCGTAAGAGACAAAATCATTTCTCGAAAACCTATACGACGGCTAATCTTCATAGAGCAGCTGTCTTTGCACGAAAGGCGAAGTGTCAGATTCATCCTTCATTAAATATATGCTGTGCTGTCATCTCAGGAAATAATAAAATATTCACTGAGCGTACGGCCTTTATATGAGCGTATGACCTTGGCTGAGCGTAGCGTCTTGAGCGTATGGTTTTGACTGAGCGTATAGCCTTGAGCGTATGATTTTGGCTGAGTCTTATGTCAGCGTGTCATAATTTTTTCACACCCTACAAGACCCCCTTCAAAGTTTTCGAACTTTATGAATTTCAAAAGTTCGAAATTACTTTGAACTTAAAGTGGGAATAAGTCCTGACACGCTGGCATGAGTTTGTTATCTTCCTCAATATCAGTGCAAATCTTTAGGGATTCTGTTTAAAGAATATCCGCCGTTTGAACTTCTTCTTTTCTTCTATAAATAGGTCTTCCAAAACCTAATTTATTTCTTTACTTTTGCATTCATCTTCGAGAGAGAAAAAGAAACTCAAGACTCAACTTCTTCTTTTTCGACTCAAGCTTTATCAATGGCGCCCAAGGTTGATGCTGCTGCGAAGGGAAAGGGGAAGGCTCCTGCGGAGTCATCTCAGCCCGCCGCCGCCGCTGCTAAGAAGACTACCAATGAGCACGTTCGACGAAGTGAACGCCCATTGAAGCCTCTCTATGGTGAGGATGATGATGATGAACAGTAACTATCCCCTATTTAGGGCTCTGGTTAGAACAAAATCATAAAACGTATCCCCTTTTTAGGGTCAAATACGTCAGAAAATACGCTTCCCTCTTTAGGGTTTAGCCGTATCCCATATTTTTTGTTTATACAAAAAATATGTTTGGAGCGTATTCTGTATGATACGCGTATTTTTGTAGAAATGTCAAAATACGCTGTCTTGAAAGAATATGCTATGGCAAGTTGTCTCACTGAGATACGCTAACTCCTGTGTTAGCGTATGTTTTTGATGATCATCTTGTCAACCATACGCTGATACGCTCAAACTGAACATAAACTGAACTTTTAAAATCATTCACTTAAGATAGACTGAGCGTAAAAAGTGATCTCTAAATCTGTCATACGCTTAGGATAAACTGAGCGTATATGGATTTTCAAGTCTGCCATACGCTTAGGATATACTGAGCGTATGCTGAACTTTGAGTCTGCCATACGCTTAAGGAAAACTGAGCGTATGTTGAACTTTGCCATCTCTTTGTGTTGAAGATTTCTAAGGTTTTATTCATCTTTTGCAGTGGATATTCTGGCTCAGGAGGCAGAATTTGAAGGATGTGTAGAAAATAACTATAGAAGTGACCTATCACATGTTCGTTTTCCCCAATTCGATGGACCTTCTACAAGGATAGCTCTTTTGACAAATCAGGAAAATGACACTTTGCTGAACTTGATGAGTGGACTGCCTTTACAGAGTGTGGATGGTGTTACCCACTCGAAGCCAGCATTTCTTTTCGGAGATGCTATTGACATAAACTCTCAGCCTGCTCTGGATAAAGTATCATACTGTTATTATAGGGATGGTGATGTAAATCAGCCAATGTATTTGACTGGTTTATCAAAAAGCATCAACATAGCTCGCTTATTTCATGCGAGTTGTCAAAGACAAATGAAGTGGGATATCACTCCATCCCGACAAGCAAAGGATAGGTGGATAGGATATCGTCAAGGAAGATTCCGCAGTGGTACTGAACCACATGTCACAGCTTTGCGAGGACTGCTTCCTGCCACCATCCCTCCTGAGGACTCGGCACTGCTGAAGCCAGTCGGAGTCCCAATCTTTGCAAACAAATTTGCTCAACTGGAAAATGCCATCTACCCAAAACAGTCTATGAGGCTAACTGGTCTGGTAAATCCGGAGAATACCAGATGGACTGCTCTTGTGAAATGGATTCTGAAGAATTTTGGTGAACAGTTACAGGTGATAGGCCTATATGATGCCATTAAGTGCACTGCTTATGGTTTTAGGCCAAACCCGGATTTGTTCTTGGCATTAGCGGAGAGGTATAACTACCGTACCGGCACCTTCATGACCCCAAGAGGCGAGATGGGATTCGTCCTTCATGAAATGACATATATTTCTCAGCTGCCAACAACAGATTTGCCATATGAAGAGTATATCCCTTTCGTTGATGAAATGAATAAGATCTCCGAAGCCAACCCACTGGTTCTTCATGTCTTTGAAGAATTGATGTGCCATTACAGTATTTGTAAGGCTTTTTATAAAGGACAAGGTAGAGAAGGAGATTCCAACTGTTATTCTTCCAAATGGATGGCCTATTTATTTCAAGGCCGTACTGATGAAGTTCAAAAGAAGAAGAAGTCTGAACAATATGTCGGTGAATTTAAACCTCTGAATCAAGCTGAGATTGATAGGCTCATCCGGGACACCACTCATGACGACATCGTCATTGAGGAAGACGAGGCACCTATAAAGCCGGTGATAGGTTTGAGACCTATATTAAGCAGGGTAGCCGAGAATTATCTGTTGAGGGTCATCTGGCCGAATTTATATCTCTCTGGCTGAGAAAATTCGTAGTTCCTGGCACTTGTTCAGCAGACAGGATGCACAGAGGAGTTGTCTTCGCGGCAGTCCGTCTGGTTTTCGGGTATAAGATGGATTTACTGACAGCAATGACATGTCGTCTGAATGCTGGATTAAGGGCATATACAGACAGAATGTTCGAATTAGCAAGGAAGAGCCTTACATCCTTTCCTCGGGTAGAAATGTCCTTTACATATTTATTTGGGTGGCTGCTTCTGCACTTCGAATCTCTTATGAATGCTGGGATGGCTAGACCAGATGATACCTTTCTGGAAAGATACAGTCACACACCAAAGTGGAAATATGACACTTTGACAGATTGCAGAACTATATTAAACAGGGGAGAACTATGGAGATTCACTTGTGTTCCTCCACCTGTTGGTTATGAAACCATGCCTGGGAGGCTGATTGATGGCATTGGTGGCAATGAATTGGATGAGATTCAACATGAATGGCTGAAGAGGATCAGGCCATCTCATTTAATCTGCCGCCGTGACAACATCACTTATCTAGAACCATATCTTTCGAGCAGGTTTGCTCGGTAATTTGGTTATGATCAGTTGCATGTGGGCAATGCAACGACATGTTTTGCTTATCAAGGCGGGTTGATTGATGGTGCCAGAGCTTGGATATATTACATTGCTAAAGGTACAGGGGCTACCTTTTCTATGCCAGATCCGATCACCTATCAGAGAGGAGCTAGAATATTGGCGTCTTACGCCAAGTTCTATGTATCAGCTAATACTTTTGATGAAAAATTCAGCATCTTAGGTAGAAGCTTTATTCATATTGAAAATAAATCAACTAAATCAGTCCTGCCTAGAGATTGTCATGACCAAGAAGATCCTTTGGCTACTGATGAAGTTGATGATGAAGTTTTAGAAACTTTCTTCTCTGATGACCTTCATCAACCATTACATGTACCCATCGGGAGTGCTGAAGAGAGTATATACGATAATACCCGAAGAGGAAGCGGGGCAAAGGTGCTGCTGGGCCTGCCCCAAAAAGAGTCACTCGAGCAGAGACTCGAAATCGTGGAGGAATTACCATTCCAGGGACTTCTCCTGCTTCCAATCGAGTCAGAGATGCTGATGAAGCAGGTAGTGATCCAAAAGACAATTATCCTACTGTTCCATTCACAAAAAGAATAGGAAGGAAAGTGATAGTTTCAAAAACTAAATCCGTAATTTGTCTCGATGCAGAGAGTCCCACCGATCGTGCTGTGCGATTGGCTTCAGAAAAACAAGCTGCCTTTGATTTTTCTGTAAAGACAGAACCTGTTGAAGAAGATATTCCTGAACCTGCTGGGTCATCCATGCCTTCTGATATAGGATCGATTCCG
>JANAVB010018614.1:0-20540 GCA_029216955.1 Iris pallida
CTCCTCTCGTCGTCGACATCAATGGCGCCCAAGCGATCGGCCACTAAAAAGGGAAAGGCCCCTGCTAAACCTTCGACTCGTGTTGCACCACGAGTATCTCGTCACGAGACGGGCCACCCAGCTCTTCAAGGTGAACGATGAACCATGATCGAAACCCTTTTTAGAATTTTTGATGTTTTTGAACCTTCATGCCTCTCTCTTTTTAGAGATTGATGGTATTCTCAACCACTTACGCCACCCTGTTTAGGGTTTTGGCAACAGTTTTCATTTTTATGAAAACTGTATCTTTACGCAATCAGTTGGAGAGCGCTGACAGAGTGTTCAGCGCAATCTGTCGATTTGCGCATCGATGTACAAACTGATATTTTGTGCAAGTCGGTTGTGCTAGCACAATCTGATGTCTTGCACACATTGGCTGTGCTGGCGTAATCTGATGTCTCGCGCACATTGGCTGTGCTGGCGCAATCTGATAGATTGTTTCACACAGCGCAATTTGGATAAATTATGAAGAAGTTTTTAAATTCTTTTGTACATACTGATCTTTGTCTCTTCATTGATGCAGTTAACCTCAGAGAAGATCCAAACTACGAGGTTCTTGCAGGATCTCTGTCTGAATCAGAATTCAAAGAAGATCTTTCATACGTCTCCTTTCCACAGTATGCTTTACCATCATCTCGGCAGGCTGTCTTGGTTGCGCAAGATAATGATACTTTATTGTGTCTGATGAGCGGGCAACCTCTTCAGACCGCTGACACTGTTACTCACAAGAAACCTCTATTTTTGTTTGGTGAGGCTTTTGATAAAAATTCTCAGCCAAGGCCTCGTATGGAACAGAGAATCTTCCAAAGGGGCGAGAAGATGATATATTTGACAAAGATCTCCAGATGCCTCCCTCTGTCCAGATATGCTTTTGCAAGCTATCCCAGAAGAATGGAATGGGACATAACTCCGCTGCAGCAGGCCCGAATGGGTAATATCTGTGTTAAGAAGGGGCCAGACCATAAAGATGTATTCTACAGTCTTCTGAGCGACATAGCTCCCTACTCAGAGGACTAAAATCCGGTTGCATTCCGCCGGAAGATTCTTCTCTGCTGCTACCAGTAAGAACTCCAATATTCGCAAATGAGTTTACGAAGGTGGAAGGGAGGTATCCGGACCAAGATCTACGGTTGACAGGTCTTGTGAACCCGGACAATAAAAGGTGGATCTGTGTGGCCAATTGGATATTGGTCCAATTTGAAGATCAACTTAAAGAAATTGATCTGTATCAGGCAGTATATGCTACTGTCTATGGCTTCTCCCCTAATCCACATCTATTCCTTGCGTTGGCGGAGAGATATAATTATAGCACTGGGACTTTCATGACGCCGCGTAGAGAAATTGGATTAGCCTTGCATGAGATGAAATACATCTCTAATCTGCCAATGGAGGATATCCCTATGAAGAGTTTGTCCCGATAAATGATAAATTGGACAAACTGTGCAATGAGAATGCCAGAATGGTAGATGTTTTTGAAGAGCTACTCTGCCATTATAAGATTTGTTCTCTATACTACAAGAGTGGTACGGCCAACACTTGCTATTCGACCAAGTGGTTGTCGTATCTTTTTCTCAACCATATTATTGAGAAGAAGACCAAAGAACATGAGAACTGCAATCCCAACTTCTTCAAACCGCTTAGCAATAGCGAGGTGATAGAGTTGATGGAGACGCACAACGATATGGATATCAAGATTGAGGATGATCTTCAGTATCCTCCTTTCAAGAAAGGAGACATCGTCGAAAGCTACATGAGGATGGGTTACAGGCCCATGTCGAAGGAAGCCCAACTGGCAGGGTTCCTTACTTACTGGCTTCGACGATATGTCGTTCCTGGGGCCAGTACAGTTGACTGCTTCCATCGCGGTGTACTGTTTGCTGCCGTCCGTCTAGTTTTCGGCTACCGGATGGATTTGTTGTCAGCAATGACATGCAGGATGAACGCCGGCCTCCGTCTCTTCGTTGATTCGATGATTCGAGAAAAAGGCGAAAAGGGACATTTTCCTCGGCTGGAACTGCCGTATACATATCTGTTTGGATGGATGCTTCTACACCATCCTTCCTTAATGAATGCTGCTATGGGGGCAGTGAGCGGTAGTTTTCTGAGAAGATATTCTGGATGTAAGTGGATCTATACCACTTTGAAAGACTGCAGGCGAGTCTTGAATCTGGGCAAAGGATGGAACTTCTACTGTGTTCTACCTCCAGTCGGTTATGAATATGTACCGACAAACATGATCGACTCGATGAGAGTGCCACCCTTGGGTCGTACCACCTTCGATTGGCTGAGAACGATTCGGCTATCACATCTAGTATACCGGTTCGAAGATGAATGTTATCTTGAACCTTATCTCCCAAGCCGTTTTGCACGTCAATTCGGCTATGACCAATTTCATGTCGGCAATGCCATAACATGCCTTCAAGAAAAAGGTTATTTGATTGATGGAGCCTGGGCTTGGGCCTATTACAATGCCCGTGACACAAAGACAACGTTCTCGATGCCGACAAGGAACGACCGTGGCCCGCGCATGCTGTATACTTATTCGATCTTTTATACGTCAGTAAATACTTTTGCTGAGAATTTCAATCTAACAAACAGCTTTGCGACGGTGACACAATTTAGAAAAGGAGCACCTGTTTTGTTGTCTCCTGGTAATGATGAAGAACACGAGCCGGCTGATGCGCCTCTAGAAGCTTCGAGGGAAGCCAACTTCCCTGAAGAAGTCTACGAACCGCTGCGTGTTTCTTTGAAAGTTGTAAGATCTCCGATCAAGGAGAAAAAGAGGAAGGCAGAAGAACCGTCTTCTCCTGTCTCTAAGAAGAATACCGCTATAAACTCTTCGGAAAGAGTCACGACTCGATCGCAGTCTAGGCAACAGGCTGAGTCCATCTACAGAGAAGAGGCGACGACCCCGACTTCCATCCAAAGACAAACACACGTTGCAGACGTAGAGAGCCCTGAAGAACCTCTATGCAGGAAGAAAATAGCTTTCAGAAAGAAAGTAACCACTCCCTCAAAACCTATCCATACATCTGCCCTGATAAGTGCTGCTGCTGGGGTTATGATGCCTTCACCTACGCCTGCTCCTGAGCCTAGGCAGGTGACAGATACACAAGAAGGAGCTACCAGTGCAGAGATAAGGACAAGGTCGCAGACACAAGAGAAGAGACCGCGGAGGCAAAAGATGAGGTTGCAGAAAGAGAAGCGGCTGCAACTCCGATCCCAATCAATGAATCGAAATCATCTGTCGAAGTATTACCATCTCCCACACTTGTAATAGAAGCTACTCATCTTCCAGCTACACCAAGATCGTGTCGTGCTGAAGAAGATCGAATGATGATCGAAGCTCTGGATGGGCGTGACTTCGGCTTCCATAGCATAGATCCAATCGATGCAAGTGATGATGAGGAAGCACAAGAAGAGGGAGCAGATGACGAGGAGACATCGGCGGAGGATGTTAATGACCATCTTATTCCGGAAGAGGATGCTGCTGTCCTTGCATCCCAGGAGAAGAATGCTGCTAATGAAGTAGCACCGAAGGAAGCTATTGTCATTGATCAAAGAGGTATTGACTGATTTTGATAATCTTCATTTATAGATCAGATGATTGATATTTTAACTTTCATTCATGCATAAATTCAACCTTCTCCGATTCTTCCGGTATGCACTGACATAGTACAGACAGAGGCGATAGCCAGCGGCAACCGTCATCTATCAGGCGGCTCCGAAGCAGGAAGTAGTCAGGCAGTAATGTCTGAAACTACTTCCGCGAGGCTCCAGCCTATTTCATTAAATGACAATCTTGTCACTAAAGCCAGTTTTGGTAAGCTTGTCTTCATTTTGATCTTTTTTTCTGATAGTCCTTAGTGACAGCAAACTGATGATATTTACTTGATTTCGCAGAAAAACATCTAGGAGGGGCAACTAGCTCTACAATGGCTCCTTTATCAAAAGAGGCTACAGCCGATGTTCAAGAAGCCTAACTTCCGCCTTCACAAGCGTCTGTTGCTGAAGCTTCTGTTGGAATAGCTGCTACACCTAGTGCAGTAGCTAGCTGCTACACCTAGTGCAGTAGCTACCAATAAATTTGTAGTTGGTTCTTTCACCAATTTCTTCTTTAGTTCCTTGGGACCTTTAGTAGAAAGGGTAATGGAAAAAGAAAATGTTGGTTTCATCATTGTCAGAAGTCCAACTTCTTATCTGATCGGCGGAATCCGAGATCAAGGTGATGAAGCTCAGGCTGCTTACCTTGAACATGTGCTGGATGAGCTGGAGGAAGCAATCAAGATTTACAAAGATCTTAACCGAGGAAAGGTAGAGCCACTGGTGAATGCCGAGTTCGAAAGGATGACTCAAGAAGCTGAGGTCACGAAAGCTGATTTCAAGAAATTTTTAGACACTTTTGCCATAAAATCTTCAGAGTATGATTCTCGGATAGATATAGTAGCGTCTACTGCTGGGGAGAAAGAGAAGAAGGTTGCTGATCTGAAGGCAGAGTTTGCTCGACTTCAAGAAGAGTTGAGAATCGTTCAACTTGCTCTTGAAGAAGAGACTACACAGCATCAAGCTGCAGTTCAGCAACTAGACATTCTGACCCATGAGAAGAATGAGTTTGTCAAGTTTTATCAAGATGAAATCGCTCGCCGACTAGTGACCTTGCCAACATTTAACGCTAGATCTGGAATGGCAGAGGCTAGAAGGCGGGTGCTGGATTCTCGTGAAGAACGACTCCAAACCTTGAAGCAGCAAATAGCTAATCTGATGACCCCTCCGACTGAGTGAAAGAAAACCTTTTGTATTTTCTTCTTTGTGATATGTCTTTTTGTAACGTCTTTTATCTTGATCAATAAAAAGATATTATTTTGTGGATCTATTATTTGTTGCATATCCCGTTACGGATATAAATAATAGCGATAGAAAATATATTCAGAGGTTCAGGACATGATATATTTCTTGGTTTAGAAAATAATTATATTCATTATATCTGCTCAGAGGTAATGTGGATATGGCAGAATATAATTTTCTTTTTGAATATCATTATTTCGGTAAACAACTTAATCAGAGATAATAAGTACGTGACAAGTTGTTGATATGGATGAACGGATGAGTCGTCAGAATGTATGAACGAAGTGAATCGTCAGGATGAACAGATAAACTGTCAATTGGATGGCGTGAATAGGTAAACGGGTGAACCGTCGGATGAATGGAATGAACGGATGAAACGTCGGGTGAATGGAATGAACGGATGAACCGTCGTAATGGAATGAACGGATGAACCGTCAGATGAGTGGAATGAATGTTGTGAAGAATCCGTCGCTTCGGTTCGCGTCGCTTTGGTTCGCATAATCGACCGTCTCAAGAATCTCTGTCTATAAGTAAAACAGATATTTTTAGATGGAGTGATCAGTTTCAATTGTAACACAAAATGTCGTCTGGAGATGCATCCGAGAAGGCTGAGGTCATCCCGAAGGTCGAAGAAGTCACTGAGGAACGTCCAGCCGAGCCAACCCAGCCAAAGCAGACGGAGACGGGCGAAGGTTCGTCTGCACCCAAACCATCACAGGATATCTTGGACTTCCTAATTGAGCTAGGGAAGACTGAAGAAGAGGAGGCTATGAGGATGGCCGCCTGCGCGTTTCTAGTGAAATCAAGCAAGGATGTCCTTGGCTCTTTTGCCGACTATATTTTTGAAAATGACGGTAGTGGTCCTCGTCCTGTCTTTAAGAAGGACGATAGTGATTCTTGTCCTTGATATCATGTAACATCATTTATGATAAAATAAAATCAAAATTTATTTATGAACTGTCTTGTCATATTTACAAGAAAATCCCTTTTACATTCATATATAGTACTTTTTAAGGAATTTGCCATTGATAGGCATCATCGTCACTCGACCGTCCAGCTCTGTGAGTTGATAGGCTCCATTTGAGAAGACTTTACTCACGATATAAGGCCCTTCCTATTTCGCATCGAACTTGCCTTTGCTCATGTGAGTCATAGTCATGGGACGTCTGACTGTTAGAACGAGTTCTCCTTTCTAAAAGGCTCTGATTTTAACTTTGCGGTTAAAAGTCTTTGAGATACGGGCTTGATATAATTCAATATGTTGTTGAGCCAATAGCCGCTTCTCGTCGAGCGCCTCCAGTTCTTGAAGTCGAAGAAGATCATTGTTCTTCGTAGTAAGTTCATTAGCGATGGCAATTCTCAAGGAAGGAATTTAAAGTTCCAGAGGTAAGACTGCTTCACAACCATACACCAGAGAGAAGGGTGTACAGCCTGTAGGGTTGTGGACCATAGTACGGTAGGCCCATAGACATTCTCCAAGCTTTTTACTCCAATTTGTTTGTTAGTAGACACAAACTTCTTAAGGAGTTTGATAATAGTCTTGTTGAAGGCTTCAGCCAAGCCATTAGCAGCCAGGTTGTAAGCTGTAGAAGCGACATTGTCAATCCGATGATCGCCACAGAACCTGGTGAACTTTTGACTGATGAACTGAGGTCCATTGTCATGAACGATTCGTCGAGGTACACCAAACCTGTAAATAACATGGTGTTTGACGAAGTTGATGACGCTGCTAGTTTTGACTTCAGCCAAAGGTATAGCTTCGGTCCACTTGGAGAAATAATCAGTTATTGCTAATATAAACCGATGTCCCTTAGAAGAAGGAGGATTGATAGGACCTATAATATCCATATCCCAAGCTTCAAAAGGCCAAGAAGCAGCAGTCGGATGAAGGAATTCCGACGGTTGATGGATGAAATCTGCATAGATTTGACAAGCTCGACATTCTTTGCATATTCGATGGTATTAGATACCATAGAGGGCCAATAGTAACCCATTCGTCGGATATGATCCTGTAGTTTAGGGCCGGGTTAATGTACTCCGCAGACACCATAATGAGCTTCACGCAATACTTGTTTTGCTTCATCACCAGCGAGACAACGCAAAAGTAGGCCGTCATAAGTCCGTCGATAGAGAGTCTTGGTGGTTTGATTGTAGTAGAATCGAAGAGATCGTCGACGAATACTCGTAGCCTTCTTAGGATCTTCAGGAAGTATGTCATGAACTACGAAGTCGATGAAAGGAGCTCTCCAATCTTCATTGATAGTATTGACTTCGGCGAAGTTACTGAACTCAATGTTGCGATTGTTTTCAATGCAGAACAACTCTCTGTTGGAAACAACAACCACTTGTTGTCTTTTGACGGGAATTGCTAAGACTGCTGCGAGGTTAGCTAAAGCATCTGCCTCAGTATTACAAGCTCGTCGAACATATTCAATAAAGAAAGCCTTGAATAATGTAGCCATTGTAGAAGCATGGAAAAGAATAGAATAAGCCCATGCGGCTCAAAACAGAAGAAGCCCATGCGGCTTAAAGCAGAAGGAGCCTCATGCGACTCAAGAATTTATCAGAGCCTCATACGGCTCAGAAACCCTTCAATAGCCTCATGCGGCTCAGACAAGAATCACGTGACCCTATGCAGCTTTACAGCTGGCCATGAAGTGACTGCTCCCATTAAATACTCTGACATAAAGCAATAAACTCTGACACAAAAGTTGAAATGATGAACTTTGATATGACGGCGTATTTCTCGAGAAACGGAGAAAATCTCCTCTGCAGCTGGCACGGTCTACCAACTACAAAGCCCCCTCTGCGGCTGCCACCATCCCATGCGACTGATGCTCGCATGCGACTTGGAGCGTGAAGACCCTTGTCATGCGGCTCAAATTATGAACAGTCACCCTATGCGGCCGCAGTTCTCATGCGGCTCGGGTCATGAGGATCATCTCCATGCGGCTAAAGCCCATGCAGCCTTGACACGTGGCAAGTCTTATGCGGCTCAATTGAAAACTACCTCCATGCGGCTCAGATTTTAGAGACTTCACCTATGCGGCTGCCACCTTCATGTAGTCCAAAACCTAAGAAGCTACCCTCATGCGGCTGTGGCTCGCGATTATGATACGTGGCAGAAGATCAGTTTCCCATGTGGCACTAAATCAATCAAGAGTTATCAATAAATTCCAACAACCTGATTTAGTGCAATCATCATAATTATCCAAATCAAAACAGATTTATGGCAATCACATGGATTAGACACGTGGCAGGAGATCCGAGCTTCCCAGGATTCATGACGATCAACATTGATTGCCCATACAGATTTTACACAATCAGCATTAATTGTCCATACGGATTTAGCGCAATCAAGAATTAACTGCCCAGATGTAATGCAATCAAGATTAATGGTCCCGATGATTGGTCGCCGACTTTTCAAAGGGGGAATCATTGCAAACCCTAATGATCACACCCCCACTTCTATAAATAGCAAGGTGCCATTCCCTTGCAAAAAAAAGGATGAAAGAATTTAAGACAAAAAAATATAGCAAGGTGCCATTCCCTTGCAAGAGAGATCCTCTCTACCCGGCTGGACACACACAGAGAAACAGGCGCGCACAGAAGAGTCTTCCCATCTCGAGAGCAGTTCTTCACCGGAGCCAAGGCTACGTCTGATCTTCCAAGGAGTAAGGCAGAGCGGCCGTCGCTTTCCCGAGCCTCTACCGTCACCCTCCAAAATCAAAAATAAATAATCGTACTTAGACTGCTGGTACCTAGGTTTTCGTACCTAGGCTTTCTTTGTACGAGCGAGTTTGTGTTGTGAGTCTAAGTCCAGTCCTCCTATATAATTGTTCTGTACTTTTACAATCAATGGCAAACACGATGGCGACTCTGCTGGGGACTAACTTCTCCACAGCTGAGGAGTTGGTGACGCAATCAGACGCAGCCAAACTTGGCTCCACTCAATAAATGCTGGTCGTCCGGTTCGACCAACAGGCATTTGAAGAAATGCTCTCCGACGGGTGTGCTGGTCCGGTCCAGCGGTGAGCCCGCACAAAAAAGGCCCGCAGGGAGTGGAGACCCAAAAGTTTTGCTCCTCCCCAAGCTCTCGAAGAAGTACTCTCTGTTGCCCGAGACAGCGGAGAAGTCTCGCTTGCGGCCCCACTCCAGACCACAGAGGACTCTGCTGTCCCCAAGTCCGACAGAAGAAAATACTATGATGCTGGACTTGCAGGGGCAAAGAGGAACTCTGTGCCAATCCACGCCGCGTAAGAGCGCCAACCGCAAGGGAAAAGCTCATACGGTCGCAAGGTGTCAACCGTATGGAGAAAACTCATGCGGCCACAAGAGTCAGCCGCATGCAGACAGCCTGCACGGCCACGACCTCTAGCCGCATGGAGAAAACTCATGCGGTCACAAGAGTCAGCCGCATACAGACAGCCTGCACGACCACGACTTCTAGCCCCTTAGAGAAAACTCATGCGGCCACAAGAGTCAGCCGCATACAGACAGCCTGCACGGCCACGACTTCTAGCCGCATACAGAAAGCTCATGCGGCCAAAAAGGATAACCGTATGCAGACAGCCTGTACGGCCACGCATACCAGCCACATGCTGACAGCCTGCACGGCCACCGATCCTAGCCGTATTCCATCTACTCTATGCGGCTCGTGGTCAGTCTTTGACATCCTTTCATACGGTCCTGACCATGAAGGCTCTCTGGAGCATAGGCCAGACTCTGTTGTGACCAGCTTGGACTCTTCCTACTACGCACTCTCAGGTACTAGAAGGAAGAAGTCTCGGGCAGCGCGGGCTCGACGAGCTCAGTCGGCTGTCCTAACTTCTGACTACCAGGGCGTCCCGATGACTATTACTCGGGCCCCTGATGGGAAGTTGTACAGAACTACCCGTGTCCAGCCCCCGACGGCCAACGAACGGGATAGTTATCAAGAATCTCCTAACAAGGATCAGGGGCGAGTACTCACGCCACATCAGGGAGCAGACAGGAGGCCAATGCACCCATCAGCCCACAAAGCAGGTGACCCGCGCAATGTGATTCTTCATAAGCACAAGGAAAGAGACGAAGATTTGATACACAAAGGTCCTGTCAAGGACAGTAATGCACCCAGGTCATAGTCAACTGCTGCTGCAACAAGGCAACA
Organism: Iris pallida; assembly: GCA_029216955.1. Lineage (NCBI taxonomy): Eukaryota > Viridiplantae > Streptophyta > Magnoliopsida > Asparagales > Iridaceae > Iris > Iris pallida. The sequence continues at coordinate 10,034 of JANAVB010018614.1, forward strand.
GCACAGAAAGACCGACGGTCCGTCTTCCAAAGACTGCAACACCCAAGCTCAGAAGACGAGGCGCTTCTCGTCGCCTCTTGCAATTCTGCTCTGAAGATTCCTAGCAGTGGAAGAGGAAAGAAAACAAATGTCTCCAGCCCAAAAATTTCAACCGGCATAACCAAGAAAATTTCTTCTAAACGGCTGTCTACCGTCGTTGCAGGAGGAGTTTACCAAGGTACCCGCTCAAAGACGAAATCTGTCGCACTGGGAGATTCGTCCACATCTATGGGAGACACTGGAGCCGGGGGTAGCGTTCCTCCAAATATCCCCAATAACCCGGTGTTCTAAAAAGATAGTCCGGGGGGAATGGTTCATCCAACAGATGCAGCAGATCCCGACGTCCCCGACGACGTCCACAATTCCCAAGACGAGGCAAGCTCTGAAGCTGGGGGTACTACTCTTTCTGAGTCAGAACCAGAGGAGGGCATTCCCACATATACAAGGGTATGACTCAGAGGGCACGTCCTCTACCGTTCCTTCTATCTCTTCTCATGTGAGGACGGTGTTCATGACAGACAATAACTAAGAAGGTTCTAATGATCGCCAACGCATCGACACTCTGGAGGCCATACTATATGCTTTGGTCAAGTCTGTGGACGAGATCAAAGTAGCCCTTCCAACTCTACAAGGAAGAACGCCTGGCCAAACAAGCTTGGGTCCCGCGGTCAATACGGACTCGAACTCAGCTGCACCAAACCCGGGCGATAGTCCTCCTGAAATATCGATACCTACCGCTGCAGACGAGGCCAGAGAGGCAAAAAGAGAGGTCCAGGAGCTCCGGGCCATGTTCTATGCCCAAAAAAAACTGCCAAGACCTCAGGATACGACAACCGTATCCCGCTGCATGGAGAGATGTTCCCTTCCCCCCAAAATTTAAACTATTCCACATCAATCCATATGATGGAAAGACATCTGCAAGCAGGTACATCACCTACTTCGAAGTCCCAACCGACCATCTGCCTCATGACGACGCCATCCTCTCTAGTATACGGAAGTGAGGCAGTTCTCCCGCTGGAGACTCAAATCCCCTCACTCCGCGTAGCTCTCACATACAGATTGACGACAGATGATAATCACCATCGCAGACTACAAGAATTGGAGGCTCTAGATGAGAAGTGCCTACTAGCAACAACGAATCGAGCTATACCAGACACGTATCTTCGGAGCCTTCAACAAGAAGGTTAAAACCAGAACATTCCAAGTGGGCGACCTCGTTCTGGCAGTTCGATGGCCGATGGTCATGACTCACAAAACCGCCGGCAAGTTCCAGCCAAAGTGGGAAGGCCCATTCATCATTGATGCTGTATTTTCCAATGAAGCTTACCGCCTCGCAAAATAAAACGGAGACTTGCTCATGTTGCCCATCAACGGTAAGTTCCTAAAAAAGTATTATGTCTGAAACAACATCTGCTAGGGTGTTGAGTTATGTACCCGCTGGTATCGCTGAACTCACATCCCGCCTATAAATCTGCCACCGTAATGAGTTACGTACCCCCTGGTACCGCTGACCTCACATCTCAAAAATAAATCTTCCGAAGCAATGAGTTACGTACCCCCTTAGTATCGCTGAACTCGTATCCCTACTACACATCCTCCAAGATGACGAATCATGTACCCTCTCGTACCACTGAACTCGTATCCCTACTATACATCCTCCAAGATGACAAGTCACGTACCCGCTGGTACTACTGAACTCACATCCCTACTACAAATCTTCCAGATGACGAGTCATGTACTCTCTTGTACCGCTGAACTCACATCCCTACTATAAATCTTCCAGAATGATGAGTCATGTATTCTTTCGTACCACTGAACTCACATGCCGACTCCAACTCTCCCAGATTATCGAGTTATGTACCCGCAGGTACCGCTGAACTTACACTCTGGTCACTACAGATAAATCTATATCGCCTCTCCTAGGTAGTAAGTTACGTATGATCATACCTCTGAACTTTCTTCCTAAAAGAGCTTCCTCCTTATGATCTAATACCTGCACTTTCAGCACACAAAAAGGGTAACAGATCCACAAATTTCTAAGACAACCATGTCGATGCTACCTCTGAGTTGTTTTCCTTCCATTAAAAACAAACCGCCCCTCACATAGAACCTCCATGTCCTCATTACCTCTGAGTTGTTCTATATTCTCTTCATGGAGCCCACTCCTACCATGTCCTCATTACCTCTGAGTGGGAAGGTTCCATCGAAAAAACCCTCATATTTGCCATGTCCTTATTACCACTGAGTAAATATGTTGGTTCTCTCTCGACTTATTATCTGTACTAAAAAAAATCCCAGGGTACGCCAAAGATAATAGGTCCATAAATGTCTTCCGATGACCACAAATGTCCTCTGTTGACCGCTAATGTCCTCTGTTGACCAAAAATATCCGCAGTCGACCACAAATGCTGTACTAAAATTCCTAGTACATTCCACTCTTTTTTATCATGTCTTAGGAGCCCAGCTGCTCCATGGCATTCTTTCAATACCAAGAACTTCCATAAATCGCAAAGTTGTTCTAGGTATCCCTCTCAAACTTGTTGCCCGTACCTACAACCAAGGTATGCCCAGGGTAACATGTCCACAAATAGTCCCCCAGTGGGACAAAATGCCATAAACACGATAAATACCAGAAGTGAAGGATGAGTCGAGACATACTCATTTATTCAGAATCTAAGGTACTACATTATCTGGGACTATGTCCCTATTATAAGATGAAAAGAGAAAGAAAAAAAGCATAAACAAAAAAAAGAAAAAAGTCGACTATTGTTCGGCGATACATAGTGCCCGGAGACGGTCCCTCAACAGGGTAGTCGACCGCTCAAACCTCTGTTTAGCCCGACGCTCGGCCTCCTGATTCAGCAGCGCCGCATTGTCACCCTCATTTCCCGAATTTCCCATATTTCCTGTATTTCATATTTATACTCGTATCTGGATTTTGGCATGTATTTTTTTTTTCTCAACTTGTGGGATTTCGGTATTTCCCGTATTTAGGGTTTTGGCATGGCTCGGTTTTATTTGGATTGGTTCGGTTTTATGTGAGTTGGATCACCTTAACCTATGCTACCCCTCAACCCACCACAACTCACCCTCTTTATAACCCCCACCTACCACTCTCTCTCCTCATAACTTCCATCATTAATTTCCTTCTTCTTCTTCTCCTTCCTGCACAACTCTCCTAACCCTAGGCAAGTGCACCTTGCCACTTCATGAGAGCCCTATTTTCTTGGTTCATTTGCTAGATTAGGATATGGTGATCAACATTAGAACTTGGTGTTTTGAGATTTGAAGTCTCCTTTGCTCTAGATCTAAGTTATTTCTATTTTCAGATTTTGCATGGTTTGATCTCTTTAAGTTGGATTTTCATGGGTTTTGGTATTTCCAAGTGGAAGAGCATTCAATTCTACCCAAGTTGGAACTTTGGAAATCTGGATTTGGAGTTCGGATGGCCAAGTTATGATGCTTTGAAGCTTGGGTTCAGCCATGGTATTCTTGCTGTTTGGAGAAGACTGTGAGCAGTGTGCAGAGCTATTTAGCTTACGCACCCTGAGCTATGCGCGCTCTTTAGCGCTGCATACGCAGGCTTGAGTACGCTTCCTGTTGGAAGCGTGTCTCCTTGAGTGTGCGTAACTTTTACGTACACTACTCCCTTGAGTGTGCGTGACTTTTCACCTATGTTGCTCTCTCAGCGTGCGTGACTTTTCACCTACGCTGCTCTCTGTAGCGTGCGTGACTTTTCACCTACGCTGCTCTCTCAGCGTGCGTGACTTTTCACCTACGCTGCTCTCTGTAGCGTACGTGACTTTTCACCTACGCTGCTCTCTCAGCGTGCGTGACTTTTCACCTACGCTGCTCTCTGTAGCGTGCGTGACTTTTCACCTACGCTGCTCTCTCAGCGTGCGTGACTTTTCACCTACGCTGCTCTCTGTAGCGTGCATGACTTTTCACCTACGCAATGCTGCTCTCTGTAGCATGCGTGCGTGACTTTCGCGTACGCTGCTCCCCTGAACCCCTTGCTTAACCCATTAGCTCTTGAAGTTTTGGTCTTATTTCTTTAAGCTTGGCTTTTCTATAGTCCTGTATATTGATATTTTATTAGATATTTTATGCCATTTTATATCCTTATGCCTTTTGTCATGAACTTGATTTTTTTTACTTAATATGTTTGGAATGACTATTGTACATGGCTTGGTATGGCAAGGAACTTGCATAACACGATAGTGATCCGTAGTGGTGCACTCCTGACATGACCAACCTGACATGATAGTGGCCCATCGTGGCGCACTCCTGACAAGTACCCTGACATGATTTATCTTGATGCTGTTGCGACGGCTAGCTTAACTTGACCTGCCTTGACACCGTGGTAGTTCTTTCTTGCTTGCTTGTTAAATCCACTTGTCCTGTCTTGCATCATGTCTAGGATGGGACTCCTGAGTACCACGGTCAGGAGTTCCTACTAAGATGGATTAAGGTTAATAACTAGAATAACACAGTAGTCATGAAGAGATGACACAGCTACAGGCAATCCCGTTACCTGGGCGCTCTTGGATCTGTAGCCTGTCGTCGAGTAGGGCACATTTCCAGCACACCGTCGCGTGTTACACCCTCTAAGTCACCTAAGGGTACATTTGTCTTCTGGGCGATGTACCCACCTGAATTCAACCCCTAATTTTTGACCTGGGTAACCTGGATGGTCTGCAGGGCTTGTGGCTGTGGAACAATCTCACTGCATCTTGTTAGTAATTAGGCCTGTGATAACCCTAGTTAGTTAAAGTAGTAAGCCGTAGGATCTGCTTGGCCGTGATTGATTGAATGAGGTGTAACCAGTCTAGTCATGTCTTGATCCCATACAAGATTGCTTTCTGTCTTGATTACTTACATTACTTATCTTGCCGATAAATGGTGGGAAACCAAGCTCTGTTCAGATGAAGGGTTACAACCCCGGTCCTTATTTGGTTTACGGGTTGTAACCTGGCTATCGGAAAAGTTCCATGGTTATCTCGTCGTATATCATCCTGACATGTTTTCATAATTTTAGTTTTAATATTAGATTTTCTGTACTGATTGCTGGCTTTTGTTCTTATTTCGTGGCCCCCTTGTGGCACTTGCTCTTTCTGGGGTTGACCCAGCTGGTTTTGTGTGGCCAGATTTCGGAGCAGCTCCCGAGGATCTACCAAGCTTCCAGCCCAATGGTGGCGACTAGAAGGAACCCGGGCTACGAGTGGGTTTTCTATTTTGTTTCGCTCACTCTATTGTAAAACTATTCTTTTGAGGCGTTTAGCCGACGAGCACCTGTTAGCTCGATGCACTTTATTTACTGTCTGCCTACGGGCTGTAAACATGATTAACAAATCCTAGGGTTGATCATGTATGACTTAACTCTTGCTAGTCCTCGCGTTTTGTACGACTAGCTTCATGATCAGCTGAATATGTTATTTGGGATGCCTTATCATTGTATATTTAATGATCATACATCTTGCGACCTTACTTACTTGCTTGTGATTGAGACACTAGGCTTGTTCATGACCATAAGAGACTGTTGGATTGTAGTAAACCCTCATATTTCTAGACAGCCGTGACCGTATATCGAGGTGGTTTCCATTTTAATATACATAGCTGGCTATGTCTGCCCCCGCTCTCCAGTATTCTGGTTCTGGGGCGTGACATGGTTTAAGTGGTGGCCCATGCAGGTCTTGTCAATCAAGAAATGTGAGGGTTTACCGAATAGATGTCTCAATCAGTATTCGTCCTTGATCTCCGCCCGTATTTTCAAATCCCTGAAATTCTTGCCCTGATTACATGCTTGTATCGTTGATCTATCCTGGTCCTTCCTTATTGTTTCCCTGTGTTATCTTCTTCAGCGGTACTGTACCTGACCCTGCCGATCAGCAAGGAAGAGCACCTCCCGTGGACCAGCAGCAACCTGGAGATCAAGCCCAGCATTCCGGAGTCGCCTCCAGAGTTGTGCCTACTGGAGGAGAGTCACCAGTTCGGCCCATCCAGCCCGCAGAGCCAGATGATGGTACCTTAGTAGGCCTCATCAGAACCTTGATAGCTTTCCAGGATCGTCGAAGTGATGCCCTGCACCAGACAGTTCAAGATGCTTTGACCTGAGGCGGACATCCAGGGAACCAGGCAGCGAACAGCTTCAAGCGATTGAACCCTCCTTTCTTCGACGGCAGCGAGGATGCGATTGCGCGGATGCATGGCTTCAGGATACCGAGGTGATTCTGGAAGCAGCTAGGACACCCGAGAATGAGAAGGTGGCGGTGGTACGCCTGCAGTTGTTGGATTTAGCTCGCAATTGGTGGGCGGCGCAGGCCATGGAATTAGTGGTACCCATTGCTTGGGCAGTATTTAGGGAGAGATTCCAGACGAAGTATTTCGATACTGTGGCTCGGTACGACCTGCAGACCAGATTTACCAACTTGAAGCAAGGAGGTAGAACAGTCGACAGTTATGCACGGAGTTTTCTAGGCTCAGTAGGTTTGCCCCCACCTTGGTGGCGATCGAGTTTGAAAGGGCCAGCGGTTCCAGCAGGGACTACATTTGGAGATCTTGTTGGCGGTTGAGCAGTTCGAGCACCAGACGTTCGATGCAGTCTTGAGAGAAGCTAGGAGGCATGAGTACACCTCCCAGAGGATCGTGGATAGGACCGGAAGTAGGAAGCGGTCCTATAGTCAGATGCACCAGTCATCAGCTCCAGTCCCGGCAGCTAGGGGATTGACCATTGGAACTCCGAGGCGGGCGGCCTCAGTAACGTCGGTTCAGCATTCGACCCCGACGTACCCGCAGCAGAAGCAGAAGCAGACTTCCGCGATGGGATGTTCTCATTGCGGGAAGCCAGGGCATGTGGTGGCAGACTGTCGCAGGACGCAAGAATTGTGCCTGGCTTGTGGAGCAGCAGATCATAGGATAGGGGCTTGCCCGAATAGGGGTGGTTCATCAGCATCCAACCCTTCTAGCTCTTCGGTGAGAGGACCGGCCCCAGCACCAGTTCAGCAGCAGCAGTATCAGTCTTCGAGGCCCTTGCCACCTCAGTCTCAGGCATTCCAGCAACAACACCCCCAGCAGTATGCACAAGCCCAAGCTCAGACCCAGAATAGGCAGAGAGGTTTCCAGCAGAGGGGACCAGCAGCGAGAGGACAAGGTCAGGCCATGATGATGGCTATGGAAGAAGAAGTTGCACCAGGTGAGGTAGTGGCAGGTACTATTCTCGTCAACTCCTTTCCAGCTTCGGTATTGTTTGATTCTGGTGTATCGCATTCATTCATGTCTGTACGATTCGCGACACGGATAGGATTAGAACCCGAGTCATTATCAGTGAGGCTCAATATACTTACTGGTAATGGTCTTGTGGGAGTAGATCGAGTGTTTTCCTCGTGTCGGATCGTAGTTAGCGGTAGGGAGTTCCCCGCTAGATTCATAGAGTTTCCTATGGTAGACTATGATGTAGTCCTAGGCATGGATTGGTTGAGAAACCAGTATGCTAGGATAGACTGCTATATTGGCAGAGTTGTCTTTAGTATCCCCGGCGAGCCAGAGTTTTCATTTTCCAGAGGCGCAGTGGAGCCATCTTCCCCAGCATTGCGGATGGCAGTAGCAGCTATTTGCCATTAAAATTGTTTTGATTGAAATTTTAATACAGAACAGTGATACAATATAGGACTTAGATGTAGTCCTAGGAGTACACTTTTGTTTAAGCTGGGTCCTTAGTGCCAATGGAGCGAGTGGTAATGCGTTGACACCGTTGACCGGCTGACGACGGTTATTGGTTCTCTGAAGGTGTTGATTGCTCTGGGTGCTGGAGATTGCTGAGAGGAGAAAGACGTTGAGTGTCTAGAACTGCCTCTCCGGTGATTCTCTGTTGTGGATTCTCTCTGTGTTGTGAGTCTCTTTTGTGTGAAGGAGATGATCCTTCTATTTATAGTTTTGTAGGCTGGCTGCTCATGCACGCATGTAGGATGCGCCGGTGTGGGGACGCCACGTGGAGGTTGCTGATGGAGGCACACAGATGCTGCGCCCTGATCGAGGGGGAGAACTCTGTTGTGAGCCGGCACGTAGCAGAGAGAAGATCTTTCCGTTGCTGAAATCTTGGACGAGTTGAGTCAAAAGACACGTGTCGTCGACTCATGGTTCGAAGATCTCGGATTTGGTGGAGAGGAGTAATCTGGTGAGCTGCGCCTTGGATTGGGCGCAGGAGGAGGCTGCGGCTCATAACCTTTAGGAGTTACAAACCATTTGGGGCGCATAGCTTTTGAGGCGCATGCAGGCGACTTTCCTTCTGTCTTTCAGAGAGCAGCCTGGGGCGCATGGCTTTTGAGGCGCATGCTGATTTGGACGCATGGCCGTAGAGGCGCATGCGGTTGGTTGAGTGGCCACGTGGCAGTAGCCGTCGAAATAAAGTCATGATGATGCTGACGTTGTCGACGCTTCGTTTTCTGAAAAAGCTGTCAACTGTTCAGACTTTGGGAGGCGTGCTGCCAACTCTGTCTGTTCAGCATTTAATGTGGTGACGTTCGATGGACAGCTGAGTGGGCGCGTCGGTTGGCGTTCCACTCGGTATGGAGATGTGTGGGGGCGCACCCTCTGTAATGTGCCGAGTACTGTAGGGCGCGTCTGTGTGATGCGCCTGATGCCGAAGGGCGCGTCCGTGTGATGCGCTGTCTGGCTGGCGCATTGGACATGTCTTTTAATGATGCGGCTGTCTCGCTCTTCGAGTGCTATAAATAGCCGTTTTGCTGAATTCGAGGCGTCCGGTTCATCCATTTAATGTAAATTCATTGCACGGAATTCGGAGGGCCATCCACTTGGCGTGTGGGTTTGATCTGCCCGGCCTATAAATAGTGGCATGGAGAGAAGATTTGCTTCTCATTCCCTCACATACTTCCAACATGAACTTGAACATGCGGGTGCATTCTGTTGACGAAGTGCTCCCGAGGGTGAAGATGAGACACTGTGTTGTCTTCGATGCACTTGAAGGTGACTGTTACATCCAAAAGACGGAGTTGAGGGCTTCCGAGGCAGGCGAAAGGTGCCTGTTGCATCCAAAGATAGGGATGCTCGGGCCTTGTCTCCGTTATTCCGGAAGAGCCGTAGATCGGAATGGCGGTACTAGGCTCTATCTTCCTTCAAAGTGGGGTTTGCCCACTTTGGTTGTGTTGAAAGCTGCTCCTTTAGCCGCGGTTTCGATCACGGTCTTCCTTCGCCTTTGGAGGCTCTTTCGAAGCCTTCCCTGGCCACAGCATTTGCGGTGCTCTTCTCTTCCTTGGTTCCAGCTAGAGGGTTAAATGCTTTGCTTGACGAAGCACTTATCAGGTGAGCCTGGCTGGAAGAGCGGCATATAACTGGGCTGCTGAAGGGATGCACATAACTGAGCTGGATGCACATGACTGAGCTGCTGAAGATATGGTAGGATGCGCCTGGTTGGAGGCGCATGATATCTGCTGCGCCTGACTGATGGCGTATGGTGGCTGCTGCGCTTATCTGGAGGCGCGTGGTAGCCGCTGGCTGTAGACTTAGGATCTTTCCTTTGTAGAAATTCTCCTTTGTACAACCTTTTCTTAGACATGTAATAGACTTCTGTATATCAAAAAAAAGTCTTCTTTCGAATGTCTATCTTTATTGATCTTGCTGTGAAGTTCTTCGTCTGAGTTCTAGCGCATGTAGTGTCTGGCGCATGGGCTTTCTGGTTGTGAAATTCCATGCTTCTACAAGACCCCCTTCAAAGTTTTCAAAACTTTTGAATAAGTTTTGGAATACTTTGAATAAGAAGCATGGAGGTCAGGGCGCATGATTTCTGGGCGCATGCCTGTTCGGGCGCATGCTCTTCTCAGTTAATGATGATGGTGCCTCGGTAACCGAAAAGATTAATGATGATCTTTTGGTTTTATTTGCTGCTATCCTTGTACAGAACCCGAGGCGACGGCTGAGATCACACGTCATCTGTTCACGCGTGCGACCAAGCCCTATAAATAGGTAAGAGTTGGAGAGAGAAAGGGTTCTTCTTCTCTGTGCCTCTGCTTCTTTAGAGTTTCTTCTTCAAAACCCTAACTTCTCCTTCCTCGAGAGAATGGCTCCCAAGACTCCTCGCGGTGCTGCCGGCAAGGGGAAGGAGAAAGCGAAGGAGTCTGTCGATGAGGATGTACCTATCACTCTTGCGACTCTTGCCGACGTTCGTCCTGAGGTGACAGGTGGGTTTCGTCTCTGCTTTGGGCCCTGTGCCCTAACTGCCGACGCGTATAGACTTCGGTCTTTGATGATACGCCGAGGTTCTATCCTGCCGACGTGCATGGGTTTATATGGCTGACGCGCATGGGTTTTATTCCCTGAAGATGCGCCGAAGCCTTTGCTGACGCGCATGGGCTCACGCTCTGATAATGCGCCGAAGCTCCAATGCCAACGCGCATGGGCTTACGCCCTGATGCGCCGAGACATGCTGACGCGCATGGGCCTATGCCCTGATGAT
>JANAVB010018615.1:0-109197 GCA_029216955.1 Iris pallida
TATATATATATAATATATATATATATTATAATATATATATATATAGATATTTATATATATATATATATATCTATCTATATATTTGTATATATATTATATTATTTTTTTGGAGCCAAATTTTATTGAAACAGAAACAACAGAGGACCCAAACACCACAAAACCTGGCCCACACAAACCTGGCCCCACAAAGGCCAAATGAAAAAAAAACCAAAATTTTGAACATTCAAAACACGTACGTCACCCGAGGGGGGGGGCACGTGGCCTCTCCACGCGGGGCCCGAGGGGACAGGACCCGGCCGGGGCCCGAGGGGGATGGGGCGCGTCCCGAGGGGACTCGGGAGCCCCGCGCGCTGCCAGCGAGGAGCTAGGCTTGGAGGATCAGCCGACGGGAGAGCGCGCCGGAGGCGCGACTCGAGGGCGCCGGAGACGGATGCGTCGGGAAGGATCCGCCGGAGAGGGGGACCTGCCAGGGACGACTCCACGGCGGACGACTCCGGAACGACTCCACGGTTGAGGAAGGGAGGAAAGGAGCAGCGACAAGGGGGTGGGAGAAGGCCATCTCCTGGCCACTGCGAGGAAGGCTACGGCGCGACGCCGGGCTGCTCCGCGGCGAGGAGAGGCGGGGAAGCGGGGACTGAGCCGCCGGAGAGTGAGGGAGTCAGGGAGATGAGGGGGAGGGGATCCCCGGTCGCTCTTCAGGGCTGACAGACGAGGAGGTGGGGGGGGGGCGGTCCGGAGAGGATGAGGAGGGCCCCACGGAGAAGAGGCGTCCGGAGGAGGGATCCGCAGCGGCCGGGACGCAGGGGCAGGCACGATACGCGAGGTCGACGACACGGCAGGGAGGCCCGCACCACCGAAGACGGCCGAGGGCCCCAGACGGCACCTGGGAGCAAAGGCTAGCAGTAGAAGCGCTGCCTCCACGCCGATGTGAGGGGGAGGCTAGCACTGCCGAGGACGGCGGCCTGCTCGAGAGGGGCGGCCGACTGGGCGGGGAGGGGGGTCCAGAGCCACCGGAGGGTGGAGGGGTCCTGGGAGACCCAGTACCACCTCCGGGAAGAGGGATCCTGGTGGTAGACTCCCGCCACCGCCGAGGAGGATGGGTACGCCGCGGGCGGGGCGACGGGAGTGGGAGAGGGATCCGAGACCGGTGAGGGAGGGTGCTCGGCGGGGGAGGGCACAGAGAGGAAGGCCTCCGAGGGAGGGTGCGCGGGGGCGGGATGAGCGTCTGGAAGAGGCAGAGGGGCCGCCTCGGCCGCGGTGGGAGGAGCCGGGAGGGGGCTCGCAGACGAGCCGGGGAGAGGTGCGAGAGGGGGACGGGGCGCGGAGGGGGAGCCCGGAGCCGAAGCGGTGGGAGGCTCGGGGGGAGAAGCACCCGGGGCCGCCAAGGAAGGGGGAGACCCAGCGGCAGGGACAGCCACTCGGGGGGAGCAGCGGACCGAGACGTGGCCCGCGCAGCGATCGGAGCGCCGAAGAAGGCAGGCGGGGGGCCTAGAAGGGACGGGGCCAGCTGAGGACGCCGGAAACGGCGAAGTCGACGACGTCGAGGCCGGCGGCGCCTCCGAGGAAGAGAGGGGAAGGGGGAGGAGTCGCCGCACGCCGCACAAACTCCGGCAGGAGAAGGGTGGGGGCCTCCCCGCGGGTGGGGCGGCCAGAGGGGCCCCGGCTGTCCGAGGGCGGCCGGCCACCGGCCGAGGGGGGGGTGGGGAAACCGAGGAGCGGAGGCTCTCCATCGAGAGGGATCCACACCCACGTGGCCTAACCTCTCTTATAATGTATATATATATATATGTATATATATATATATTTTATATATATATATATATATATATATATATATATATATATATGTACATTATATATACATTATATATATATATATATATATATATATATATATATATATAATGTCACGATCCACACACGAAAGTTCGTGCATGAATACGTAAAAGTATGTCCAGCCTACGCTGCAGAATCGACGGTAGTAAGCTGTCAACTCCTCAAGTATATCCAATCCAATCAACATAGTATAGATCATGATATTCAGATTCTAACTCAATCACAAGTACTAACAGGTAGATTTGAAACATAAATGACAAGTCCATAGAGTTCAACACAGAGAGTCAAATACAGTAATCCTCATATAGAGTACAACTTATCAACTTGTTTTAAGAATAGAAATATAACAACAGAAATGAGGATGCAAGTTGAATTGAGCAGACCTATGTTTATGCAAGTGGAAATTTAAAGTTTGGATATTCGTTTGAGAAAGTTTTATATGATAGTTTCGGAATTGACCCATAAGAATTGTTGGATAGAATTGTCGGATGGATTTTGTCGGTTGTGGGTAAGTCTAGAATGAGACTTCATTGGGTATGGCCCTAGTATGAGTACCGGTAGAATATCGGTTGGTTGTCTAGAATGTCGGTTGGTTGCCTAGAGCGTCGGTTGGTTGCCTAGAATGTCGGTTGATTGCCTAGAATGTCGGTTGGTTGCCTAAGTTTCAGTTTGGTTGGCCATGTCTTTTCAGTAGTCCCTGTTGGGAATAAGTTCATGAGATTGGGGTGGTGTCCCATGTCCCTAAGTTGGTAAGACCATAGAGTTGTCCCTATGATAAGAATTGGTCGCCTCTAAGATAAGAGATAAGTATGTCCCTGATAGCTATCCATGTCATATGAGTTAGCCGAATGTCTGGTTTAGCTTAGATTAGCTGACCGTAGAGACTTGACTGAATGCTATGTTGACTGTTGGAAAACCGGAGGATGTCCCTATTGAGGTTGCGTGAGTATAGTCAGAATAAATAAGATGTGTCGGAAGGTAAACTTCGGAATGGAATGGAGATTGGAAAAATTTGGTGTTATAATGTTGGATGGGATGACGGATCATGTTGGTTTCGAAATTTGGTTGCCTTTGTTGGAATGCTAGAAATTGTTAGAACTGGTTGGAAATTGGTTGATTAATATCGAGCTGCGTAAATTGATGGTAGTGCCTTGAGACAGTTGGAATAATTTTATTGATCGAATCAGAATTGAGAATAGATGTACGACAGAATTGGATAGTGCATGTAGCCGAGATCGCCGAGAACGAATGTGAATAGGAAGGACCCTCGGGATTAATGTTGTTGGAATATAAAAGTTGCTTATGCGAGAGGAATAATATGTTGGTTCGATCAATATGAGAAAATGTTTGAGTACAACGAGAAATGCTACTAGAGTGGAATGATGGTACAATTTGATGGATGGATCATGATCGAGAAATTTACAAGTTGCAAACAAAGTGTATGGATGCGAACGATGACGAGTACAAGATTTGATCGATGAGAATCGGGGTATCGAAATAAAATGTGGCTATAGGATTTATCAATTTTGGTGGCATGAATGACAATGAACTTGAAAGGAATACTTGATACATCTAAGTCGGGATACTTTGGAAAATTTTTGGATCGGTTGAGAAAAATTTCTCGAGTTGGAATTGGAAACATCTATTGTGTTATTAGTTGGTTGGGATATTGAATAAACAAGTAGGATTATACGAGATGCACGAAAGGAATTATTGATGTTCGGAAAGGAAGTTACACCGTAGCTCGTTCGTTTTTTCTATTACTGAACTTGGCTGAAGTGCATGTAATTTGGGGACGCCTAAAATATGTGTATGATTCCAACTAAGTGCTATGCTGAATTCAAACGAAGCAACGGGGAGGATTATCGTATGCTAAGGATTTGCACGAGTGTTGTAGAAAAGATCAAAAGATGGTAAACTATTAGAATCGATTGGGATGCTGTAACGAGACGGTACATTACTTGGTATCAATTAAGAGATTGCGGAGAAATATTGAATAGTGTAAATCGATCGTTGAGAAGTTTCATAAAAAGTCGGTTGAAGTTTTGGGGATGAGTTTTGTCTTAAGTTTTGAGGATAAAACTTTTTCTGAGTGGTATATATTGTAGTGCCCTGACCCGCGATGCCTTACGATGGATGGTTGGTTCGATGAAGCCTTGTTGAACTTGGGATATGCGAAGGATCGCTTGAAAGGCTATGCGATCGTGGCAGGAATCGTCCTATGAAGGTGAGTAGTGTAGAACCCTTCAAAGATCCTTTAGCTTCACGCTTAAAATAAAGGATAGTATGCTATGTGTCTTACTGAGTTGCTCAATAACAACTTGTATGGAATTGGGAAAGATAATGAAAGATAAATAATCACCTGAACGTAAGCTATATTGCTAGATGAATTGTATGCTTGAAAGACGTTGCGATGAATTACATGACAGGTGGAAGCAAAGTCCCAAATACTTGGACGGTGAGTATATCGAGCCTTAGCTCGATGAATAGATGGTAACGCAGATGTTAAGACCCAAGAATTGGGCAATGAGTATGCTTGAATTACGTTCAAATGAAGATGCTAAGTCCCAGGAATTGGGCGGTGAGTACATTGAGTTTGGTTGGAATGATGTATGGTATCAAAGATATGAGAAAGGGCTTAGGTAATTACATTCTATTATCTTGTGCCGATGTAGAATGTAGATTTCACTAAGACCCTGGATTGGGCAGATGATAATGTGAGCGTTGGCTCAAGGTAAGATGGCAAGATGGCAATACGAATGAGAATGATGGGTTATTACTTAGTTTTTCTTATAATGCATTATATGTTTCTTCATAGATAAGTTGCATGGTCATTGACAACTTGTCGACAAGGTGGTTCCTCGAACGGTATTCCTGGGCCTTGGAAACTGGTTCGTCCTGGGGGGGACCAGTGATGAAGTAGTAGCACGTGCTGAAGTAGTAGCACGGTATACGGGACTTGCAGTGGGGCTAGCTACCTGCACTGCAAGGGCACCGTATACCTGTAAGTCGGTCCAAGATGGCGTGTCGCCAGTGACCTTCATATAGATAGGTCCAGTGCTAATGATGTCTTATGCAGGCAGAGTAAGTTATTACTCAAATACAGGGAAGGATGTCGGCTGTTGGTAAGAATCACCTGAACGGTGATATTTATATTGAATCTTGATATTGTTTCTAACAATGCCTTGTACAGGCTGAGTAAGTATTATAAATATACAGGGATGGCTATACGACCGTGGATAAGAATCACCAAAGGGTGATAACTGCATGCTTAAAATTATATTAGCTATGAGATTTGCATGCTTTACTTCTTGTCGGCTATAAACATGAAATTGATCCTAAGGCAACGAGAAAGACCACTGTTAATAATATTCTATAACATGATTACTTAGTGTTGTCTTCTTAGGTGAGTTGGGCCAGCACCGCTCGCCAGTACATTGATGATGTACTGACCTACGTTGTAGGCAATATTAGAGGTATTTGCTTATGGGGGAAATCCTTTGATCAGTGCTTGGCATCGATGATTCGGATGGGTGTGCAGAAGCGCTTCTTTCTAGATGATGTCTTCTGCTATACGGGACATAATGTATGGAACAGTTGTAACCAAATTGGCAAGTTCATTATAAAGAAGTCGGTATATTCAGTTGTAGCCTAAAGGGCAATTGTATACATTCTGATGACCATTCAAGAGTCTTGTAATCAGTTGTAAAACTCTGTATTCCGTTGTAAGTCTTATAATCCATTATGATTATCAATAAAAAGATATATTTCTTCAATATCTTGTGTGACTTCAATATATCTGCTTGGTTTTGCTGCGCTGTCGTTGTCCTTCTGAGAAATACCAGAAACTGTAATGGTTTGCCTTGTACAATCTAGACTTGTACGGCATCACGCCCAGTGGCTAGTTTTCGATCCTCCGGGGTCAGGGCGTGACAACTCTGTATTTTTGTCTTGCTTCATGTTTTCTCATGTATATGACACATTGTATACACGATTGTTCATTGTTCATCGTTCATCATTCATTGTTCATTGTTTATCGTTCATTGTTCATTGTTCAGTGTTTTTACTTGTATCTTGGGGAGGGAAAATACTACAGATTTGTGACCAATCCTATTTTAGCTAGGCATTGCTTAATAGCTTAGGTCTCACATCGTGCACGTGGGACTCTAAGCCGTACCCTTATTCATGTGCTCATGTGTTCTTGTACCCTCTACTACCCCAGCCAGTTTTATATTCTGATAGTTATTTTAAATACATGTTTACACTGATAGTCTAGTTCATTGTTCAGGATCTGGTACCATAGTTTTATCGTTATTCATGTACTACAGTTTCATGGTCCAGTGCTTGTATCATAGTTCACCGTGCAGCACTTCAGTTTACTTTGTTTAGTACTTCTTGTCGGAGTTGTACTTTGCTCTCTTCCTGACAGAAAATATTGCAGGTGTGCTTGATGATGTTGTACCACCTTGGGCCAGAGCCCGAAGCTGGTGGAGTTGGGTTTCAGGATGGACTTAAAATTGCAAAGTTATAGTTAGATTTTCTCTTAGATTTGTTTTAGAGATTTTGTCATGTACTTTGTATTTGAGATTTCAGGATTGTATATTTTATTCAGGTTACCGAATTTGTCTCCGGCGTTGTCATTTCTTTAAATTGTATAACTTATAGATTGTGGTGATTTTGGGAACGTGTATAGTAGCTGTGTTGTTTTATGTACCTTGTATCTTGGAGTTTTCTTTAGTATTGTACATCTTACTTTGTCGTATCCATCGACGAAGGCTGGGCGTGTCCGACATGTACCCGATTATTCGGGAGCGGGTCGTGACTATTTGCAAAAATAAAAGTCTTTTATTTTATAAACTTTAAAGAATAGTACAAGATTACAATAAATTCTGGAAAAGTACAACTGTAGGTATCCGATCTGAAGACGATCGCTTTATCCCTTGGACGATGTGAACTTTGAAGACGATAGCCTCTGAAGAATGCAGCAGCACTTGGACAAAAACTCCTGATCTCTGATGATCTTGAATAATGATCCTCCTTAATGAAGAACTTGAAACTCTATTTATAGAGTTCTAGAAATAACTATTTTGTAGTTATTCTGGATTGCGCACAACAGACTGCGCTAGTGACAGACTGTACAGACTGCAAACTGCGCTGACCTTTGGGCAGTTGCTCGATCGTGGGCTAACCGTATTCAGACGCGTGGCATTGTTTGATTAAAATACGCTTGGTCGTGTACAGGCGGTTGCCACATGGCGAGCAATTGATGGCATGTAATCCACGTAATAAATGTCAGTTATTTTTAAAAAGCTTGATGGATCGTGCTAATTGAATAGCGCTGGCTTCAGATTGCGCTCAGCTCTGGTCAACAGATTGTGCTGGATTTGGATAGCTGGACCACGCTAGGGTTTGGTGTCACGCCCCGATCCCGCAGAGTCCTTTCGTCCTCGCTTTGGGCTCTTTGGGTCCGTTTGTCCTCGCTAGGGCGTGATGCCGTACAAGCCTAAGTTGCGCTTGTACAGGGCCAAGACCTGAAGCAAGACAAGATAGACAAGATTGACAATACGCAACGGAACATATCGCAGATAATTGAAGCAGCAACATACATATTTTCAGAATACAAGCATTGAACACAATGGTAACAAGAAACAATTCTCTTTATTGATTTCATTTGAACAGAATACAAGCTCTCGATTCTCTTTGATACAATGTTACATTCTCTCAAAACTTTACAGATTACAATGATCCCGTTCCCATACATTACATCCCTTTATATACAAAACTAACTCTTGTAACAGATGTCATCTTTTTGCATCTCTTCTGATTTCTGGCTCCTGAGGATGATGCTCGGGCTATCGCTTCGGACTATCCTTCTCGATGCTTAGTGCACCTGCATGCAGACTGATGGTGGGTCAGTATATCAGCATACTGGTGATTGTGTGAACAAAGAGCTACATTTGTCTGAAACGATTACTGTTTATTTAGTGAGAAAACGTTTCTTGTGATGTGATCTTGCTAGTTTTACCTAGATTCATTCGATGTATACAGAGTCAGTTTACATTCTTTTGAAAACATCTTTGAAAAGCTACATTTTAATTCAGTTCCTTTCGAGCATACAAGGGGCTATTCAATTCTAGCACGATGACTATTTATTTCATGTGCAGTGAGCAGCATGTTTCATGAGGATATTCATTTCTTTGATCAAGCAATTCTTACGGACAATTATAAGCACGATATCATATCTTTTCTTTGATTCAAGACATTCTAAGGGTCAGATTACAATCTTGATATTACATCTTTTCTTTAGTGGAACATAGCACTTCTTGGTAACAGATTAATCTTTTTAAGCAATTCATATAGCAAAATCAAGCAATACATGTGTATTACTTCTCAGTGATTCTTACCATAGTCGACCGTCCATTCCTGCACAAGACAAGAATTAGCATAAACATGATAGAACCCACATTATCCCTGTTCGTCTCTGCATCGTTAGCTCTTAGCAAAATATATGATTGACACATACAGACCGATTGGCAGCTGTGACTCTCCGGTTCAGCTCTACACCAATCTACACTTATCTATATGATGGTCCATGGAAAACCCATGTTTAGCCGCTGTGACTCTTGGGTTCAGCTCGTCGCTAAGGACATTGATGCAACACCCGAGGCCCTTGCACCTCGTAATGTCTAGACAATCTCTCCTAGGCCGATCAGCTCCCAGTGCCCTGGAAACCGTCGAGAGATCTAGTGATCTTGTATACAAGTTGTCCGAGACCAATGCATGAATACAACGTCTAGCAGATAAACTCTTTGAGGGGCAATGATTCATCTTTCTCTATATCAATCTTTGTAACAACAGAGCTATGACTCTGCCTTCTTTCTTTTCTGTAATCTCAGAGCCGAAGCTCCTACATAATTCTTTTCTTTTACAACATATACAAGTTCGTCTGTACATATCTAGCATTTAAAGTATATTTAAAGGACAAGCAATGATCAAGCATTCAATTCGATTCGTTTGTCTTCTCTTATCCAATCAAGCATGACAAGCATCATATCGGTTCTTATTAGCAGGCAACAAGTTTTCTTATTAGCATGCAGATGATTTCTTTTTCTTGTTCTTAGCATAACAACATGTGAAATCTCTTATAAGCATACATACTGGTTACCGTCTTATTATTAGCGTGACAAAGTTCTCTTTATAAAGGCAACATTCATTTCTTAGCAAGGCAACATGTGAATTCTCTTAAAGCATACTCGATGATTTACCATCTTGTTATTAACAAAGCATTCAATCAAAAACTCAGATTCTTATTAGGCGTAAGCAAATCAGCAAATGAGACTTCGTCCACTCACCCAGATCAATCGTCTTCTGTTGCAGAGCCAGCAATCCGATCTTTTCATCTATCTAGTGCCTTCGCGGAGCGGGGCACTACATAATTACCCACCGAAAAGAAGTTTCGTCCTCGAAACTTAAGGAGAAACTTACGATATCCTTAGCAGCGATAGTCCTCATCCTTTGCCATCATCAATTCATAAAATCATAATTCAGATCATATCAAAACTCTTGGTCAATCAAGCATTTCAATCTCAATCAATCAATCGATAAAACATTTGCCGGCATCATAAAAATATTTACGAACTTATTGTATGGAACGTTCATCTCATTATTGATATCGAGTTGGCACAGAACTTTCGATCAGAAGAACATCGTCGAATTCAATTGAATAAAAATTGGCCAGATGATCGTGTTGCTCTGATACCATTCTGTCACGCCCCGATCCTGCAGAGTCCTTTCGTCCTCGCTTCGGGCTCTATGGGACCGTTCGTCCTCGCTAGGGTGTGATGCCGTGCAAGCCTAAGTTGTGCTTGCACAGGGCCAAGACCTGAAGCAAGTCAAGATAGACAAGATTGACAATACGCAGCGGAACGTATCGCAGATAATTGAAGCAGCAGCGGACATATTTTCAGAATACAAGCATTGAACACAATGGTAACAAGAAACAATTCTCTTTATTGATTTCATTTGAACATATTACAAGCTCTCGATTCTCTCTGATACAATGTTATATTCTCTCAAAATTTTACAGATTACAATGATCCTGTTCCTATACATTACATCCCTTTATATACAAAACCAACTCTTGCAACAGATGTCATCTCTTGGCATCTCTTCTGATTTCTGGCTCCTAAGGATGATGCTCGAGCTATCGCTTCGGACTACCTTCTCGATGCATAGTGCATCTGCATGCAGACTGATGGTGGGTCAGTATATCAGCATACTGGTGATTGTGTGAACAAAGAGCTACATTTGTCGGAAACGATCATTGTTCATTTAGTGAGAAAATGTTTCTTGTGATGTGATCTTGCTAGTTTTACCTGTAGGAACGAAATCGTAAAGCACAATACTCTAAGGAGGGGGGGGGGGTGAATAGAGTTGGCAGCGGAATTATGCTAATTAAAAATTGTTAGCAGCAAGATCACAGAATAATAATCACAACTAAAAATATAAAGGCAGAGATAAGAAAGCAAACGCAAAGACAGCGATGTATACTGGTTTCCGTCTGTTGAGGACTAGTCCAGTCGGTAGAACACTTGCTACCAGTTGAATCCACTATTGGCAAAACTGCAAGTTTTCTTACGAAGTCCTTGCAACTTCTACAACGCGAGCTTTGATACGAAGAACTCGTCCAACTTCAATTATGAAGAGGTCTTCTTCAATCAAGCCTTCTGATTACAATCACTCAGAAACTTCTAGACCGCATCGCACTGGCAAATCGACTAGAGGATTGTAATTGGCTTGGGATCTGAAATTTAAAGCTCAAGAAAACTCTTTGGAAGACTGAAAGCTTTAGATAGAGAGAAGATTGAAAGTGAATGAGTGAGTTAAAATAATCAAAATCCTTCTCTATTTATAGGAGTTCCAAAGACAGAATTCTGGCAGAATTCGGGCAGAATTCGGACAGAACTCTATGAGAAAATCTCGGTCAAATCCGCAACTGCAGGAGGACTAAGTTCAGAAGAATTCAAAAATCAAAACGTCCATTAACCGAACTCTTGCCGAACTCTGGCCGAGTTCTGTCAGGGTTAGGTTAGGTTTTAAAAATAGTTTTTGGGGATTTTTGAAAACCTTTTTGAAGCTTTTGTTAATATGAATGTTTTTCAAAACTAAGGACATTTAAAAACATTTTGAAATCATTTTGGAATAGCCTATTTGCCAGTACGACTCGGTGTACAACGTATTCCTAGACTCAATAAAATGAAAAATACATTGTTCAAAGAAATACAGACTCGAACAGGCAAACATCGCTTCGGTCTTGAACTGTGTAGATAGCTGTTCTTGATCATGTCCAAGAGTCCGAGATATCCTGACTAGCTTCATATATCAAGACAGAGTTTGATCAATTATTAAAATTAGTTTGACCATATGACCAATGGACCAACAATCTCCCCCATTTTGATAATTGACAAACTATGAATGATATAACATATAAGCTTAGAATAAAATCAAAAATTGTTCATGTCCTGCATTTTCTCAAAAGAATGTTAGATCTTTATTTTTTTCCCCCGTTGTCACTTAGCAAAATAATTACAAAAGAGAAAAACTCTCCCGCAATCAATGCATAAATAACAAACAATGAAGAAACACAAGAAAATAATCATGATAAATGGTAGAAACAGTAAAAAAAAAACATCACAGGCATGTATTTGTCTTAGGCAGTTTATAACATAGAATTATTTCATAGGCAGTTTATAATGAAGAAGCAGATAAAGATGCTATAAATAAGTAAATAAACTAATGTGAAACATAAACTACGCATCTCATAAAGATAAAAAGATGTTCAGAAGACATCAATAAAATAAATCCAGTACAAGTCCTCAAAAGAAATACTGATAATAAAGTCTAGAAAGATAGAAAACTTGGAATGTCGGAGCATTTCCAAGTATACAGTAGATAATATCTAAGTCTCAAAAAAATCAGATAACATATCACAACTCCTCCTCCTCATCATCATCATCAGCATGACCGGCATGTCCAAAAGGACCAGCTGCAGAGGTACTAGCGCCAGAAAGGTGAGGAGGGGTGCCAGTGTAAAACTCACCGACATAGTCTCGAGGAGGAGCACGATCAGAACGGTACCAATCATATGCGTTACCGGGCTGAAAGTAGGCATGAACAGCCTCATCCTCACAGCGGTAACCAGAGAAAGCTGGATCTCTATGAATGGAACCAGCAGAATGTCCAGTCTGGGCAAATCGAAGATCAGCTAAAGAATTTGCAATCGCCTGATAACGGGTGACGTCGTGGAACTCACGTTCGCGGGCCATATCCATCATCGAGACTTGCAAATCCGAAAGGTGCTGGTGTATGCCCTCAAATGTCATGGCATACTGCTGAGGAGGTGGAGGAGGTGGAGCAGTAGCAGGAGCAGTAGGAGGAGCAGCAGCAGTCATACTGCGACGAGATAACTTGAGAAACTTGGGCTCAGGGTCTTGAGTACAAGTAGATAAATCAATATCGAAATGCTGGAAGATGCGTGGGAGAATCATCGCATAAGAGAGATTTCTATCTCTTGCACGACAACGTCCCATCATCTGAATAATGGTCTTAGGGGCAGAAAATGGAATGCCCTTAAGAATGTGATACATAGCAGATAATTCAAGAGACGTGACATCATCCTTTGAAGTAGACTTCGGAAGGAGAGTGAAGTAAATGATACGGTGCAATTCATAATTAAACAAGTTCAAGTTGTTTGCCTTGAACTTTCCAGAGCGAACTCGATCAGGTGCACAAAGTTCAGCTTTGAAACTAGTAAGTGTCGTGCCGTCGGGAAAATCAAACTCAGTGATATCAACAAGCGGTTCACCTTCGTTGGGAATACCAAGGATTTTTGCTAAGATAATATCATTGAAATTGATATCTAATCCTCCAACACGAGTACTTACGTCAAACGTGTTTAATATGATATTACAGTAGAACAGTCTAATGGCATTAGTTGCTACGGGAAAACAAAGTTTAACAAAATATTGTAACCCTAATGCCTCAAAGAAAGGGCGATGTTCTGGAAATACAGTCCACTTGATAAGGGCGCCTGTGCATATGGATCTCATGGAGAAGTCTCCATACCACAGTAGGGCTTGATCTAGGGTTTGTAAGTAAAACCCGTCGAACGCGCCATCGCTAGATTAGACTGGAAAAAAGAGAGAATCCGTTGGTGGATTCGAAGATGAACCTTTCTCACTGGGATTGGTTGTCTTCTTCCTCTTGAAGGGGTTAAATCCCTTAGGTGCCATTTGTGCAATAAAAGTAAATAGCACGAAATTGAAAGGAGGGGAAATACGGAGTTATACCTCCCAAAATTTTAGTATGTTGTAGAGAAAAATGATCTTCGTACGAATCCGAAGTTTGGATTGAGTTCACCACGTGGATTGAAAGAGAAGGAGTGGTGAAGAACTAGGGTTAGGGGGCTCTCGCACGGCTGCTGTTGCTGTTTTGATGAAGTTTAGAAGCAATGAAGAAGAAAGGCTCTCAGGTTTTGGTTATATAACCTGATACCCTAACCGAACTCGGGCCGAATTCTGTCCGAATTCTGGCCGATTTCGCTTGGGGTTGGTTTGGAACACTTTCTTTTTCATTGGCTCATTTCAAATATTTAATTCAAAGATTAGTAATTTTGAACCTTCAATTAACATAATTAATATTATTTTATAGATTAAATATCGATACACAGCGACTGTCTCAGATTAGCTGTAGGAGTACTGTCCCAGTTGGCGGAGGTTCACCGGGGAACTCTTAAGTACCGCTTCGCTTCAACCGTAGTTGTGGTGACAGACAAACTCTTTATTGGCTTGTTTCTAACACAGTTTTTGCGTATTAACATTATTGATGTCCAAAATTCCTAATTCTCGACGTAAATAATTGAAACGATCTTCTGCTAGAGGTTTTGTGAAAATATCAGCTAATTGATTCTCAGTATCTATGTACACAAGGTCAATATCTCCATTTTGATGATGATTTGTAAGAAAATGATGTCGAATCTCGATATGTTTAGTACGAGAATGACATACTGGATTCTTAGTCAAATTAATAGTGCTCGTGTTATCACAGAAAATAGGAATATGTGTGTAAAATAAATCATAGTCTTCCAAGGTTTGTTTCATCCATAAAATCTGAGCACAACAACGTCCTGCGGTAATATACTCAGCCTCTGTTGTTGATAAGGCTACAGAATTTTGCTTTTTACTAAACCATGAGACTAAAGCCTTGCCTAAGAAATGACATGTTCCACTGGTACTTTTTCTATCAACTTTGCATCCAGCAAAATCTGCATCCGAATAACCAATAAAGTCGAAGGACTTAGTTTTGGGATACCATAAGCCAACAGAAGAAGTGCCCTTAAGGTATCGAAAGATACGCTTAACTGCGCACAGATGTGATTCCTTTGGATTAGCTTGAAAACGTGCACACAGAAAAACACTAAACATAATATCTGGACGACTAGCAGTTAAATAAAGTAAACTATCGATCATACCTCGATACTTATGTGTGTCGATCGGCTTGCCTTATTTATTAATATCAAGCTTTGTTGAAGTTGCCATCGGAGTGCCAATAGGTTTGACATTGTCCAGGTCAAATTCTTTAGCAAATCTTTTGTGTACTTGGCTTGATTTATGAACGTCCCTTTGTCAGTTTGTTTGATTTGCAGTCCGAGAAAGAATTTCAGCTCTCCTATCATGCTCATCTCAAACTCATTCTGCATACACTTAGAAAATTCTTGACACAGAGATTCATCAGTAGATCCAAATATAATATCATCAATATAGACTTGTATTAAGAGAAGCTTACCATTAAAAGACTTAATAAAAGGTGTAGTGTCAACCTTGCCTTTTGAAAAACCGTTGTCAAGTAGAAAAGAGCTTAGACGATCATACCAAGCACGAGGGGCTTATTTCAAACTGTATAAAGCTTTCTTCAACTTGAAAACATGATCAGAGTTTTTAAAATCTGTAAAACCTGGAGGTTGCGCTACAAAAACTTCTTCTTTTATAAAACCATTTAAAAATGCACTCTTGACATCCATTTGAAATAATTTGAAATTATAAAAACATGCAAATGCACATAACATGCGAATGAATTCTAATCTCGCAACTGGGGCATAAGTCTCATCGTAGTCGATACCTTCTTCCTGATTGTATCCTTGAGCTACGAGTCGAGCCTTATTACGAGTCACTAAACCATTCTCATTAAGTTTATTTCGAAATACCCGACGGGTGCCAATGACCGGATGATCAATAGGCTTGGGAACAAGTTCCCAAACTTGATTCCGTTCAAATTGGTTTAATTCCTCTTGCATAGCATCTATCCAAAAATTATTACTACATGCTTCATCAATAGTTTTGGGTTCTAGCTGTGAAATAAATGCAACACTAGAAACAATATCTCTACTGGATGTACGAGTACTTACACCTTTGGTAATATCACCAATTACCAAATCCTTCGGATGATCAGTCATAAATTTTAATCTTTTCGGCAGACTCTGAAGGTAGCTGGTTCCTGGATCTTCTCTAGGAGGATCAGCTAGTGCTGAGCTTGGCTGAGAATCAGCTGGTGTTGAGCTTGGTACAGATGGATCTTCGTCATTGTCATCGATAGTCATTTGATTCAATTCATCGAAGGTGACGTTGATTGATTCTTCGATGATCATAGTTCGTTTATTGAAGACTCTGTATCCTTTGCTCTTGGCCGCATAACCTAAAAATATACCTTCATCGGCCTTTTCGTCAAACTTTCCCAAATTGTCTTTTGTATTAAGAATAAAGCACTTACAACCAAATATTCTAAAATATGAAACTGATGGAATTCTATCAAACCATAACTCAAATGGAGTCTTCTTCGATTTGGGTCGAATTAGAACTCTATTAAGAACAAAACAAGCTGTATTGACAGCTTCAGCCCAGAAATATTTGGGTAGACTAAACTGGTTTAACATTACTCTAGCTATTTCGGATAGAGTTCTGTTCTTACGTTCCACAACTCCATTTTGTTGTGGAGTCCTAGGCCAGGAGAATTTGTGTACAAAACCGTGTGTGTCACAAAATTGCTCAAACTATGCATTTTCAAATTCGCCACCATGATCGATTCTAATACGAGTGATCATATAACATTTTTCATTCTGTACTTTCTTGCAAAAGGCGATAAATTCGGATAATGTATCATTCTTGCGTGTCAAGAAGTATACCCACGTGTATCTAGAGTAATCATCTACAATTACAAAAGCATATAACTTACCTTCGAGGCTAGCAACTCTGCTAGGACCAAATAAGTCCATGTGTAGCAATTGTAGAGGTCTAATAGTACATACTACGTTTACTGACTTGAATATAGATCTGGTAGCTTTGTTCTTTTCACATTGGCTGCATACCGAATCCTTCTTGAATGTTATATCCGGTAAACTGCGTACTAGCTTCTTCGTGGATAATCTTGAGATTGTGTCCATATTTGCGTGACCGAGTCTCATATGCCACAGATGACGGTCATCACTTTTAGCCATTAAGCATCTACCTGAAATGTTAGTTTCTCCCAACAAATAGAAAACATATATGTTGTCTTACCTGATACCTTCAAAGATTGTACTACCAGTTGAGCTATCAACTATAGTATATTTGTCTTTGCCAAAGTTGATGCCATAACCATGATCAGCTAAATGGCTTATGCTGAGTAGATTATGTTTCAACTCGGTAACCAGACAGACATCCTTAATCACAGGATAGGGAGACTTACCAACATCACCGATACCAATGATATACCCTTTCAAGTTATTACCGAAGGAAACATAACCTTCCTTCTTCTTCTTCGACAGTGTTGCAAATAATATAGCGTCACCGGTCATATGCCGTGAACAACCGCTGTCGAAGATCCATTTGCTTTTAGCATGTGAAGGATGTTCCACCTACAAAGCAAATTGCAGATGAAACTTTTGGTACCTATTTCTTGTAGGGTCCTAAAATGTTAGCCTTTGGTATCCAAGCATAAATATTTAAATCAACAAGCTTTCTGATTCTACATACAGGTGAAATATGACCAATGAGGCCACAATAATGACATTGTGCATGTTGAGTATTGAAAGCTGAGTGGTGTGCATGGTTGGTAGGTTTAGGTTTTCTAGTATAGAAAAAAGCATATCTATAATCCTGTTTGGGCTTAACCTTTTGGGGTAAAGGTTTGATATGGTTAGGTCTGACAGTGTTTGGTTTGGGAATGTTCCGATTTTTCGGTAAGTGACACGTGTTAGGGTAAGAAGCAGCAGTCTCAGGCTGTTTTCCTAACCTAATTTCCAATCTTTTGGAAGTGTCGTACAACTTAGTATACTCAGAAGTGAGTGTTTCCATTCTGATTTGTGCACATCGAAGACTTTTCTTCTCTTTAGAAGGTTCTTCTTTCAGTTGGTCAATAACTTTGTCTTTCTCTTCAGATGACTTGGTAGTCTCGTATAATAAGAGCTTGATAGAAGAAAGCTCACCAGACTCACTAACATTATTTCTAACCTCAGCTAGTAGGTCGGTAAGTCTTCCTATTTCTCCTTTGTACTCTTTGAGTACCTTCTTAGAGGTCTGATATTTGCTACGCAGTTTCCTGTAATCACTTATCAGTTCACTAAAGGCATCTTCTAATTTCTCAAAGGTGAAGTCATCATATGTATCAACTACAGGTTCAGTAGGTACCTGATCGGATGCCATAAAGCATACGTTTGTAGCGTCTTCTGATTGTTCGTCTTCTGAGTCGCTGGCTTCACTTTCATGCCATATGCTGGTGTTGGCATACTTCCGAGATGTTGATCTCTTCAGGTTCCCTTTCTCATACCTGTTGCTCTTCTTGCTTGATGATGAGTTTATAGGACAATCCTTCTTCATATGTCCCTTCTTCTTGCAGCCATAGCAGACAGCATCATCTTGATACCAGTTGTTGCTGCTGTTGCTTTCTTTGGCTCTCTTCTCATATCTCATGAATCTCTTGAATTTCCTTGCTAGGAGTGCTTGATCTTCAGCATCAGATTCACTGATGTCTGAGTCACCTTCAGCAGCTTTTCTATGCTGAGCCTTGAAAGCAATCGTCTTCTCCTCTGGTGCAGGCTCTTCAAAATCTTGTAGCTCCAGTTCATGAGTGAGTAGCTTACCCATGAGTACTTCGAGGGACATAGTTGTGAGGTCGTTCCCTTCAATGATTGCAGTAGCCTTTGGAATTCAGTTCTTGGTGAGTGCTCGCAGGAGTTTGCGAATCTTTTCATGGTTACTGTGCTCTTTGCCTAGGAAGGACAAAGGATTTACAATATCCAAGAATCTCTCGAACATTTGAGTAACTGTTTCATTGGGCTTCATCTTGAACACCGTATACTCTTGAGTAAGTCTGCTGACCTTCGATTCTTTGACTTGAGTCGTGCCTTCATATGTAACTTCAAGAAGCTTCCACACTTCATTAGCCGTTGTGCAGATAGACACCCTGTTAAATTCAGTTCTGTCTAAAGCACAAAAAAGAGCGTTAATAGCACGTGCGTCAAGACTGGCCTATTTTTTTTCTTCCTCTGTATATCTGTTATGGGGTTTTTCAACTAGAACTCCATCAACATTTATACGAGGTGGCTTTTGATAGCCATCAATAGCAATAGACCATAAATCAAAGTTAAGTGATTTCAAGAAGAAACTCATCCGTGTTTTCCAATAGGTATAATTCGTACCATCAAACAGTGGAGGTCTGTTTGTGGCCTGGCCTTCACTTGTGAATTTCACAGTTGCCATGTGTTGTGCTATGATCTATATAACAATTAATTAAATGAATAAATAATTACAATGTTACCTTGTATTACCTGTAACACCCGCTTTGAAACCAATTATAGGAACGAAATCGTAAAGCACAATACTCTAGGGGGGTGAATAGAGTTGGCAGCAGAATTATGCTAATTAAAAATTGTTAGCAGCAAGATCACAGAATAATAATCACAACTAAAAATATAAAGGCAGAGATAAGAAAGCAAACGCAAAGACAGCGATGTATACTGGTTTCCCTCTGTTGAGGACTAGTCCAGTCGGTAGAACTCCTGCTACCAGTTGAATCCACTATTGGCAAAACCGCAAGTTTTCTTACGAAGTCCTTGTAACTTCTACAACGCGAGCTTTGATACGAAAAACTCGTCCAACTTCAATTGTAAAGAGGTATTCTTCAATCAAGCCTTCTGATTACAATCACTCAGAAACTTCTAGACCGCACCGCAATGGCAAATCGACTAGAGGATTGTAATTGGCTTGGGATCTGAAATTTAAAGCTTAAGAAAACTCTTTAGAAGACTGAAAGCTTTAGATAGAGAGAAGATTGAAAGTGAATGTGTGAGTTAAAATGATCGAAATCCTTTTCTATTTATAGGAGTTCCAAAGACAGAATTCTGGCAGAATTCGGGCAGAATTCGGACAGAACTCTATAAAAAAATCTCGGTCAAATCCGCAACTGCAGGAGGACCAAGTTCAGAAGAATTCAAAAATCAAAACGGCCATTAACCGAACTCTGGCCGAGTTCTGTCAGAGTTAGGTTAGGTTTTAAAAATAGTTTTTGGGGATTTTTGAAAACCTTTTTGAAAAACCTTTTTGAAGCTTTTGTTAATATGAATGTATTCCAAAACTAAGGACACTTAAAAATATTTAGAAATCATTTTGGAATAGCCTATTTGCCAGTACGACTCGGTATACAACGTATTCCTAGACTCAATAAAATAAAAAATACATTGTTCAAAGAAATACAGACTCGAACAGGCAAATATCGCTTCGGTCTTGAACTGTGTAGATAGCTGTTCTTGGTCATGTCCAAGAGTCCGAGATATCCTGACTAGCTTCATATATCGAGGCAGAGTTTGATCAATTATTAAAATCAGTTTGACCATATGACCAATGGGCCAACATTACCTAGATTCATTCCATGCATACAGAGTCAGTTTATATTCTTTTAAAAACATCTTTGAAAAGCCACATTTCAATTCAGTTCATTTCGAGCATACAAGGGACTATTCAATTCTAGCACGATGATTATTCATTTCATGTGCAGTGAGCAGCGTGTTTCATGAGCATATTCATTTCTTTGATCAAGCAATTCTTACGGACAATTATAAGCACGATATTATATTTTTTCTTTGTTTCAAGACATTCCAAGGGTCAGATTACAAGCATGATATTACATCTTTTCTTTAGTGGAACATAGCACTTTTTGGTAACAGATTAATCTTTTCAAGCAATTCATATAGCAAACTCAAGCAATACATGTGTATCACTTCTCAGTGATTATTACCATAGTCGACCGTCCATTCCTGCACAAGACAAGGATTAGGATAAACATGATAGAACCCACATTATCCCTGTTCGTCTCTGCATCGTTAGCTCTTAGCAAAATATATGATTGACACATACAGACCGATTGGCAGCTGTGACTCTCCGGTTCAGCTCTACACCAATCCACACTTATCTATATGATGGTCCATAGAAAACCCATGATTAGCCGTTGTGACTCTTGGGTTCAGCTCATCGCTAAGGACATTGATACAACACCCAAGGCCCTTGTACCTCATAATGTCTAGACAATCTCTCCTAGGCCGATCAGCTCCCAGTGCCCTGGAAACCGTCGAGAGATCTAGTGACCTTGTATACAAGTTGTCCGAGACCAATGCATGAATACAACATCTAGCAGATAAACTCTTTGACGGGCAATGATTCATCTTTCTCTATATCAATCTTTGTAACAACAGAGTTATGACTCTGTCTTCTCTTCTTTGTAACAACAGAGCTATGACTCTGCCTTCTTTCTTTTCTGTGATCTCAGAGCCGAAGCTCCTACATAATTCTTTTCTTTTACAACATATACAAGTTCGTCTGTACATGTCTAGCATTCAAAGCATATTTGAAGGACAAGCAATGATCAAGCATTCAATTCGATTCGTTTGTCTTCTCTTATCCAATCAAGCATGACAAGCATCATATCGGTTCTTATTAGCAGGCAACAAGTTTTCTTATTAGCATGCAGATGATTTCTTTTTCTTGTTCTTAGCATAACAATATGTGAAATCTCTTATAAGCATACATACTGGTTACCATCTTGTTTTTAGCATGACAAGGTTCTCTTTATAAAGGCAACATTTATTTCTTAGCAAGGCAACATGTGAATTCTCTTAAAGCATACTCGATGATTTACCATCTTGTTATTAACAAAGCATTCAATTAAAAACTCAGATTCTTATTAGGCGTAAGCGAATCAGCAAATGAGACTTCGTCCACTCATCCAGATCAATCGTCTTCTGTTACAGAGCCAGCAATCCGATCTTTTCGTCTATCTAGTGCCTTCGCGGAGCGGGAAACTACATAATTACCCACCGAAAAGAAGTTTCATCCTCAAAACTTAAGGAGAAACTTACGATATTCTTAGCAGCGATAGTCCTCATCCTTTGCCATCATCAATCCATGAAATTACATTTCAGATCATATCAAAACTCTTGTTCAATCAAGCATTTCAATCTCAATCAATCAATCGATAAAACATTTGCCGGCATCATAAAAATATTTACAGACTTATTGTATGGAACGTTCATCTCATTATTGATATCGAGTAGGCACGGAACTTTCGATCAGAAGAACATCGTGTAATTCAATTGAATCAAAATTGGCCAGAGGATCGTGTTGCTCTGATACCATTCTGTCACGCCCCGATCTCGCAGAGTCCTTTCGTCCTCGCTTCGGGCTCTTTGGGACCGTTCGTCCTTGCTAGGGCGTGATGCCGTGAAAGCCTAAGTTGCGCTTGCACAGGGCCAAGACCTGAAGCAAGACAAGATAGACAAGATTGACAATACGCAGCAGAACATATCGCAGATAATTGAAGCAGCAGCGGTCATATTTTCAGAATACAAGCATTGAACACAATGGTAACAAGAAACAATTCTCTTTATTGATTTCATTTGAACAGATTACAAGCTCTCGATTCTCTCTGATACAATGTTACATTCTCTCAAAACTTTACAAATTACAATGATCCCGTTCCCATACATTACATCCCTTTATATACAAAACCAACTCTTACAACAGATGTCATCTCTTGGCATCTCTTCTGATTTCTGGCTCCTGAGGATGATGCTCGGGCTGTCGCTTCGGACTATCCTTCTCGATACATAGTGCATCTGCATTCAGACTGATGGTGGGTCAGTATATTAGCATACTGGTGATTGTGTGAACAAAGTGCTACATTTGTCTGAAACGATCACTGTTCATTTAGTGAGAAAATGTTTCTTGTGATGTGATCTTGCTAGTTTTACCTAGATTCATTCCATGCATACAGAGTCAGTTTACATTCTTTTGAAAACATCTTTGAAAAGCCATATTTCAATTCAGTTCATTTCGAGCATACAAGGGACTATTCAATTCTAGCACGATGACTATTCATTTCATGTGCAGTGAGCAGCGTGTTTCATGTGCATATTCATTTCTTTGATCAAGCAATTCTTACGGACAATTATAAGCACGATATCATATCTTTTCTTTGATTCAAGACATTCTAAGGGTCCGATTAGAAGCATGATATTACATCTTTTCTTTAGCGGAACATAGCACTTCTCGGTAACAGATTAATATTTTCAAGCAATTCATATAACAAACTCAAGCAATACATATCTATCACTTCTCAGTGATTCTTACCATAGCCGACCGTCCATTCCTGCACAAGACAAGGATTAGCATAAACATGATAGAACCCACATTATCCCTGTTCGTCTCTGCATCGTTAGCTCTTAGCAAATATATGATTGACACATACAGACCGATTGGCAGCTGTGACTCTCCGGTTCAGCTCTACACCAATCCACACTTATCTATATGATGGTCCATGGAAAACCCACGATTAGCCACTGTGACTCTTGGGTTCAGCTCGTCGCTAAGGACATTGATGCAACACCCGAGGCCCTTGCACCTCGTAATGTCTAGACAATCTCTCCTAGGCCGATCAGCTCCCAGTGCCCTGGAAACCGTCGAGAGATCTAGTGACCTTGTATACAAGTTGTCCGAGACTAATGCATGAATACAACATCTAGCAGATAAACTCTTTGAGGGGCAATGATTCATCTTTCTCTATATCAATCTTTATAACAACAGAGGTATGACTCTGTCTTCTCTTCTTTGTAACAATAGAGCTATGACTCTGCCTTCTTTCTTTTCTGTGATCTCAGAGCCGAAGCTCCTACATAATTCTTTTCTTTTACAACATATACAAGTTTGTCTGTACATGTCTAGCATTCAAAGCATATTTGAAGGACAAGCAATGATCAAGCATTCAATTCGATTCGTTTGTCTTCTCTTATCCAATCAAGCATGACAAGCATCATATCGGTTCTTATTTGCAGGCAACAAGTTTTCTTATTAGCATGCAGATGATTTCTTTTTCTTGTTCTTAGCATAACAACATGTGAAATCTCTTATAAGCATACATACTGGTTACCGTCTTGTTATTAGCATGACAAGGTTCTCTTTATAAAGGCAACATTCATTTCTTAGCAAGGCAACATGTGAATTCTCTTAAAGCATACTCGATGATTTACCATCTTGTTATTAACAAAGCATTCAATCAATAACTTAGATTCTTATTAGGCGTAAGCGAATCAGCAAATGAGACTTCGTCCACTCACCCAGATCAATCGTCTTCTGTTGCAGAGCCAGCAATCCGATCTTTTCGTCTATCTAGTGCCTTCGCGGAGCGGGGCACTATATTTGGCAGCTAGACCGCGCTAGGATTTGGACAGCTGTCCTAGAAGGCGGCATGGCACAAGAAACGAACAAACTCCTAGCTTTTCGGGCTGTCAAGCTGTCAGAAGATTTGATCTTCTTGTCAGGTAATGATGGCGTTGCCACGTCAGCATAGCGTGCTCGGGCATTGGCGCAGTTTAGCCTAGCACGGTTGATTTTTAGCATTGTTCATGTTAGCGCAGTTCATTGATGGTTGCGTTCTGTGCTTTATTTGATGGGTACAACTTGATTTTTAGGACTTACAAGACCCCCTTCAAAGTTTTCGAAATTTGAAAATATTCAAAGTTTTGAAATACTTTGAATTTCAAATTTGAAATCAAGTAGCGCTTTGGCTGCACGTTTGGAGGAATTAGCTCCGACTTTCTCGGTGCAATCGGAGGTGACTGTTACGTTTCTGTGAGAAACTATAAATAGTTTCATCTTCTTAGAGATTGATGGTTTTTGAACCTTCATGTCTCTCTCTTTTTAGAGATTGATGGTATTCTCAACCACTTGTGCCACCCTGTTTAGGGTTTCGGCTGCATGTACAATAGTTTTCATTTTTATGAAAACTGTATCTTTGTGCAATCGGTTGGAGAGCGCTGACAGAGTGTTCAGCACAAACCGTCGATTTGTGCATCGATGCGCAAACTGATTGTTTGCAAAAATAAAAGTGTAAAACTTTATTGATACAAACTTTATAAAGATTACAAGAATTCTGGAAAAGGTACAACTTTAGGAATCCAATCAAGAAGACGATTGCTTTATCCCTTGGACGATGTGAACTTTGAAGACGATAGCCTCTGAAGTTGACTTGAAGGCAAAAGCCTCGGAGAATTGAAGGCAAAAGCCTCGGAAGAATGCAGCAGCACTTTGGCAAGAACTCCTGAAATCTCTGATTTCTGAACTTTGATGTCTGATCTCTCTATGATCTCTGGTCCCCTTGAATGAAGACTTGAAACTCTATTTATAGAGTTCTAGAAATAACTAACTTTTAGTTATTCTGGACTGCGCATGATGGATTGCACAGCAATTGGATTGCGCAGCAGTGAACTGCACAGGCAGTTGTTGGATCGTGGTCCAACTGTCTTGGACATATGGCAACTTTTGACTGAATTGTGCATGATCGTGTGTAGACTGTTGACACGTAATGAGCTATTGATGGCATGAGTGCCACGTGTACTTTTGTCAATTGTCAGGATGAAGTGCGCCACATGAATTGCGCTGACTTTAGATTGCGCGAATATGGATTGCGCAAAAACTGGATTACGCAGGCATTGGATTGCACTGCATGTACAGCTGTCCTCGAGCGCTGTGCGGCGCAATAAACGAACAGTCTCCTCGTTCTTTATGCTGTCAGCTGTCAGAAAGATTTGATTTTGTCAGATAATGATGACATTGCCACGTCAGCCTGCGTAGTTGAAAGTGTGCGCAGTCCAGTGTGCGTAATCGAAATGATGCGCAATCTGATGTCTGCACAGTTCACTTGAAAGTTGAATTTCTTGATTTTCTGACTTTGTTGATGTGTGCAACTTGATTTTTTAGGATCTACAAGACCCCCTTCAAAGTTTTCGATAGTTGAATTTATTCAAAATTTCGAAATACTTTGAATTTTGAATTTTAAATCAATTTGCGCATGTAGTGAGCTGTCTGCGCAATCTGAGGGATTAACCCTATTTTCAGGCGCAATCTGAGGCGGCCGTTTCGTTTTTGAAAACTATAAATAGTCCTCTTCATACTTCGAAGTATTCTTTACTTGCTTTCTTCGTGCACTTGAGAGAGAAATTCCGAGCCCTTTCTTCCTTTCTTCTCCGACGATCTCGATGGCTCCCAAGCGATCCTCCGCCGCTGCCAAGGGCAAGGCCCCCGCCGAGCCTTCGGCTAGGGTTATGCCCCGTCCATCTCGACATGAGACTGCACATCCCGCTTTGCTAGGTAGATGACTCAATCGAAAAACTCTCTTTAGAGTTCTTCGACTTCATTGAACTTTAAGATTCATCTCTTTTTAGAGATGTGATCATACTGCGCCACCCTCTTTAGGGTTTTGGTTGCACGAACTAACTATTCTTCATTTTTATGAAGAATATCTTCTTGTACGATCGGTTGAATTGCGCTGGCAAAAGTCAGAGCAATCGGCTGATTTGCGCAAGCTTTATCAGCGCAATCCGATGTTTGCACAATCTGATGGTTGTGCAGTCTGATGGTTGCTCAGTCTGATGGTTGCACAATTTGATGGTTGCGCAGTCTGATGGTTGCGCAGTCTGATGGTTGCGCAATTTGATGGTTGCGCAATCTGATGACAGAATTTTCTGACTTTGACTTGTACTAAATTCTGTTTTCTTCTGTTGGATGCAGTGAATACCAGAGAAGATCCTGGATATGAAACTTTTGTAGGAACTCTTTCAGAATCTGAGTTCAAAGAGGACTTGTCCCACGTACTTTTTCCGTAATATTCACTTCCATCCTCTCGCAAGACTATTCTGATAGCACAAGATAATGACACATTGCTATGCCTGATGTCACGCCCCAGAACCAGAATACTGGAGAGCGGGGGCGAACATAGCCAGCTACGTATATTGAAATGAAGTCCATCTCGCTATACGGTCACGACTGTCTAGATATGAGGGTTTACTACAAGCCAACAGTCTCTTAAGGTCAAGCCTATTGTCTCAATCTCAAGCAAGTAATACAATTACAATATGTTTGATCACCAAATATACAATAAAAGGCGTCCCAAATATTACATATCAGCTGATCATGAAGCTAGTCGTACAAAATGCAAGGACTAGCAAGAGTTAAGTCATACATGATCAACCCTAGGATTTGTTAATCATGTTTACAGCCCGTAGGCAGACATCAAGTAAATGTGCATCGAGCTAACAGGTGCTCGTCGGCTAAACGCCTCAAAAGAATAATTTACAATAGAGTGAGCGAAACAAAATAAAAACCCACTCGTAGCCCGGGTTCCTTCTAGTCGCCACCATCGGGCTGGAGGTTCGGTAGATCCTCGGGTGCTGCTCCAAAATCTGGCCACACAAAACCTGCTGGGTCAAACCCAGAAAGAGCAAGTGCCACAAAGGAGGCCACGAAATAAGAACAAAAGCCAGCATACCAGAACATAAGAAAATGAAAGAAAAGTACCATTAATAAAGAGCACGTCAGGACAATAAACGACTAGGGACGTGGAACCATTCTGGGAGCCAGGTTACAATCCGTAAACCAAACAAGGACCGGGGTTGTAACCCTTCGCCTGAATATCTCCTTGTCCCTACCCAATTATTGTTAAAGCAAGTAAAACAATCATGTTCAAGAGTACCAGGGTACAGGGACTAGACAAGACTTAGACTGGGCTAGACATCATCCATTCGCAAGCGGCCAAGCAATTACTACGGCTTACTACCTTAACTAACTAGGGTTGTCACAAGCCTAATTACTAACAAGATGCAATGAGAATTTTCCAGTCCCAAGCCCTGCATGTAGGAACGAAATAGTAAAGCGTAATACTCTAGAGGGGGGGTGAATAGAGTTGGCAGCGGAATAATGCTAATTAAAAATATTAGCAGCACAATCACAGAATATTAATCACAACTGAAAATAAAGTAAAGACAGAGTTAAGAGAGCAAACGCAAAGACAACGATGTATACTGGTATCCCTCTGTTGAGGACTAATCCAGTCGGTAGAACTCTTGCTACCAGTTGAATCCACTATTGGAAAAATCGCAAGTTTTCTTACGAAGTCCTTGCAACTTCTACAACGCGAGCTTTGATACGAAGAACTCGTCCAACTTCAAATGTGAAGAGGTATTCTTCAATCAAGCCTTTTGATTACAATCTCTCAGAAACTTCTAGACCGTACCGCACTGGCAAATCGACTAGAGGATTGTAATTGGCTTGGGATCTGAAATTGAAAGCTCTAGAAAACTCTTGAAAGACTGAAAGCTTTAGATAGAGAGAAGATTGAAAGTGAATGAGTGAGTTGAAATGATCGAAATCCTTCTCTATTTATAGGACTTTCAAAGGCAGACTTCTAACAGAATTCGGGCAGAATTCGGGCAGAACTCTATGAGCAAATCTCGGTCAAATCCGCAACTGCAGGAGGACCAAGTTCCAAGGATTCAAAATCACAACGGCCACCAACCGAACTCTGGCCGAACTCTGGCCGAACTCGGTCCGAGTTCTGTCAGGGTTAAGTCAGGGTTTAGTTAGGGTTTTGAAAAAGCTTTTTGGTGATTTTTGAAAACCTTTTTGAAAACCTTTTTGTAAACCTTTTTGAGAGGTCATTTTAAAAACATTTTGAACTCATTTGAGGGTAGCCTATTTGCCAGTACGACTCGGTGTACAACATATTCCTGTACTCAAATAAAATAAAAATACATTGCATAAGGAATTACAGACTCGAGTAGGCAAACAGATCTTCGGTCTTGAATTCAGTGGATAGCCATTCTTGATCATGTTCAAGAGTCCGAGATGTCCCGATTAGCTTTGTATATCCAGACAGAGTTTATTCAATTATTAAAATCAGGTTTGACCATATGACCAAATGGGCCAACAATCTCCCCCATTTTGATAATTGACAAACTATAAATGATATAACATTAAGCTTGTTCAAAATATCAAAAAGTAGAAATTATTCATAACCTGTATTATCTCAAAAAAAATGTTAGATCTTTAATTTTCTCCCCCTTTGTCACTTAGCAAAATAATTGCAAAAGATAAAGCTCCCCCGCAATCAAATGCATAAGTAACAAATAGTGAGAAAACTTATATAAAAGAAATAAGGCATAAAAAAATATCACAGGCATGTATTGTAAAAAAAATCATCACAGGCATGTAATTTCACAGGCAGTTATAAAGAATGAAGCAATATAAGAAAATAGTGCTATCAAAAACTGAAACTGAAACATAGTGCTGAAATAAACTGAATGCCATAAACTGAGGCATAATAAACATGTCCATGAAAGAAAAGAGTACTGAAGCAAACTAAAAGGTGCTAACAAAAAAAGTACTGATAATAACTTGGAATGTCGGAGCATTTCCAAGTGCATCATAAAATATCACTCAAAATTATATAGTCACATCTCCTTATCATCATCCTCATCATCATCATCAGCAGCTCGACCAGCATGTCATGAAGTACCAGCTCCAGAGGTACCAGCGCCAGAAGGATGTGGAGGGGCGCCAGCATAGAACTCACCAACATAATCACGATGTGGAGCACGGTCAGGACGGTACCAATCATAGGCGTTACCGGGCTGGAAGTAGGCATGAACAGCCTCATCCTCACAGCGGTAACCAGAGAAAGCTAGATCTCTAGGGATGGAACCGGCTGAATAACCAGTCTGGGCGAAACGAAGATCAGCTAAGGAGTTTGCAATCGCCTGATAATGGGTGACGTCGCGGAACTCACGCTCGCGAGCCATGTCCGTCATCGAGACGTACAAAGCAGATAAATGCTGATGTATGCCCTTAAATGTCATGGCATACTGATGAGGTGGTGGATGAGGTACAGTAGGAGGAGCAGGAGGTGGAGCTGAAGCAGTCATGCTACGACGAGATAACTGAAGAAACTTGGGCTCAGGGTCCTGAGTACAAGTCGACAGATCGATATCAAAGCGCTGAAAGATGCGTGGGAGAATCATCGCGTAAGAGAGATTTCTATCTCTTGCACGACAACGACCCATTATCTGAATCATGGTTTTAGGGGCAGAAAATGGAATCCCCTTAAGAATGTGGTACATGGCGGACAGCTCAAGAGAAGTCACATCATTCTTTGAAGTGGATTTTGGAAGGATAGTGGAATAGATGATGCGATGCAATTCATAGTTAAACAAGTTCAGGTTGTTAGCCTTGAACTTTCCAGAGCGTACTCTATCAGGTGCACAGAGTTCCGCTTTGAAACTGGCGAGTGTCGTACCTTCGGGAAAATCAAATTCAGTGATGTCAACTAGCGATTCACCTTCGTTAGGGATACCAAGGATCTCTGCTAAGAGGTCATCGTTAAAATTGATATCAATACCTCCAACACGAGTGCTCACATCAAAAGTGTTTAATATGAGATTGCAATAAAATAATCTAATGGCATTAGTTGCTATAGGGAAGCAGATTTTAACAAAAAGATGTAACCCTAATGCCTCAAAGAAATGACGATGATCAGAAAATACAGTCCATTTGACTGGAGCGCCTGTGCATATGGATCTCATGGAGAAGTCTCCATACCACAGAAGGGCTTGGTCTAGGGTTTGAAAGAAAAACCCGTCGAACGCACCGTCGCTCGTTTGGACCGGCGAGAAGAGGGAATCCGTATGCGGATGCGAAGATGACCCTTCCTCACTAGGGTTCGTCTTCTTCTTCTTTGATGGATTGAATTTGGGTGCCATTTGTGCAAATTGAAAATAAAAATGCACTAATTAAAAAGTGGAGAAAGATGGGGTTATACCTCCCGAAGTCAAAGTATGTCGAAGAGAACGACGAACTCCGCACGAATCCAAATTTTGGATGGATTTCACCACTTGGATTGGAAGAAAGAGGGTGGTAAAAAGCTAGGGTTCGGGGCTCCTTCGCGGCTGCTGCTGCTGTTGTGATTAGTTTGGAAGCAATGAAGAAGAAGGGCTGCTCGGGTTCTGTATATATAACCTGATACCCTCAACCGAACTCGGGCCGAATTCGGTCAGAGCTCTGGCCGAATTCGCCTAGGCTTCTTTAAAGTTGATTTTAGCCATTCTTTTTCATTGTCTCATTTCAAATATTTAATTCAAAGATTAGTCATTTTAACTTCAATTAATATAATTAATATTATTTTATAGATTAAATGTCGTTACACAACGACTGTTTTAGATTAGCTATAGGAGTACTGTCTCAGCTGGCGGAGGTTCACCGGAGAACTCTTAAGTACCGCTTCGCTTCAACCGTAGTTGTGGTGACAGACAGACTCTTTATTGGCTTGTCTCTAACACAGTTTTTGCGTAATGATATATAATCATAAAACAAAATTAATTAATATTATTGACGTCCAAAATTCCTAATTCTCGACGTAAATAATTGAAATGATCTTCCGCTAGAGGTTTAGTGAAGATGTCAGCTAGTTGATTTTCAGTATCTATGTACACAAGGTTTATATCTCCATTTTGATGATGATCTCTAAGAAAGTGATGTCGAATCTCGATATGTTTAGTACGAGAGTGACATACTGGATTCTTAGTCAAATTAATAGTGCCCGTGTTATCACAGAAAATGGGAATATGTGTGAAAAATAAATCATAGTCTTCTAGGGTTTGTTTTATCTACAAAATCTGAGCACAACAACGTCCTGCGGCGATGTACTCAGCCTCTGTTGTTGATAGGGCTACAGAATTTTGCTTTTACTAAACCATGAGACTAAAGCCTTGCCTAAGAAATGACATGTGCCACTTGTACTTTTTCTATCAACTTTGCATCCAGCAAAATCTGCATCCGAATAACCAATAAGGTCAAAGGACTTAGTTTTGGGATACCACAAGCCAACAGAAGAAGTGCCCTTAAGGTATCGAAAGATACGCTTAACTGCGGACAGATGTGATTCCTTTGGGTTAGCTTGAAAACGTGCACACAGGCAAATACTAAACATTATATCTGGATGACTAGCAGTTAAATAAAGTAAACTACCAATCATACCTCGATACTTACGTGTGTCGACTGGCTTACCTTGTTCATCTGAATCAAGCTTTGTTGAAGTTGCCATTGGAGTGCCAATAGGTTTGACATTGTCCAGATCAAACTTCTTTAGCAGGTCTTTTGTATACTTGGCTTGATTTATAAATGTCCCATTATCAGTTTGTTTGATTTGCGATCCGAGAAAGAATTTTAGCTCTCCCATCATGCTCATCTCAAACTCATTCTGCATACACTTAGAAAATTCTTGACACAGAGATTCATCAGTAGATCCAAATATAATATCATCAACATATATTTTAATTAAAAGAAGTTTGCCATTAAAAGACTTAATAAACAGTGTAGTGTCAACCTTGCCTTTTGAAAAACCGTTGTCAAGTAGAAAAGAGCTTAGACAATCATACCAAGCACGAGGGGCTTGTTTTAAACCGTATAAGGCTTTCTTCAACTTGAAAACATGATCAGGGTTTTTGAAATCCATGAAACCTGGAGGTTGTGCTACAAAAACTTCTTCTTTTATAAAACCATTTAAAAAAGCACTCTTGACATCCATTTGAAATAGTTTGAAATTATGAAAATATGCAAATGCACATAATATGCGAATGGATTCTAATCTCGTAACTGGGGCATAAGTCTCATCGTAGTCGATACTTTCTTCTTGATTGTATCCTTGAGCTACGAGTCGAGCCTTATTACGAGTCACTAAACCATTCTCATTTAGTTTATTTCGGAATACCCAACGGGTGCCAATGACCGGATGATCAATAGGCCTGGGAACAAGTTCCCAAACTTGATTCCGTTGAAATTGGTTTAATTCCTCTTGCATAGCATCTATCCAAAAGCTATCACTACATGCTTCATCAATAGTTTTGGGTTCTAGCTGTGAAATAAATGCAACACTAGAAACAATATCTCTACTGGATGTACGAGTACTTACTCCTTTGGTAATATCACCAATTACCAAATCTTTTGGATGATCAACTGTAAATTTCAACCTTTTTGGAAGATTCTGAAGATAGCTGGTTCCTGGATCTTCTCTAGGAGGTTCAGCTAGTGCAGAGCTTGGTTGAGGATCAGCTGATGTTGAGCTTGGTACAGTTAGATCTTCGTCATTGTCATCGATCGTCATCTGATTTAGTTCATCAAAGGTGACATTGATTGACTCTTCGATGATCATGGTTCTTTTGTTGAAGACTCTGTATCCTTTGCTCTTAGCCGCATAACCTAAAAATATACCTTCATCGGCCTTTTTATCAAATTTTCCCAAATTGTCTTTTGTATTAAGAATAAAACATTTACAGCCAAATATTCTAAAGTATGAAACAGATGGAATTTTATCAAACCATAACTCAAATGGAGTCTTCTTCGATTTGGGTCAAATTAGAACTCTATTGAGTACAAAGCAAGCTGTGTTGACAGCTTCAGCCGAGAAATATTTGGGTAGGCTAAACTGGTTTAACATCACTCTGGCCATTTCGGTTAGAGTTCTGTTCTTACGTTCCACAACTCCATTTTGTTGTGGAGTCCTAGGACAGGAAAACTCATGTACAAAACTGTGTGTGTCACAAAATTGCTCAAAATCAGCATTCTCGAATTCGCCTCCATGATCGCTTCTTATGCGAGTGATCATGTAACCTTTTTTATTCTGTACTTTCTTGCAAAAGGCGACAAATTCGGATAATACATCATTCTTGCGTGTCAAGAAATATACCCACGTGTATCTAGATAAATCATCTACAATTACGAAAGCATAAAGTTTACCTCCGAGGCTAGCAACTCTGCTAGGACCAAATAAGTCCATATGAAGCAATTATAGAGGTCTAGTAGCACATACTGCGTTTACTGACTTGAATGTGGATCTAGTAGCTTTGTTCTTTTTACATTGGTTGCATACCGAGTCCTTCTTGAATGTAATGTCCGGTAAACCGCGTACTAGCTTCTTTGTGGATAATCTTGAGATCGTATCCATATTAGCGTGACCGAGTCTCATATGCCATAGATGACTCTCATCACTCTTGTCCATTAAGCATCAACCTGAAATGTTAGTTTCTTCTAACAAATAGAAAACATATATATTATCTTCCCTGATACCTTCAAAGATAGTACTACCAGTTGAGCTATCAACTATAGTACATTTGTCTTTGCCAAACTTGATGCCATAACCATGATCAGCTAGATGACTTATGCTGAGTAGATTATGTTTCAACTCGGTAACCAGACAGACATCCTTAATCACAGGATAGGAAGACTTACCAACATCACCAATACCAATAATATACCCTTTCAAGTTATTACCGAAGTAGACATAGCCTTCCTTCTTTTTCTTCGATAGTGTTGCAAATAGGGTAGCGTCACCGGTCATATGCCGTGAGCAACCGCTGTCGAGGATCCATTTGCTTCTAGCATGTGAAGGGTGTTCCACCTACAAAACAGTTTGCAGATGAAACTTTTGGTACCTATTTCTTGTTGGGTCCTGAATTGTTAGCTTTAGGTATCCAAGCATAAACATTTAAATCAACAAGCTTTTTCATTCTACATGTAGATGAAATATGACCAATGAGGCCACAATAATGACATTGTGCATGTTGAGTGTTGAAAGCTGAGTGGTGTGCATGGTTGGTAGGTTTAGGTTTTCTAGTATAGAAGAAAGCATACCTATAATCTTGTTTGGGCTTAACCTTTTATGGTAAAAGTTTGATAGGGTTAGGTCTGACAGTGTTTGGCTTAGGAATGTTCCGATTTTTCGGTAAGTGACACGTGTTAGGGTAGGAAGCAGCAGGCTCAGGCTATTTTCCTAACCTAATTTCCAATCTTTTGGAAGTGTCATACAACTTAGTATAATAAGAAGTGAGTGATTCCATTCTGATTTGTGCACATCGAAGACTTTTCTTTTCTAAAGAAAGTTCTTCCTTGAGTTGGTCAATAATTTTGTCTTTCTCTTCAGATGACTTGGTAGTCTCGTGTAATAAGAGCTTTGTTGAAGAAAGCTCACCAGACTCACTAACATTATTTCTAACCTCAGCTAGTAGGTCAGTAAGTCTACCTATTTCACCTTTGTACTCTTTAAGTACCTTCTTAGCGGTCT
The DNA here is from genome assembly GCA_029216955.1 of Iris pallida. Taxonomy (NCBI): domain Eukaryota; kingdom Viridiplantae; phylum Streptophyta; class Magnoliopsida; order Asparagales; family Iridaceae; genus Iris; species Iris pallida. Next base: position 34,360 of record JANAVB010018615.1, read on the forward strand.
GATACTTGCTACGCAGTTTCCTGTAATCAGTCGTCAGGTCACTGAAGGCATCTCCTAATTGCTCAAAGGTGAAGTCATCATAAGTATCAACTACAGGTTCAGTAGGTACCTGATCGGATGCCATAAATCATACGTTTGCAGCGTCTTCTGATTGTTCGTCTTCTGAGTCGTTGGCTTCACTTTCATGCCATATGCTGGTATTGGCATATCTCCTAGATGTTGATTTCTTCAGGTTCCCTTTTTCATACCTGTTGCTCTTCTTGCTTGATAATGAGTTTGTGGGACAATCCTTCTTCATGTGTCCCTTCTTCTTGCAACCATAGCAGACAGCATCTTCTTGATACCAGTTGTTGCTGTTGTTCTCTTTGACTCTCTTCTCATGTCTCATGAATCTTTTGAACTTCTTTGCTAGGAGTGCTTGATCTTCAGCGTCAGATCCACTGCTGTCTGAGTCACCTTCAGCAGCTTTTCTGTGCTGAGCCTTGAGAGCGATCGTCTTCTCCTTTGGTGCAGGCTCTTCAAAATCTTGTAGCTCCAGTTCATGAGTGAGTAGCTTACCCATGGGTACTTCGAGGGATATAGTTGTGAGGTCGTTCCCTTCAATGATTGCAGTAGCATTCGGAATCCAGTTCTTGGTAAGTGCTCGTACGAGTTTGCGAATCTTTTCATGGTTACTGTAATCTTTGCCTAAGGAGGACAAAGGATTTACAATATCCAAGAATCTCTCGAACATTTGTGTAACTGTTTGGTTGGGCTTCATCTTGAATGCCTCGTACTCTTGAGTAAGTCTGCTGACTTTAGATTCTTTGACTTGAGTCGTGCCTTCATGTGTGACTTCAAGTAGCTTCCACACTTCATTAACCGTTGTGCAGATAGACACCCTGTTAAATTCAGTTCTGTCTAAAGCACAAAAGAGAGCATTAATGGCACGTACGTCAAGACTGGCCCTTTTCTTTTCTTCCTCTGTATATCTGCTGTGGGGTTTTTCAACTAAAACTCCATCAACATTTATACGAGGTGGCTTTTGATAGCCATCAAGAACAATGGACCATAAATCAAAGTCAAGTGATTTCAAGAAGAAACTCATCCGTGTTTTCCAATAGGTATAGTTTGTACCATCAAACAGTGGGGGTCTGTTTATGGCCTGGCCTTCACTTGTGAATTTCACAGTTGCCATGTGTTGTGCTGTGATCTATATAACAGTTAATTAAAATGAATATATAATTGCACTGTTACCTTTGCTTTACCTGTAACACCCGTTCTGATACCAATTGTAGGAACGAAATAGTAAAGCATAATACTCTAGAGGGAGGGTGAATAGAGTTGGCAGTGGAATAATGCTAATTAAAAATGTTAGTAGCACAATCATAGAATATTAATCACAACTGAAAATAAAGTAAAGACAGAGTTAAGAGAGCAAACGCAAAGACAGCGATGTATACTGGTATCCCTCTGTTGAGGACTAATCCAGTCGGTAGAACTCTTGCTACCAGTTGAATCCACTATTGGAAAAACCGCAAGTTTTCTTACGAAGTCCTTACAACTTCTACAACGCGAGCTTTGATATGAAGAACTCGTCCAACTTCAAATGTGAAGAGGTATTCTTCAATCAAGCCTTCTGATTACAATCTCTCAGAAACTTCTAGACCGTACCGCACTGGCAAATCGACTAGAGGATTGTAATTGGCTTGGGATCTGAAATTGAAAGCTCTAGAAAACTCTTGAAAGACTGAAAGCTTTAGATAGAGAGAAGATTGAAAGTGAATGAGTGAGTTGAAATGATCGAAATCCTTCTCTATTTATAGGACTTTCAAAGGCAGACTTCTGACAGAATTCGGGCAGAATTCGGGCAGAACTCTATGAGCAAATCTCGGTCAAATCCGCAACTGCAGGAGGACCAAGTTCCAAGGATTCAAAATCACAACGGCCACCAACCGAACTCTGGCCGAACTCTGGCCGAACTCGGTCCGAGTTCTGTCAGGGTTAAGTCAGGGTTTAGTTAGGGTTTTGAAAAAGCTTTTTGGTGATTTTTGAAAACCTTTTTGAAAACCTTTTTGTAAACCTTTTTGAGAGGTCATTTTAAAAACATTTTGAACTCATTTGAGGGTAGCCTATTTGCCAGTACGACTCGGTGTACAGCATATTCCTAGACTCAAATAAAATAAAAATACATTGCATAAGGAATTACAGACTCGAGTAGGCAAACAGATCTTCGGTCTTGAATTCAGTGGATAGCCATTCTTGATCATGTTCAAGGGTCCGAGATGTCCCGATTAGCTTTGTATATCTAGACAGAGTTTATTCAATTACTAAAATCAGGTTTGACCATATGACCAAATGGGCCAACACTGCAGACTATCCAGTTATCCTTCCGCAGGTTGAGAGTATGTTTGGGTACATCGCCCAGGAGACGATATACCCTTAGGTGACTTAGAGGGTGCAACACATAACAGTGTGCTGGAAATGTGCTCTACTCGTCGGCAAGCTACAAGTCCAATTAAAGTGTCCAGATAACGAGATTGCCTGTGACTGGAAATCCTCCATGAACTATAGTTTGATCTAGTTATTAGCCTATTCCATATTCAGTGTGAATCCCTGACCGTGGAAAACCAGGAAGTCACGTCCTAGACATGATGCAAGACAAGACAAGTGGATTGCACAAGCAAGCAAGCAGGAACACCCACGGTGTCAAGTTGGTTATACGAGTCGAGTTACAAGTTACCAGTTACAAGTTACAAGTTACAAGTTACAAGTTATAAGTTACAAGTCAAGTCAAGTCAGTGCGCCGCCACGGGCCACTATCAAGTTATCAGGTTACAAGTCGAGAATGCACCCCATCGGGTCATTTCCAGAAAATCAGGAAGTACTAGGATCATAAATCACAGAAATCACGAAAACCGTACTAGTCATATCAAATACTGAAAATCGTGCCAGGTCGTGTTGGGGTCAAGGTAGTCGTGCTGTGTGGAACAAGATCTCAAAACCTAATTCACAAAAGAGAAGCCAAGTCCAAGAATTAAAACCAAATCATCATGGGCCAGTGGGTTGCGTAGGGGTGGATGGCGCAGGAATGGTTGGTGCAGGAGATAGATGGCGCAGGGTTGAACTGTGCAGGGGTGGAGTGCGCAGGGTCCAAGCGTGCGGGGTTAGATTGCGCGGGAGCCAAATGCGCAGGGGTGAACTACGCAGGGGTGGATGGCGCAGGAACAGACTGCGCATGAATGGATGGCGCATGAGCCGACTGCGCATGAGCAGACTGCGCATGAGCAGACTGCGCATGAATGGATGGCGCATGGGGCTGAGCGTAGTTCGCCAAGGGGCAAGCAGCGCGGTCGGCGCTGCGCTAAAGAGCGCAGGCCGAGAGGGGGATGCGCAGTTCAGCACTGTGCAAAAGAGCGCAGGCTGCTGCCTCCTTCTCCAGGCCGAGAAGAACACTCCAAGAACTCTAAAGTTCAAATCTTCATATCTTTATCAAATCAAAACCAAATCTAGATTTTTAAAGGTCTAACTTGAGTAAAATTGAATTCTCTTCCACATGGAAGCACCAAAACCCACAAAATCTCAACAAAAATAGATCAAAACCATGTAAATCCGAAAATAGAGAAACTTAGATCTAGAACAATGGAGACTCCAAATCATAAAATGTCAAGTTCTAATGTTAATCTCCATGGCCTAATCTAGCTAATGGACAAATAAAAAGTGGTTCTCATGTGGTGGCAAGGTCCACTTGCCTATGGGTGTTGGTGTTGTGTAGAGGAAGAAAGAAGAAGAAGATGGAGAAATAAATGAGAGAATTATGGAGGAGAGAGAAAAGTAGGTAGAGTTTTAATGAGGGTGGTTTGTGTTGTGTTGAGGGTGGAGCGTAGGCTAAGGTGTTCCAATGCCTGTTAAACCAAACCAAACCAAACCAATTCTCCTCCACAAAATAAAACCAAGCCAAGTCAAAACCCCTTTTACGAGAAAACCAAAATCTGCAAGCTGAGCCAAAATAAAATACAGGCCAGAATCTGAGAAAATAAAATACAGGTTCAAGATACATGCAGGCTTAACAAAATACGTGCTCTGAGATATGGGTGTTACAACTCTACCCACCTTAAAAGAATTTCGTCCTCGGAATTTAATCAAGGAGTTAGAGAGACAAGAACAAGTCGTACTATTCACATGCAAGCTATACTAAGCAGTCAATCAAACAATCACGTATGCAAGCAAGGGACGGAAGGTATAAGGCATAAGGAAGACATTATACCTTACGAGTCAAACAAGCCGGGATATTGCGATCGGATGTCGTCCTTACGCTCCCACGTTGACTCACCTAGAGAGTGATGACCCCAAGCAACACGGACTAAACTAATAGTCTTGTTCTTGAGTATCCTCTCTCTCCGGTCCAATATAGACACGGGCTTCTCCTCATACAAAAGGTTGGTACCAACAACCAATTTCGAATGATCTAGGATATGGCTCGGGTCCGGGACGTACCGTCGTAATTGGGACACATGGAATACATCATGCACCTCACTTAGCGACGGCGGAAGAGCAAGACGATAGGATACATCTCCTACTCGCTCCAGGATATCGAACAGCCCTATATACCTAGGACTAAGCTTTCCCCATACGCCAAAGCGAATGACACCGCGGTTAGGCGAGATCCTAAGGAATACATGGTCGCCGATAGCAAACTCTAAGGGTCGACGATGAGCATCGGCCCAATGCCGCTGGCGATCTTGGGCAACTCGAAGACGATCTCTGATCCTTCTGACTACTTCAACTGTCTGGGCAATCATCTCTGGACCGAGCATCTGCCTCTCTCCAACATCATCCCACGCTAGCGGGGATCTGCACTTTCTACCGTACAGAGCTTCGAATGGTGCCATCTGGATGCTGGCCTAGAAACTGTTGTTGTACGAGAACTCCACCAGATGCAGGTGATCTTCCCACGAACCACCGAAGTTAAGGGTACAAGATCTCAACATGTCTTCAAGGGTCTGGATTGTACGCTCTGACTGGCCATCTATCTGCGAATGATAAGCTGAGCTGAACTAGAGACGAGTTCCCAAACTCTCTTGCAAGCTACGCCAAAAGTATGACGTAAACCTTGAATCTCGGTCCGAGGTAATGCTGACTGGCACACCGTGAAGCCTGATAATCTGCCTGAGGTACATCTCTGCTAGCTGAGCCGTAGACTGCCCAACTCTGAATGGGAGAAAATGAGCCACCTTTGTGAGCCGGTCAACTATAACCCAAATAGCATCTCGACCAGCCGGGGATCTAGGCAATCCAGTCATGAATTCTATGGTCATATGCTCCCACTTCCATTCTGGAATCGGCAAGGGCTAAAGAAGTCCAGCGGGCCTCTGATGTTCAGCTTTAACCTGCTGGCAAACTAAACACCGAGAGACAAACCGTGCTATCTCCCTCTTTATGCCATTCCACCAGAAATGCTGGCGAATATCTCGGTACATCTTCGTGCCACCGGGGTGAATAGAATACTGTGAACTATGAGCTTCTTCCAAAACTTCCTGTCTGATATCTTCACTGGGTACACAAAGACGAGTGCCGTGTCGAAGTGTACCATCTTCATGAATGCACAACTCTGGTCTTCTTCCTGCCTCACACTCTGCTCTAAGCCGCTGAACCTTGGAATCTGTAGACTGCGCTATCCGGATTCTCTCAACTATGCTGGACTGAACCTGTAGACTGGCCATCAATGCCACACTGGTAGGAAGAACCACATCAATTCCCATCTTCTGATAATCTGCTAATAACTCTGGTTGCACCGTTAGGAGGTAAACTCCGGCTCTCCGGCTCAACGCATCTGCTACTACGTTGGCCTTCCCTGGGTGATACTACAAATCCACATCGTAGTCCACCAATAGCTCAAGCCATCTCCTCTGCCGCATATTAAGGTCCTTCTGGGAGAAAACATACTTCAGGCTCTTGTGATCAGTAAATATCTCCATTCTATCTCCGTACAAGTAGTGCCTCCACAACTTAAGTGCAAACACTACTGCTGCCAGCTCCAAGTCGTGGGTCGGGTAATTCTTCTCATGATCACGAAGTTGACGTGATGCATAAGATATTACCTTCCCATGCTGCATCAAGACACACCCCAATTCTCTGCCTGAAGCGTCGCAATAAACTGTGAATCCTCCGGTCCCATCTGGAAGTATGAGAATGGGAGCCGTTATCAAATCTCACTTCAACTTCTCAAATGATTCCTGACACTCCGCTGTCCAAGCGAACTGCACATCCTTACGGGTCAACTGGGTCATCGGCGCTGAAATCCTTGTAAAATCTGAAACGAATCGCCGGTAGTAGCCGGCTAATCCAAGGAAGCTGTGAACTTCTGCCACCGAGCTGGGTACTGTCCATGACTCGATAGCCACAATCTTCTGGGGATCCACTTCCACTCCTCCTCGAGTAATGATGTGACCCAAGTACGAAATGCGATCGAGCCAGAACTCGCATTTACTGAACTTGGCGTACAACTGGTGCTCTCTAAGCGTCTGAAGGACAACTCTGAGATGCTGCTATGCTCTGCTTCGCTCTTACTGTAGACCAGGATATCATCTAGGAACACGATCACGAACTGATCCAAGTAGGGCATAAAAATGCGATTCATGAGGTCCATGAATACAGCAGGCGTATTGGTCGCTCCAAAGGGCATAACAAGGAACTTCCAATGTCCATACCTAGATCGAAAAGCTGTCTTCAGGATGTCCTGCTCTCTGACTCTGATCTGGTGGTATCCTGATCGCAAGTCTATCTTCGAGAACACTGAAGCCCCTCTGAGTTGATCAAACAAGTCATCTATCCTCGGAAGAGGGTATCTGTTCTTGATTGTCACTGAGTTCAAGGTACGATAATCTACATATAGCCTGGACGTACCATCCTTCTTTTTCATAAGAAGCATCGGGGCTCCCTAAGGCGATCCACTTGCACGAATGAATCCCTTGGTCCGGAGTTCTTCAATCATCTTGTACAAAATCTCCAACTCTGAAGGCGTCATTCTGTAGACTCGCTCTGATACTGGTGCTGTCCCAGGGATCAAGTATATAGTGAACTCGATCTTCCGCTCTGGTGGCATCCCTGGAAGCTCTTCTGGGAAGACATCTGGAAACTCTTCAACTATCCTGGGCAACTGCACTGCTGCTACTGCCATCCGCCATACTAGAGAAGATGGCTCCACCGCGCCTCTGGTGTAACTTCTTCTTCCATAGCCATCATCATGGCCTGACCTCTAGATGTGGGTCCCCTCTGCTGGAAACCTCTCTGCCTGCTCTACACTTGGGCTTGGGTGTACTGCTGCTGGTTCTGCTGATGAAATGCCTGGGCCAGAGGCAACAATAGCCTCGGGTACTGCTGCTGCTGCGTAGGTGCTGGTCCCCTAACCGATGGACTGGTTAGGTTGGAAGAGGATGAACTACCTCTATTCGGGCAGGCTCCTATCTTGTGATCCGCTGCTCCACAAGCTAGGCACAATCCTTGCGCCCTATGACAATCTGCCACCACATGGCCCGGCTTCCCACAAAGAGAACATCCCATCGCGGAAGTCCGCGTCTGCTTCTGCTGCTGCGGGTACGTCGGGGTCGAATGCTGAACCGACGTCACTGAGGCCGCCCGCCTCGGAGTTCCAATGGTCAAACTTCTAGCTGCCGGGGCTGATGATTGGTGCATCTGACTGTGGGACCGCTTCCTACCTCCGGTCCTATCCACGATCCTCTGGGAGGTATACTCATGCCTCCTAGCTGCTCTCAAAACTGCATCGAACGTCTGGTGCTCGAACTGCTCGACTGCCAACAAGATCTCCAAATGCAGTCCCTGCTGGAACCGCTGGGCCCTATCAAACTCGGTCGCCACCAAGGTGGGGGCAAACCTACTGAGCCTAGAAAACTCAGTCGCATAACCATCGACCGTTCTGCCTCCTTGCTTCAAGTTGGTAAATCTGGTCTGCAGGTCGTATCGAGCCACAGCATCAAAATACTTTGTCTGGAATCTCTCTATGAACACCGCCCAAGCAATGGGTGCCACTAATTCCATCGCTTGCGTCGCCCACCAACTGCGAGCTAAGTCCAGTAACTGCAGGCGTACCACCGCCACCTTCTCATTCTCAGGTGTCCTAGCTGCTTCCAGAACCACCTCGTTATCCTGAAGCCAAGCGTCCGCGGCAATCGCATCTTCACTGCCGTCGAAGAATGGAGGGTTCAGGTGCTTGAAGCTGTTGGCCGCATTGTTCCCTGGATGACCGCCTCTGGTCAAAGCTTTTGCCACTACCTGGTGCAAGACGTCTCTTCTGCGATCCTGGGAAGCTATCAAGGTCCTGATGAGACCTACCAAGGTGCCATCATCTGGCTCGGCAGGCTGAACGGGCTGAACTGGAGGCTCTCCTCCAGGAGGTATAACTCTGGAGGTAACTCCGGAATGCTGGGCTTGATGTCCAGGTTGCTGGTCCACGGGAGGTGCTCTACCTTGCTGATCGGCGGGGTCAGGTATAGTGCCGCTGAAGAAGACGACCCAGGGAAAACAATAAGGAAGGACCAGGACAGATCAATGATACAAGCATTTGATCAGGTCAAGATTCTCAGGGATTCAGAGGATATGAATGGAGATCAAGGACGAGTACTGATTGAGACATCTATCGGTAAACCCTCATATTTCTTGATTGACAAGACCTGCATGGGCCACCACTTAAACCATGTCACACCCCAGAACCAGAATACTGGAGAGCGGGGGCGAACATAGCCAGCTACGTATATTGAAATGAAGTCCATCTCGCTATACGGTCATGGCTTTCTAGATATGAGGGTTTACTACAAGCCAACAGTCTCTTAAGGTCAAGCCTACTGTCTCAATCTCAAGCAAGTAATACAATTACAAGATGTTTGATCACCAAATATACAATAAAAGGCGTCCCAAATATTACATATCAGCTGATCATGAAGCTAGTCGTACAAAATACAAGGACTAGCAAGAGTTAAGTCATACATGATCAACCCTAGGATTTGTTAATCATGTTTACAGCCCGTAGGCAGACAGTAAGTAAATGTGCATCGAGCTAACAGGTGCTCATCGACTAAACGCCTCAAAAGAATAATTTACAATAGAGTGAGCGAAACAAAATAGAAAACCCACTCGTAGCCCGGGTTCCTTCTAGTCGCCACCATCGGGCTGGAGGTTCGGTAGATCCTCGAGTGCTGCTCCAAAATCTGGCCACACAAAACCAGCTGGGTCAAACCCCAGAAAGAGCAAGTGCCACAAAGGAGGCCTCAAAATAAGAACAAAAGCCAGCATACCAGAACATAAGAAAATGAAAGAAAAATACCAGTAATAAAGAGCACGTCAGGACAATAAATGACTAGGGACATGGAACCATTCTGGGAGCCAGGTTAGAACCCATAAACCAAACAAGGACCGGGATTGTAACCCTTCGCCTGAATATCTCCTTGTCCCTACCCAATTATTGTTAAAGCAAGTAAAACAATCATGTTCAAGAGTACCAGGGTACAGGGACTAGACAAGACTTAGACAGGGCTAGACACCATCCATTCGCAAGCGGCCAAGCAATTACTACGGCTTACTACCTTAACTAACTAGGGTTGTCACAAGCCTAATTACTAACAAGATGCAATGAGAATTTTCCAGTCCCAAGCCCTGCAGACTATCCAGTTATCCTTTCGCGGGTTGAGAGTATGTTTGGGTACATCGCCCAGGAGACGATATACCCTTAGGTGACTTAGAGGGTGCAACACATAACAGTGTACTGGAAATGTGCTCTACTCGTCGGCAAGCTACAAGTCCAATTAAAGCGCCCAAATAACGAGATTGCCTGTGACTAAAAATCCTCCATGAACTATAGTTTGATCTAGTTATTAGCCTATTCCATATTCAGTGTGAATCCCTAACCGTGGAAAACCAGAGAGTCACGTCCTAGACATGATGCAAGACAAGACAAGTGGATTGCACAAGCAAGCAAGCAGGAACACCCACGGTGTCAAGTTGGTTATACGAGTCGAGTTACAAGTTACCAGTTACCAGTTACAAGTTACAAGTTACAAGTTACAAGTTACAAGTTACAAGTTACAAGTCAAGTCAAGTCAGTGCGCCGCCACGGGCCACTATCAAGTTATCAGGTTACAAGTCGAGAATGCACCCCATCGGGTCATTTCCAGAAAATCAGGAAGTACTAGGATCATAAATTACAGAAATCACGAAAATCGTACTAGTCATATCAAATACTGAAAATCGTGCCAGGTCGTGTTGGGGTCAAGGTAGTCGTGCTGTGTGGAACAAGATCTCAAAACCTAATTCAAAAAAGAGAAGCCAAGTCCAAAAATTAAAACCAAATCATCATGGGCCAGTGGGTTGCGCAGGGGTGGATGGCGCAGGAATGGTTGGCGCAGGAGATAGATGGCGCAGGGTTGAACTGCGCAGGGGTGGAGTGCGCAGGGTCCAAGCGTGCGGGGTTAGATTGCACGGGAGCCAACTGCGCAGGGGTGAACTGCGCAGGGGTAGATGGCGCAGGAACAGACTGCGCATGAATGGATGGCGCATGAGCCGACTGCGCATGAGCAGACTGCGCATGAATGGATGGCGCATGGGGCTGAGCGCAGTTCGCCAAGGGGCAAGCAGCGCGGTCAGTGCTGCGCTAAAGAGCGCAGGCCGAGAGGGGGATGCGCAGTCCAGCACTGCGCTAAAGAGGGCAGGCTGCTGCCTCCTTCTCCAGGCCGAGAAGAACACTCCAAGAACTCCAAAGTTCAAATCTTCATATCTTTATCAAATCAAAACCAAATCTAGATTTTTAAAGGTCTAACTTGAGTAAAATTGAATTCTCTTCCACATGGAAGCACCAAAACCCACAAAATCTCAACAAAAATAGATCAAAACCATATAAATTCAAAAATAGAGAAACTTAGATCTAGAACAATGGAGACTCCAAATCACAAAATGTAAAGTTCTAATGTTAATCTCCATAGCCTAATCTAGCTAATGGACAAATAAAAAGTGGTTCTCATGTGGTGGCAAGTTGCACTTGCCTATGGGTGTTGGTGTTATGTAGAGGAAGGAAGAAGAAGAAGATGGAGAAATAAATGAGAGAATTATAGAGGAGAGAGAAAAGTAGGTGTAGTTTTAATGAGGGTGGTTTGTGTTGTGTTGAGGGTGGAGCATAGGCTAGGTGTTCCAATGCATGTTAAACCAAACCAATTCTCCTCCACAAAATAAAACCAAGCCAAGTCAAAACCCCTTTTACGAGAAAACCAAAATCTGCAAGCTGAGCCAAAATAAAATACAGGCCAGAATCTGAGAAAATAAAATACAGGTCCAAGATACATGCAGGCTTAACAAAATACGTGCTCTGAGATATGGGTGTTACACCTGATGAATGGACAACCTTTACAGACTGTTGATGCTGTCACCTACAGAAAACCTATGTTCCTGTTTGGTGAAGCAATTGACAAAAGTTCTCAACCAAGACCACGTGTTGAGCAGAGAACTTTTCAGTGGAAGGATAAGCTGATTTTGCTACCCGATATTGCCAGGTGCCTTCCTTTAGCACGATATGCTCATGCTAGCTACCCTAGGAGAATGGACTGGGACATCACTCCTCTTCAGCAGGCTCGGACTGGAAAAATCTGCGTCAAGAAGGACCGAAACAACAGAGACATGTTCTATAGTTCCTCAAAACGACACAGTACGGTACTTAGAGGATTGAAACCAGGGTGCATCCCTCCGAAGAATTCTTGTCTATTAATGCCTGTAAGGATCCCAATCTTTGCGAATGAGTACGCAAAAGTTTAAGGCAGTTACCTGGATCAAGACATCCGGTTGATAGGTCTGGTAAACCCAAACATCAAAAGGTGGAGCAGTATAGCAAATTGGATACTAGTTCAATTTGGAGACAAACTCAGAGAGATTGAACTGTATGAAGCGGTACATGCTACTGTATATGGGCATCCCAGATTCATCATTAAAAATGGGCATGGTCACCATTCGGCGAGTGATTTTCGCATCATGAGCTGCTACAAACTCATTTCTTTCCTGAGTTAGAGCATCAATTTGTTGGACTGAAGTTTGATGTTCTGTAACTTCATTTTCCAGTTCTTCTTCGAGACGAGCAATCTCTGCCCTCAGCTAGACAATCCTTCTCTCTCTCCTCTCAGCAGCTGAGATCACTGACTCCAACTTGGAATTATATTCAGCAGATTTAGTAGTATAAGCGTCCAAGAGGTTCTGAAGATTCACTCTTTCGATCGCAGCTGCCTGAGCCACTTGTTCAAAATCTGCCTGTACTATGTATATGGACATCCTCCTGGTCTCTTCCATCCCAGATTCTTCATTAAAAATGGGCATGGTCACCATTCGGCGAGTGATTTTCGCATCATGAGCTGCTACAAACTCATTTCTTTCCTGAGTTAGAGCATCAATTTGTTGGACTGAAGTTTGATGTTCTGTAACTTCATTTTCCAGTTCTTCTTCGAGACGAGCAATCTCTGCCCTCAGCTAGACAATCCTTCTCTCTCTCCTCTCAGCAGCTGAGATCACTGACTCCAAAAGATGGAGCAGTATAGCAAATTGGATACTAGTTCAATTTGGAGACAAACTCAGAGAGATTGAACTGTATGAAGCGGTACATGCTACTGTATATGGTTTCTACCCAAACCCTTATCTGTTTTTAGTACTGGCAGAGAGGTACAATTACAGGACAGGGACGTTTATGACGCCCTGCGAAGAGATGGGATTGGCTCGCCATGAGATGAAGTATATCTCGTACTTACCAATGAGAGACTTTCCTTACGAGGATTATGTCCCTACCAATGACGAGCTAGAGAGACTGCGTCGAGAGAATTCGAAGATGGTAGACGTCTTTGATGAGTTGTTATGCCATTACAACGTATGCTCTTTCTACTACAAGAGTGGCTCGTCTGGTACATGTTATTCTTCGAAATGGCTGACTTATCTTTTTATCAACCATATCTTTGAGAAAAAGACGAAAGAAAATGATTCCTGCAATCCAGACTTCTTCCAACCTCTCACCCATAGCGAAGTGATAAAGCTGATGGAGGAAAATAAGAGACTGGATACTTTAGTAGAGGATGAACATCAATATCCGCCTCTTAAAGTTGGAGATTATGTTGAGAGCCATTTAAGAATGGGCTACAGACCCATGTCCAAAGAAGCCCAATTAGCAGGATTTCTGACGTACTGGCTCCGCCGCTTCGTCATGCCTGGGGCAAGTACAGTAGACCGCTTCCACCGTGGTGTCCTTTTTGCTGCTGTCCGGTTAGTCTTTGGCTACCGGATGGATCTACTATCAGCGATGACTTGCAGAATAAATGCGGGTCTTCGTTTGTATGTAGATTCCATGCTTAAGGGTAAGTGTGATAAAGGTAATTTCCCCAGACTAGAATTACCTTACACTTATTTATTCGGATGGCTACTCCTGCACCACCCATCTCTGATGAATCCTGCCATGGGGGCAGTGGATGGCAGTTTTCTGTGCCGGTTCTCACAGAGCCGATGGCTATACACTAGCCTGAGAGATTACAGACGCACTTTAAATCTAGGCAGAGCATGGAATTTTCTTTGTACTCCCCCTCCAACGGGTTATGAATTCATGGCATCCAACATGGTCGACCTTGGGAGGCAGCCTATAGGTCGAATAACTATTGAACGGTTGAAGGCAATCAGACCGTCACATCTCGTATATAGATTTGAGGAAGAATGCTTTCTGGAGCCATATTTGCTGAGTCGCTTCGCTCGACAATTTGGATATGACCAGTTCCACGTGGAGAATGCAATAACTTGCTTACGAGGAACAGGATACTTGATCGACGGAGCCAGAGCGTGGGCTTATTACAACGCTCGAGACACACGAGCAATGTTCTCGATGCCACAGAGGAATAATGCTGGTCCAAGAATGCTATTCACATATTCCTAATTTTATACAGCCGCCAACACCTTTGTCGAAAACTTTAACCTTGTGGATAGTTTTGCGACGGCAAACCGTCTGAAGAAGGGAGCAACTGATGTACTGGCTCCTAACAATGATGAAGAACACGAACCAGTGGATGATCCACTGGAGGCTTCCAGGGAAGTCAATTTCCCTGGGGAAGTTAATCAACCTATAAGAGTCTCTCTGAAGGTTGCTAAATCTCCGGCCAAGGAGAAGAAAAGAAGAAGAGAAGAGCCTCCTGCCCCCATTGTAAAGAAGAAACTAATTCTGGAATATTCTTCAGAGAAGGTTACGACCAGATCTCAATCTCGGCAGCTGGCCGAGACAATTCAGCAGGAAGAAGCCGCTACACCAACTTATGTTCAAAAACAGATCGAGACAATAAATGTAGAGAGTCCTGAAAGACCTCTACACAGAAAGAAAAGATTGGTCCGCAGAAGACAAGTTTCGTCTTCAATCGTGATAGATGCTGCAGCGGGAATCATCATGTCCTCTCCAACTCATGTTTCTGAGACTGGACATAAGACTCCTAGTCCGGAACAGAGGGAGGATATTGAGCAGAGGGAAGAGCTGGACCAGAGAAATGAAGCTGAAGAGCCCAGGAATAATATTGCAGAGGAAGAGCATAATGTCGTACGATCTCCCTCACCTGCTGCAGAGACTACTCAACTTCCTCTTACCCCTGGAGCAACCCTTGCAGAAGAAGATCGTTTGATAATCGAAGCTTTATCTGGCTGTGACTTCGGTTATCAAGCAGAAGCTGATCATACTGCTGATGCTGTTAGTGAAGAGGTTCTCGAGGACAGCGAGAATGAGGAAAGCGCCTCATCAGAAGCTGCTGATGAGACACAAAAGCCGGAAGAAAATGTTGAGATCCAGACATCCCCTCGAGACACTCCGACTCCTGAAAAGGAGGCTGAGGTGCCGAGATCTCCTGATAAGATTGCTGATGAAGAGGTGGATGTGGAGAAAACTCCAATTGCTGCTCCCGAAGGTATTGAAATGAAATTAGCGATCTTCTTTTAATAAGTAATTTGATAGCTAACATCGTTACTTTTATTCATACAGAGCCCGAATCTTCTTCTGCTCCTCCAACATGTATGGATATAGTATTGGCAACGACAATTGCCAGTAACAGCCATCATTTGTCTTGTGGCTCTGAAGCAGGAAGTAGCCAGGCCGTAGCGTCTGAAGCTACTTCTGCTCAGCTAAAGTCTGTGCCTGCAGATGATAAGCTTATTGCTGAATCCACCTATGGTAAGACTGTTCTCACTTTTGATTTCCTTTATCAATAGCCAATGACAGATAAAATAACAGTATTTAATTTTGCAGAAGAACAACCAGGAGGAGCAACCAGCTCTACTTTGGTTCCTTTATTTAAAGAGCCTGCTGTTCAGATACGAGAAGTTGAGCGTCCTAATGTTTCATCATCAACAGGAGTAGCTGCGACTCATGGTGCTCTGGCGACTAATCAGCTTGTAATCCAATCATTCACTAGATGCTTCTTCGAGTCCTTGGGACCTTTGATAAATAGAATGATGGATAAAGCAGACTTTGATTTCTTTATGGTTAGAGGTCCAACCTCTTTCTTGGTGAAGGCCATCCGAGGGCAAGGTGATGAGGCTCAAGCCACTTTCCTTGACCATATCTTGAATGAGCTGGAGATCTCCATAAAGAACTATAAAGATCTTAATAAAGGGGAAGTGGAGCCTTTAGTACAGGCAGATTTTGAACAAGTGGCTCAGGCAGCTGCGATCGAAAGAGTGAATCTTCAGAACCTCTTGGACGCTTATACTACTAAATCTGCTGAATATAATTCCAAGTTGGAGTCAGTGATCTCAGCTGCTGAGAGGAGAGAGAGAAGGATTGTCTAGCTGAGGGCAGAGATCGCTCGTCTCGAAAAAGAACTGGAAAATGAAGTTACAGAACATCAAACTTCAGTCCAACAAATTGATGCTCTAACTCAGGAAAGAAATGAGTTTGTAGCAGCTCATGATGCGAAAATCACTCGCCGAATGGTGACCATGCCCATTTTTAATGAAGAATCTGGGATGTAAGAGACCAGGAGGAGAGTGATGACATCTCGTGAAGAACGGTTGCAGATTCTGAAGTAATAAATTGCTAATCTGATAATGGCTCCGTCTCAGTAAAAAAAACATTTTGTATCTTTTTGTCTTTCTGTATGCTATGCATGTAATGTCTCAAATTTTGATCAATAAAAGACATTTTGTTGTGGCTCCATCATTTATTGTATATCTTGTTCAGATATAAATAATAGAGATAGAAAATATATTCAGAGGTACAAGACATGATATATTTCTGAATTTTGTAGGAAAATAATTATATTCATTATATCTGCTCAGAGGTCATATGGACGTGGCAGAATATAATTTGTCGAATATGATTATTTCAATAGATAACTTAATCAAGGATGATCAGTTACTGATATGGATGAAAATGAACGAAAATGAATCGTCATAATGAACGGATAAACCGTCGGATAATGGTGAACGGATGAACCATCAGGTGGATGTGAATGAACGGGCGAACCGTCTGATGAATGTGAACGGATGAACCGTCGGGTGATAATAAATGAACGGATGAACCGTCTGATGAATGTGAACGGATGAACCGTCGGGTGATAATAAATGAACGGATGAACCGTCAGATGATTATGTTATTTCGTCATCTTGAGAATCTCTGCCTATAAATAGAACAGAAATCTGGAAGGAATGATCGTTTCCACTTCTTAACAAAAAGATGTCGTCCGGAGATGCATCCAAGAAAGTTGAAGTCACCCTAAAGCTTGAAGCGGGCATTGAAGAACATCCGGTCGAACTGGTCCAGTCAAAGCAGGTAGAGGCAGGCGAAGGTTCGTCTGTACCCAAACCACCGCAAGATATCCTGGACTTCCTGCTTGAACCAGGAAAGACTGAAGAGGAAGAGGCCATTAGGATGGCTGCTTGCAAGTTCCTCGTGGGTTCCAGCAAGGAGGTTCTCGGCTCTTTTGCTGACCGTGTCTTTGAGAAGGACGGCAGTGGTCCGCGTCCCAATGTCGAGAAGGATGATAGTGATCTCCCTTAATATCATGTACTATCATTCATGATGAAATAAAATTTGAATTTATTTACGAACTTGAACTTGTCTGATGATTTACAAGCATTTAAATTTATACATAGTACTTTTTAAGGAATTTGCCATTGATAGGCATTATTGCAATTTGACCATCGAGCTCTGAGAGTTAATAGGCTCCATTTGAGAAGACTTTGCTTACAACATAGGGCCCTTCCCACTTTGAGTCAAATTTGCCCTTGCTCATGTGAGTCATAGTCATAGGACGTCTGACCGTTAGAACAAGTTCTCCTTGTTGGAAGGCTCTGACTTTAACTTTGCGATTGAAAGTCTTCGAGATGCGGAACTTGGTATAACTCAATATGCTGTTGAGCCATTAGCCGCTTCTCGTCAAGTGCCTCTAATTCTTGAAGTCGAAGAAGATCGTTGTTCTCTGTAGTGAGTTCATTAGCAATGGCAATCCTTAAAGAAGGAATTTGAAGTTCCAGAGGAAGAACAGCCTCATAACCATACACCAGAGAGAAAGGTGTAAAGCCTGTAGGGTTGCGGACCGTAGTTCGATAGGCCCAAAGACATTCACCAAGCTTCTCGCTCCAGTTCCGTTTGTTAGTGGATACAAACTTCTTGAGGAGCTTGATAATGGTTTTGTTGAAGGCTTCAGCTAATCCATTAGCAGCAGGATTGTAAGCTGTAGAAGCAACATTGTCAATTCGGTGATCATCGTAGAATCTGGTAAACTTCTGGCTGATGAATTGAGGTCCTTTGTCGTAGATGATTCTTCGAGGTATACCAAATCGATAGATGACATAGTGTTTGACGAAGTTAATGACACTGCTGGTCTTGACTTCAGCCAGAGGTATAGCTTCAGCCCATTTGGAGAAGTAATCGGTTATTGCCAGTATGAACCGATGTCCTCTAGAAGAAGGAGGATTGATAGGACCGATGATGTCCATACCCCAAGCTTCGAAAGGCCAGGAAGCAGCAGTCGGATGAAGAAATTCCAACGGTTGATGAATAAAATCCGCATGGATTTGACAAGCACGACATTTTCTTGCATATTCAATGGCATCAGATACCATAGAGGGCCAATAGTAACCCATTCGTCGGATGTGATCCTGTAGCTTAGGACCGGGTTGATGTGCTCTACAGACACCGTCATGAGCTTCACGCAATACTTGTTTTGCTTCATCACCAGCAAGACAGCGTAGAAGAAGACCGTCATAAGTTCGCCGATAAAGAGTCTTGGTGGTTTGATTGTAGTAGAATCGGAGAGATCGTCGTCGAATACTCGTAGCCTCCTTAGGATCTTCGGGGAGTATGTCATGAACAACGAAGTCTATGAAAGGAGTTCTCCAGTCTTCATCGATAATGTTGACTTCAACAAAATTGCTGAACTCAATATTACGATTGTTTTCAATGCAGAACAATTCTCGGTTAGAGATGACCACCACCTGCTGTCTTTTGATAGGGATGGCTAGGACAGCTGCAAGGTTGGCTAAGGCATCTGCTTCGGTATTGCAAGCTCGACGGACGTAGTCAATGAAGAAAGCTTTAAATGATATAGCCATGTTGATCGCTGCTTCATGATAAGGTACCAGATCTTGATGGCGGACTTCATAAGTTCCTCTAACCTGGTTGACAACCAGCTTAGAGTCACCGTAGACTTCAAGATATTCGACATCCAATTGCTTGGCTATCTGAAGGCCGATGAGTAAAGCATTGTACTCTGCTACGTTGTTGGAGTAGGGTTCATCTAGAGAGTTAGCTCTTTGGATGGTCGATCCGTCTGGAGAAACGAGGACAACTCCAACTCCTGCTACAATGGCACCATTTGGTCCGATTCTGGATGCACCATCGAAGAATAGACTCCAAGTTGGAAATTCTTCAGAGATCATGTTGACTTCTAATGTTTCGTTTGGAATTTTATCGTAAAGCTTAGATGTTTCTGGCACGGGATGAGCCGCCAAGAAATCTGCCAGTGCTTGACCTTTAACAAATTTTTGAGGAACATATACCATGTCATATTGGGCTAGCAGAATGGCCCATGTAGCTAACCGAGAATTAAGTGTGCTAGGCTTCTTCATAAGTACCCGAAGAGGATTAACTCGGGATATGACATGAATAGTTTGGCCAATGATGTAATGCCTTGTCTTTTGAACATCGAGCATAAGAGCTAGGCATTCTTTTTCGACTGGACTATAACGGTGTTCAGCACCAATCATAGTACGGCTGAGATAATAGATGGCCTGTTCATGACCCTCTTTGTTCTTTTGGGCAAGTAAAGCACCCAATGAATGGTCCATAGCACGGACGTACATTAAGAATAGAATGCCTGAGATTGGTGGTACCAAGACCGGTGGGTTCATGAGATATCGTTTGATGTCATCGAATGCTTGTTGACATTCTTCGGTCCAAATAAAAGATACACCCTTATTCATTAGTTGAGTAAATGGTCTGCAGCGTCCAGACAAGTTCAAAATGAACCTCCTGATGTATGCAAGTCGACCTTGGAATCCTCGTAGTTCTTTTAGGTTGCATGGAGGATGCATCTCTTGAATGGCTTTAATCTTCTCGGGATCTACGTGTATACCCTTAGAGGTAATGACGAAGCCGAGAAACTTACCACTAGAGACACCCAAGAATGACTTGGTGGGATTCATCTTGAGCTGATGTTGGCGCATAAGATTGAAGATAGTTCTCAAATCTTGAAGGTGATCTTCTTTCAGACGACTTTTGACGACGATATCGTCAACATCGCATTCGACAGTCTTGCGTAGATGATCTCGAAAGATGTTACTCATGGCTCGTTGGTAGGTTGCACCAGCATTCTTGAGACCAAATGGCATCACAGTGTAGCAATAGACTCCACGAGGAGTATGGAAAGAAGTATGCTTTTCATCTTCAGGATGCATCCGAATCTGATTGTATCCGGAGAATCCGTCCATGAAAGATATTCTTTCAAACCCACAGGTGTTGTCAATCATGACGTCCGTGATAGGAAGAGGAAATTCATCTTTTGGACATGCTTCATTAAGATCCCGGAAGTCGATGCAGACTCGAACTTTGCCGGTTTTCTTTAGAACTGGGACAACATTAGCTACCCAATCAGGATGTTGTTCTTCTCGGATAAAGCCACAAGCAATGAGCTTCTTGACTTCATCATCGATTGCGTCCATCATTTTTGTTTTGAAACGTCGTTGTTGTTGTTTGACCGGTTTTGCATTCGGCAGAATGTTCAGTTTGTGAGTAGCAACTTTGGGATCAAGACCTGGCATGTCTTCGTAACTCCAGGCAAAGACAACAATGTACTCTTTAATAAGAAGAATCAACTCTTGCTTATCTGCTTCTGGAAGATTCTTGCTAATGAATATTGGACGAGGTGACCCGTTTTCTCCTACATCAATTTGAACTAATTGATCTTCGGTAGGAGGTTCTCTTTGTTCAAATCGGAGTACCCACTGATTGTCCATCTGTTGAGCCCAAGGATCTGTTTCAGGATTTTCTTCAACATCCTCATCATAGCCTTCTGGAAGTTCAACAGAGACCATATTGGAAGATACAATCACACGATGGACTTCACCAATACTGGTGTCAGAATCCCATAATCTGGAATCAGAAGAGTTAGAGCGTTCTTCGCTATCAGAATCAGAAACTGCTGGGGATAACATTGGAGGAGAAGCATATCCGAGACCTCTTTTGGTCTTGCTGTAATACATATCCGACTTTCCTTTTGGGACAGTCGTACGGATAGGAGTTTGTCTACCCTTGCCGTAATTGAGGCCATTTTTAAAGTCATAACCCATCTTACGGATGATGTCTTTTGATTGTTAACTGTAACGACGGAGTTGAAGATGTCCCGTGTCGTTAAGTTTGCTGTCATCCGTATAACTGAATTGTTGTTCCGGTCCTTTACTAAAAAGTATTGGACGTTCACCTTTCTTTCGAACAGGAACAATACGGTAAGAATCATCTGGATCTTCAAATGAGACTTCTGTTTGAAGAGATTGTACAACTCCTATTGTAAATGATTTGAAGCTATCTAACATATCCAAATAGCATTTAGTATGATAAATAACATCAGTATACTAGAAAGTAGATGCTTTTTCATTGATCTGTACATTTGTATTTACAGCAGGATCTTTAGCCTTAGTAGGCTTGGTCAGATTGATTACAAGAGGGGGGGAAGAAGAATGTGAAGGAGTCTTGTTACGACGAAGGTCAATAACAAGTGACTCAGAGGAAGTGAGCTCCCTTTTTTCCTTGTTGTGAGTTAAATCAACAACAAGTGGCTCAGAAGAAGTGAGCTGCTTTTTGTCCTTGTTACGACGTAAGTCGATAACAAATGGCTCAGAAGAGGTAAGCTCCCTTTTATCCTGATCGCCATCAACCGATTTCTTCTGAATTGGCAAGTGAATAGACAATGATTTAGAAGACTGAGGATGAGAAACACATCCTTTGACAGGTATGATGAGAGTGTCATTGGGTACTGCTTCTTGGTCTTCTTCAGTATCCATGGCCAATACCACTTTCGTAAATTCTTCCTTATACATACGAGCGTCGTTACAGTATGCTTCGACACCCTTGAAAGGATAAAGGTCTGCAACTTCCTTGTGAACTTCTCCTTTGTCATCGACATATTTAAAACATTGATGAAGAGTTGATGGAACAACATTGTGTTCATGGAGGAAGGGTCTTTCCAGAAGAGCGTTATAAGAACAACCATGATTATCGATGATATAGAAGGTCACCTTTGTGCGAAGATTGCCTATTTGGAGTTTTAGGCGAATCTTACCCAAAGGTTCACTCTTTCCTTGGTTGAATCCTAAGATAGTGGTGATTGTGCTTGAAAGACTATGCACTGGTATCTTCAATGCGTCCAGCATCGTCTTTGGCATGATGTTGAGAGCAGACCCTGGATCTATCAGGATACGATCGACTTTCATCAAATCGACATACCCTGTATAGTAGAGAGGACGATCATGTCTATTATCCTCCACTAGCATATCATTCTGAGTGAAAGTGATATTTAGAATCAACTCTAATACGCTGTGACAATGGCGACAAGAGACCGGTTCTGCTTCCGGCTTTTTGAGAAGAGTTAGACAAGTTTTAGCCTGCATCAGGGCTTCACTCAGAGTTTCTCGAGTCTTTTTGGAAAGGCGCAAGAGCTCGAAGATTGATAGCCTAGCTGGTGTATTGGCTAGTTGAGCCAATATATCAAAGTTGTAAGGCTTTTCAAGTCCTGTAGGAGATGATTTCTTCAGGGGTTTGTCAAAGCGGACTTGTTGCTTGCCTTTGTCAGCAACCACCGGCTTGGGAGGAATAGGTACTACAACTGGTGAGGATGTGGAAGGAATCTCTTCAGAGGAAGTAGATTGTACTGGAGTAGGTTCAGAAGAAGAAGTGGGATTCTCTTGAATTTTAGGATACTCCTTCAAGTAGGCTTTCCCTGATCTGGTGCCTAGCAGAATTTCTTCGTCAACTATGGGGTCAAAAGACACCGTGTTGCAAGTCTTTGTCTTGCTTTTGGAGCGGTCTATCTTCTTAGAAGAAGAGAAAACTTCGAACTCTGAAGCAAGATCTGGATGGATCCACATAACTTCGCCATTGTCAAGAGACAAGGGAATGAGACCTTCATTTAGTGGAGGTGGGAGATTCTCAATCTCAAGAGTAGCTTTGGGAATAGGAATGATACCGTGCTGTACCATCTGTGGAGGAAAGTCACCAAACTGGACTGAAACTATATTTGCAGTAACAGTCTTCTCGTCTTGCTGCAGAGTAACGACACCAGCATTGACAAGCTCTTGAATTTTGCCCTTGAGCACGTAGCATGCTCGAGTAGGGTATCAAATGAACCTGTGGTAGACACAATATTTAGGATGATCTGTCTTACCGACTTTATCAGGTTTTTTTGGGTCTGGGAGCTGAATCTTGTTGCTTTTGAGTAAGCAATCAAAGATGCTTGCGGTGTCATTCTCATCGAAGGAATATTCTACTTTCGGACGAAGCTCCCTTGGTGGAGGTGCAGAAGGAGTAGAAGTGGATGTAGGCGGAGCCACATTGACAGCTAGAGATTCTTTATTCTTGTTCAGATTGATGTTCAAAGTTTCTTTTGCTTTGCGGTTGTTCTGGCGGTTGCCACCACCTGATGTCTGGTGTTCATCCCGGTCGGGGTTAGACATTTGTACCCCCAATTGCTTGAACTTCTCGGCACTCACTTCCGCAGCTTTGGCGTTGACAATGAAAGAGGGCCAATTCTTGGAACTGAGTAGATCCTGTCCACATACTGATGATAGGCAAAAGATTTGCCTTGCAAGTATCAATAGTGACAGCAGCTGGAGTTCCGGGAGGCATCTTCAAGTCTTCACGGCGGAACCGTTCGATGAAACTCTCAGCAGTTTCATTGTGTTTCTGTTTGATTTTGTTGAGAGCCGACATAGTCATGTCGTTGAATCCTTCATAGAACCGTTCTAGGAAGATTTACTTGAGACCTGAGAAGGAAGTAATACAACCATCGGGCAAACTTTTGTACCAGTCGTATGCTACACCGGCTAAACAACCGACGAACACTCTGGTAAGAAGAGCATCATTTGGCTGGAGTTGAACGGTCATTACCTCAAAATGATTGATGAACTGGCTAGGAGAAGTACTTCCATCAAACAAAGAGATCGTTGGAATCTTGTACTTTGGCAGGAACGGGACTTCTTTCCATTCAACTGGATAGGGCTGCTTGATCCCCAATCTTTGCAAGTTGTCTTTCTCTTTGAAGGCTTCGAACTGGGTTCGCAAGAGTTTGACAGCTTCATTGGCATCCTCAGATGATGAAGAAGGAGCAGGTTGAGTCAGAGTAGAAGGAGGAGGAACAGCATTGTAAGTACTACCTCCAGCCCCTGACTGACTGGGTGTAGTTTGAACTTGTACTTGTACATGAGGCATTTGAGGAGACACTACCCCCAGCCTAGCATTGACAGGTACCGAAGATGCTATGATCTCTGGACTCGCAATAGGTACAGTCGGTGGTGTGGCATGTTGTGCCAGAATGATAGAATGCATACTAGCAACCATTTCAGCCATGGTTTTCAGCTTGTCTTCAAGTGCAGCAATTCGCTGTTCTTGATTTGCTGAAGTTGAAGCATCTGGATCATCAGTGACAACATAAGCTGTCACTTCTCTTGGCACAGTGGAGGACACTGTCTGTTCAGAGCTTTTGCTGTATACATCATAGTCGGAGAAAGAGTCGTCTCCTAACTGAGAAGTAGGAAGATAACCCGAAGGATCTTGAGGAAGATCCCTTTGACCGATTGTATCTCGACTTCGGGATCGGGTATGTCGAAATACTCCTTCAGAAGATTCTTGAAGTAAATCTAGATACCATTGACTAGGACGGCGAGGTTTTTCGTACTTGGAGCACTTTCTACCCCCAGTGTCTCGGGAAGTCATGTTGACAGAAGCGTACAACACTTCTTCATCCTCTGACATAGGTTCAGATTTTGCAAAAGTCAAACGATCGAAGACAGATCGTTTTGTTGTTTGACAACAACATTGGATGATGACTTTGTGGTTGCAATGATGATCAGATGGTTTGTCACGCCCCGCTCCCGTAGGAGCGATCGTCCTCGCTAAGGCGTGATGCCGCACGAGCCTAGATTGCGCTCGTGCAAGGCGGGTTCCATAACGGCCGATTTCAGCGGCTGCGACGGGGTCGTCGCACAGAAGTCCCGTGCAGAGACATTGATTTATAGCAGCGGAATTAGAACCAAACACAAGTTATTCAAAAGAAGCTCTTTATTGATATTGAATACAAGATTACATTTGTGGGCACAAGGCCAAATTACAAGTCTCTCGTGCTCACTTTTCTCTCGATTACAAGTCACTCTGCTCTCTCTCATCTCTCGATTACAATGCTTGAGCCAGCGGAAGCTTCGGAAGGCGATGTCCATACATTATGTCCTGTATAAGTCTTCAGTCCACGTGGCCGCACGCTTCGAATCGCCAAGGAACTCCGTGCCTCGACGCATCCAAGCGAGCTCCACGCCACGAGCTTCCACCTGTGCCTGCACATGAAACACTATGTGGGTGTCAGTACTCAACTGTACTGGTGGAGTGAGCTCTTCGCCCACCCATACAAATCCTACACGTTGTAGAACCCTAGAGGGGGGGTGAATAGGGAAATAAAATAT
Organism: Iris pallida; assembly: GCA_029216955.1. NCBI lineage: Eukaryota > Viridiplantae > Streptophyta > Magnoliopsida > Asparagales > Iridaceae > Iris > Iris pallida. The sequence continues at coordinate 59,560 of JANAVB010018615.1, forward strand.
AAACTACAACAATTGATGCAATAAAGACAATTTAAAGTAAAGAGTAGAAAGATCAAACGCAAACGCAAGGATGTATCCTGGTATCCTCTTTTGAGGCAATCCAGTCCCGGAACTCTCTCCGGCTTTAATCTACTATTATCCAAATAGTACACACGAGTTTGGATCCGAAGAACTCACCAACTTCAACACGAGTTTGGATCCGAAGACTCGCCAACTTCTACACATGAATTTTCTTACGAAGGCTCGCCAACTTCAAACAAAAGAGAATGAGAACTTGTTGATCTTCTAACACGTGAAGATCGAAATGTACAACTCTTTAATACTCTAGCACTTTGGGAGAGGATGACAATGAAAAGCTTTGAAGAGTATTAATGGTGGAGCTCTTGGTTGTTGGAAAATTTATGGAAGAGTTGGTGAGGAAGCTCAAGAGAGAGAGAGCTTTCTTTTATAAGAAAACCAAGAGTAGGTGGCATTTAATGCTCTGAAATGTAGGCAGACCGGCATGCCGTCGGAATGCCGCGGCATACCGCCGGTATGCCGGCCAAATAGTAACGGTCATAATTATGACCGTTCAAGAGCATTAAATGTGGCCATTAATACGTGTCAGACCAAATCGAAAACTAAGTATTCGAAATTCGGTATATCGCCGGTATGCCGGAGCATACCGTCGGTATGCCGATAGAATGTCACAGAAAGTTTAGAGCTGCTAGAAACGGCATGCCGCCGGTATGTCGCAGCATACCGTCGGTATGCCGACAGTTGATCATAGTAACTTTTGTGTTGCTAAAAACGGCATGCCGCCGGTATGCCGCAGCATGCCGTCGGTATGCCGCAGCATGCCATCGGTATGCCGACATTTCGAGACAGCAACTTTCTGGAGTCCAAAAATGGTATACCGCCGGTATGCCGAAGCATACCGTCGGTATGCCGAAGCATACCGTCGGTATGCCGCTTTTTGTCACAGAACCTTTTCTGGACACGAAAACGGTATACCGCCGGTATGCCGAAGCATACCGCCGGTATGCCGCTCTGAATGACATGTTTTTCGATTTATGCTTTTAGTTATCATCCATCCTTTAGTGTTTACAGATATACCTAGACCAGTACAGACACGAAGACTCTAAGCAGGGAACGCCGGTAACTGCTACAGTCTTCAAGGAAGAAGGAGGAAGCTCTTGAAGTAAAGAACTCCATGTAGTACATCTTCTGAGAATATTTGAATCTGAAGAACAGAAGACTAAACTACGAAGATGCTGTTAATTACTCAAAATAAAATGTGCCAACAAACTCCCCCATTTTGATAATTGACAAAATAGAGAGAGATAGCATCTTCAGGGAGTAGCTCCCTCGTTGGTAGACAGCTCCCCCTCAATACGATTTCTCCCCCTTTGTCACTTAGTCAAAGATGGGGATAATCAATAGAAGCATTGCATAAGAGAAAAGACATGAGTATATAAAGAAAAAGCATGCATGAATATATTAGAGAGAAAGTGAATACATGCTGGACCCATACATTTCATAGTAAGAAGATAAAAGACTCTCCACAACGAGAGCCAGACACAAAAGACAACCATAGATAATGTCCCCGAAGGACAGCAAAGAACTAAAACAACCATAAACCGGTCCCCGAAGGACCACTAAAGACAACAAACAGAAAACACACATAAAAACTAGAACCACTCAAGAACCGAAACCACCATCAAAAGGAAGACCATCCCTAATCCTCAGCCGGATCATCATCATCATCACCCTGAGCCTGCTGGAAGGCGCCAAAAGGATCAATGCCGTCAGGGTACATACACCCATAGGCATTGGGGTCAGAGAAGCGCAGGCCTGTGTACATAGGATCCTGAAGATTAAGATCCAGAAAAGCATCACGGTCTTGAAGAGTGCGCTGAATGAAGTACCCCTGATCGTAGAAACGAGTCTGGATCAGGGCGCCAAGTCCACGAGTGTGGGCCCGCATCTTCTTCTCCGCTTGGCCATCCTCATATCAAAATGCTGCTGAGTGAGCGGCATATAACGGCCCGAAGGAGGAGGGGTAGATGTGGGAGCAGCAGGCGTGGATGCCGGTTGCTCTTGGGAAGATGAGGCACGGGAAGTAGAGGCGCCAGCAAGGGTACGGGAGATAGCAAGATATGAGGGGACGCCATCCGTGGTGCAGAGAGACAGGTCAACCTGCTTGGCCTCCATAAGCAGAGTGATAAAAGAGCCATAGTAGAGATTCTGCTTCCCCGAAGGCATGGTACGCCGGAATTACAGAAGAAGAGTCTTTGGGAAGGAGAATCGCTTCCGGGCATAGAGATGGTACATGCAGACGAGGGCATCACCAGTGATTGCGTCATAGTTCCCGCCCTTCGGAAAGAGAGTGTGGCATACGATCCGATGGAGCTCGTAATAAAATGGCTCCAGCAGGACAGAGAGGGCCGGGATGGCAGGAGGGTTGGGACCCTTGCAGATGATTCGGCAGAATTCGTCGAAAGGGGACGCCGCCGAGGAGTTGAGAGCACCCAAAAGAGGTAATGCATCCCCTTTGTCTGGGATGCCTAAGATGGCCCCCACTTTTCGAGATGTGAGACGGAAGTGGCGGTCATTGACCATAGATTGGATGGCGGAAGGGTCATCGTCATCCCCTCTCATGTTGCAATAGAAAAGGCGAACAGCAGCAGGGTAGACAGGGATTTGGCGCCTTAGAAGAGAGGAGAGACCGGCATCGTCAAACAAAGGGACGTGACCGGGGAAGAGGTTCCAGTTGATCGCCCGTCCTTTGAATACGTTGTGATTGGAGAAGTGCTGGAACCAAAGCTCGGCGGCCAGAGAGTTGGAGAAGACGCGTTGGTCATAGCCGGTAGGTAGCGCCACCGGGACGAAGGGGTAGAACCCGGAGGAATAGGAGGATCGGGGGCGCTTAGGGTTGGCCATGGAGAGGGATTGGTGCTATGGTGTGGAGGAAGAAGGAGTAGAGAGGAGAGGGAGGAAGGAGGGTTTTTAAAGAGAGGAGGAAGATGAAGAGATGATTTTGAAAATAGGTAGGAACGGTTGTAGAGGAAGTTTGAAAGAGAAGGAGTTAAAAAGGTGGAGGGAAGTTATGATGGTGGAGTAAAAAGACGAAAGAAAAAGGGGGGAAGTGATGGGTAGTTAATGTGAAGAGATAGAGGATAGTAAATGAGAAGGGAGGTGATGGGATGGGAGTTGAAGATTAATGGGATGGATGAGAGAGAATAGAAGAGGGTAAAAAGGAATAAATGAAGGAGTGAAAGAATGTGGGCCCGAATCCAGAAATAAAAGCCTGTCCGCCGCTGCCCGGCATACCGGCGGTATGCCGACGTGTACCAACGGTATGCCGTCGTTCGAAACAGAACCTAATTCTGCCTTGAAAAACGGCATGCCACCGGTATACCGTAGTATACCGTCGGTGTGCCGGTCGACTGGGACTAAGGATCAAAAGATAAAATGCCTAGTTCACGGCAAAGGAAAGAGAAGCGATCTTCCGGGAGAGGCTTAGTAAAAATATCGGCTAATTGATAGGTAGTATCAATAAATTCAAGATGGATATCTCCTTTTTGTTGATGGTCACGAAGAAAATGGTGTCTAATTTTAATGTGCTTCGTGCGTGAGTGACAAATCGGGTTTTTCGTGAGATTGATAGAGCTAGTGTTATCACATTTAATAGGGGTGCAAGAATGAGAAATGCCATAATCTAAAAGTGTTTGTGACATCCAAAGAATTTGTGCACAACAACAACCAGCCGCAATATACTCTGCCTCAGTGGTAGAAAGAGCAACAGAGTTTTGCTTCTTACTAAACCACGATACCAAGGACTTCCCGAGGAATTGACATGTGCCACTAGTGCTTTTTCGGTCAATCTTGCATCCGGCAAAATCCGCATCCGAAAAGCCGTGAAGCTCAAAGGATGAGGATTTCGGATACCAAAGACCCATGTTAATGGTGCCTTTGAGATAACGAAAAATGCGCTTAACGGCACTCAAATGTGATTCCTTTGGATTGGCTTGATATCGTGCACACAAGCAAACACTAAACATGATATCCGGACGGCTAGCCGTTAAATAAAGTAAGCTACCGATCATACCTCTATACTTACGAATGTGGATCGATGTGCCATCTTCATCATTGTCAAGCTTGGTCGTTGTAGCCATAGGGGTCCTCATTGATTTGGATGAGTCAAGGTCGAAACGCTTGAGGAGGTCCTTTGTATATTTTGCTTGATTGATGAAGGTTCCTTTAGGCCCTTGTTTGATTTGTAACCCCAAGAAGAAGGAGAGTTCACCCATCATACTCATTTCAAACTCTTCCTGCATAACTTTGGCAAATTCTACACAAAGTGTGTTGTTAGTATAACCAAAAATAATATCATCAACATAAATTTGAACCAATAAGAGAGTCCCATCATGTGATTTAATAAAAAGTGTGGTGTCAACTTTTCCCTTTGAAAAATTGTAAGAGACAAGAAAAGAGCTAAGACGCTTATACCAAGCACGTGGAGCTTGTTTGAGGCCATAAAGGGCTTTATGGAGTTTGAAAACGTGGTTAGGAAATTGAAAATCTTCAAAACCGGGAGGTTGTTTAACATAAACTTCCTCCTTAATAATACCATTAAGAAAAGCACTCTTAACATCCATTTGAAATAGCTTAAAGTCATTAAAACAAGCAAAGGCACAAAGCATACGAATGGATTCAAGACGTGCAACCGGAGCATAGGTTTCGTCGTAGTCAATTCCTTCCTCTTGGTTATAGCCTTGAGCAACCAATCGGGCTTTGTTACGAGTCACTAACCCATCTTCATTTAGCTTGTTGCAAAACACCCATTTAGTTCCAATAATGGGATGATTGCTAGGTTTTGGGACAAGTTCCCAAACCTTGCTTCGCTCAAATTGATTGAGCTCCTCTTGCATAGCTATCATCCAAAATTCATCAAGGAAAGCATCATGAACATTTTTAGGCTCTATTTGAGAGATAAAAGCCACATTGGCACAAAGATCACGAGTGGCGGATCTTGTACTAACACTTGAGGAAGGATCCCCAATGATAAGCTCCTTAGGATGATTGGTGACAAATCTCCATTCTCTTGGGAGATCCTTTGGAGGAGGCTCGAGAGGAGGAGACTCTTTTGATGGGGTCACAACTTCATTGTTAGATGAAGAAGGACGATCCTCAATAGAGGAGTTCTCCAACCCAAATGAGATGTCATCAATATCCTCGGAGGAGGAGAATGTAGAAGAGTTGAGTTCGTTAAAAGAGACATTGATTGACTCTTCGACAACAAGACTTCTTTTATTAAAAACACGAAAACCTTTGCTATGAGTAGAGTATCCAAGGAATATCCCTTCATAGGCTTTTTCTTCAAACTTGCCTAGGTTATCCTTGGTATTCAAAATAAAACAATTGCAACCAAAAACCTTGAAATATTCAATAGAAGGAATTTTGTTAAACCAAAGCTCATAAGGACTCTTCTTAGTAATAGGTCTAATTAAGACTCTATTAATAACATGACACGCCGTATTAACGGCTTCCGCCCAAAAATATTGGGAGAGCTTATATTGGTTTAACATGACCCGGGCCATATCGCCAAGGGTTCTATTCTTTCTCTCCACAACACCATTTTGTTGAGGAGTACGGGGACAAGCAAAATTATGTCCAAAACTATTCTTTTCACAAAATCTTTTGAAATCAACATTATCAAATTCACCTCCATGATCACTCCTAATTTTGTTAATAGAAAAACCTTTCTCATTTTGAACATGTTTACAAAAAGCAACAAATTCATGAAAGGTATCACTTTTGCAAGCAAGAAAAATAATCCAAGTAAATCTCGAAAAATCATCAACTAAAACAAAAGCATAAAGTTTGCCACCAAGGCTAGCTACTCTACTAGGCCCAAAGAGATCCATATGAATAAGTTGGAGGGGTCTAGTGGTACTCACAGAGTTGATGGATTTGAAGGATGACTTGGTCAACTTACTTTTCTCGCATTCTTCACATACCATATCCTTTTTGAAAGGGATGCTAGGAAGTCCTCGTACAAGCTTCTTGGAGGCGAGACGAGAGATGGTATCCATGTTGGCGTGTCCAAGCCTCATGTGCCAAAGCCAACTCTCATCGTTCTTTGCAACTAGGCACCTGCCATTGTTAGTACCTTCAACAAGATAAAGAACATAAATATTATTTTCTCTAATGCCTTCATACACAATAGTTCCATTGGAGCTATCGGTAATGTGGCATTTGAGTTTAACAAACTTGATATCATAACCATTATCGGTAAGATGGCTAATACTTAAGAGATTATGCTTGAGATTAGTAACAAGACATACATTATTAATACAAGGATAAGAAGGAGAACCGATATTACCATTTCCAATAATATAACCTTTAAGATTGTTACCGAAGGAGACGTGTCCTTCTTTCTTCATCGATAGCGTTGTAAAAAGTGAAGCATCACCGGTCATGTGTCGTGAACAACCGCTATCGAGAATCCATTTGCTTCTAGCATGAGAAGAATTCGTCACCTACAACATAAGTTGAAGATGAACATTTTGGTATCCATGATCTTATGGGTCCATGAGTGTTAGTCTTAGGAACCCACTTAAGAACTCTCATGTCAACTTGTTTTCTTATATAACAAAAGTTAGAAGTGTGACCCACCAAACCACAATAATTGCACATCAAGGAAGATTTAGAAGAAGTGTGAGTGTTGTGCATGTGTGAGTTTCTAGTGTGAGAAGTTCTACCATGAGTGTTATGATGATAGTAAAAAGCATGATGAGAGGTGTTCTTCTTGACAAAGGGTCCTTTTCTTGTGTTAGAAAAGGAGTTGCGTGTAGTGTTCATGTAATGATTATGCCTAGCATTGTGATGAGTGTGAGGGTGTCTTGGAGCATGCATGTGAGTGGTATTCTTATGACCTAAATTCTTACTTCGTGTAAGAAGATCATTATACTTAATAGAGGTGGAATATTCTCTTCTATTAGCATCTTAACATTTGTGCATGGCAAAATCATAAGAGCTTCTCATGGATTGAATCTCATCATCCTTTTTCTTGATGGTGTCAAGAGATTCTTGAAATTTGAGTCGCAAAGACTCTATTTCATCCGTGTCGGAAATAGGAGATTTTCCCTTCACATCAATGATGATGCTTGAGAGCCTCTCTACTTCAAGTTGAAGAGCCTCAACCTCCTTGAGAGATTTCTTGTATTTATTCCGAACACCTTTGTGTTCTTCATGTAACTCAAGAATGGCTTTCTCCAAATCATCATAGGTAAGAGTGTTTAAAGAAAAATCATCAAGTACCTCATCGGTTGCCATGAGACAGACGTTGGCATTGTGTTTGCACTCCTTGTCATTGTCGGAGTCGCTCGCATCGCTTTCACACCAAATGCTAGTGTTGGCAAACTTTCTAGAGGATGAGCTTCCCTTGCTAGGTTTCTCGTACTTGCTTGAGTCTTTTCGTATCATCGGACAATCCCTCTTGATGTGTCCGGGTCTTCTGCATTGATAGCACCCCGGGTCTTCTTCAATGTCTTGTCTAGAGCGGTTGGCCTTGTTGAACTTTAAGAACTTCCGGAAGTGCTTAGCTGTGAGAGCTATTTCTTCATCGTCATCCGACTCATTATCGTCGGAGCTATCCTTGGAGTAGGACCTTGAAGCTTTGAGAGCGAGAGTCTTCTCTTTTTCTTTGGTCTTCTCTTTCTCTTTCTCTTGAATGGAGGATTCCTCTTGATCCTTCATGTCGAGCTCGTGAGTCATTAGCTTACCCATGAGGGTCTCTAGGTTCATGACGGTTAGATCGTTCCCCTCAATGATTGCGGTAGCTTTAGGACTCCAAGATTTCGTCAATCCTCTAAGAATTTTTCTTATCTTTTCATGAGCAGGATATTCCTTTCCAAGAGAAGAGAGAGGATTAATAATGTCACCAAAACGAGTAAACATGCTAGCAATAGATTCATCATGCTTCATTTTAAAAGACTCATATTCTTGCGTGAGTCTACTGATCTTGGATTCCTTCACTTGTGAAGTTCCCTCGTGTGTGACTTCAAGTAACTTCTAAATCTCATTGGAAGTCTTGCAAGTAGAGATCCGGTTGAATTCACTACTGTCGAGGGCACAGTAAAGAGCATTCATTGCCTTGGCATCTCGACAAGCAAGCTTCTTAATATTTTCGGCAAGTGTTTCCCGAAGGGTGTCAGAAGCAATATCCTCAATAGCTCTGGAAGGAGTAGGAAGGCCATTTATCACGCAATCCCATAAATCGAAATCTATGGACTTGAGATAAATGCCCATCCTAATCTTCCAGTAGTTATAGTTGGTACCATCAAATAGGGGAGGCCTATTTGTGGGGTGTCCCTCATTGTGAAACGTGTTGATGTAAGGGTTAGAGGCCATGGATCACTCAAGGGTGTAAATCCAAATCAAGAGAACGAGGCTATGATACCAATTGTAGAACCCTAGAGGGGGGGTGAATAGGGAAATAAAATATAAACTACAATAATTGATGCAATAAAGACAATTTAAAGTAAAGAGTAGAAAGATCAAACGCAAACGCAAGGATGTATCCTGGTATCCTCTTTTGAGGCAATCCAGTCCCGGAACTCTCTCCGGCTTTAATCCACTATTATCCAAATAGTACACACGAGTTTGGATCCGAAGAACTCGCCAACTTCAACACGAGTTTGGATCCGAAGACTCGCCAACTTCTACACACGAGTTTTCTTACGAAGGCTCACCAACTTTAAACAAAAGAGAATGAGAACTTGTTGATCTTCTAACACGTGAAGATCGAAATGTACAACTCTTTAATACTCTAGCACTTTGGGAGAGGATGACAATGAAAAGCTTTGAAGAGTATTAATGGTGGAGCTCTTGGTTGTTGGAAAATTTATGGAAGAGTTGGTGAGGAAGCTCAAGAGAGAGAGAGAGCTTCCTTTTATTAGAAAACCAAGAGTAGGTGGCATTTAATGCTCTGAAATGCAGGCAGACCGGCATGCCGTCGGTATGCCGCGGCATACCGCCGGTATGCCGGCCAAATAGTAACGGTCATAATTATGACCGTTCAAGAGCATTAAATGCGGCCATTAATGCGTGTCAGACCAAATCGAAAACTAAGTATTCGAAATTCGGTATACCGCCGGTATGCCGGAGCATACCGTCGGTATGCCGATAGAATGTCACAGAAAGTTTAGAGCTGCTAGAAACGGCATGCCGCCGGTATGCCGCAGCATACCGTCGGTATGCCGACAGTTGATCACAGCAACTTTTGTGTTGCTAAAAATGGCATGCCGCCGGTATGTCGCAGCATGCCGTCGGTATGCCGATATTTCGAGACAGCAACTTTCTGGAGTCCAAAAACGGTATACCGCCGGTATGCCGAAGCATACCCTCGGTATGCCGCTTTTTGTCACAGAACCTTTTCTGGACACGAAAACGGTATACCGCCGGTATGCCGAAGCATACCGCCGGTATGCCGCTCTAAATGACATGTTTTTCGATTTGTGCTTTTAGTTATCATCCATCCTTTAGTGTTTACAGATATACCTAGACCAGTACAGACACGAAGACTCTAAGCAGGGAACACCGGTAACTGCTACAGTCTTCAAGGAAGAAGGAGGAAGCTCTTGAAGTGAAGAACTCCATGTAGTACATCTTCTGAGAATATTTGAATCTGAAGAACAGAAGACTAAACTACGAAGATGCTGTTAATTACTCAAAATAAAATGTGCCAACACACGTTTCATTTACTTTGTGCAACATAAACCCTTTTACGATTGTCTTTCTATTTTTGCCTTAGGATCAGTTTTAGGACCGGCACCTTAGCGCAACTTGCGAATCAGAACCATCCCGTGCTTGCAATGTCAACGTTAACTCATACTTTGGCCTTAGACCCTTCTCGTGCCAATAATGTTAACCTATCAAGTCGTGTTTGCCTTACGGCCATAATCAGAGATGCAACTACACGAAGGACTCCATTTCCTTGCCTCTAGACCTTTTTCGTGCTTGCATTGTCGACGCACCGACTCATACTTGTCTTTCGTGCCAAACTATGGGACGTAACGAATCGGTCGTGCCATGAACTCAATTTGTGCTTCAATATCTCCGAGGCAGTGCCTCCTTGCTTAGTCTCGCCTACACTTGTGTTGTGACAACGCGACCGTGCCTCATATTTCGAGGTCGTGCCCAGCAACTCAACGTAACTTCACACAACTTGCCCTACGGCCCTTCTCAACTTAACTCACAACAACTCAAGTCTATCTCGTGCAACTCTATGCCAACAACTTAACACTCGACGCCGCATCTCGTGCCGAAGCACGTCGCCTTCGTTATAACCAAATCTTAGGCCCAGACCTTGTGTTCTCTAACTTCATACATATCCAACTCAACTCAATCCAAAGGCACACACGCGGATTGCCGCCGGTGCCGACACATCTATATGAAAGGTCACTGGCATTAACTAGCTATCGTGGACATAGCCTGGCAAATGGGATCCTTGCACCGCAAGTAGCGATCTCCGATGCAAGTCCCCGTACTACCATCGTGGACACAAACTCGATTCGTGCTTCAATATCTCCGAGGCAGTGCCTCCTCGCTTAGTCTCGCCTACACTTGTGTTGTGACAACGCGGCCGTGCCTCATATTTCGAGGTCGTGCCCAGCAACTCAACGTAACTTCACACAACTTGCCCTACGGCCCTTCTCGACTTAACTAGTAACAACTCAAGTCTATCTTATGCAACTCTATGCCAACAACTTAACACTCGACGCCGTATCTCGTAGCGAAGCACGTCGCCTTCGTTATAGCCAAATCTTAGGCCCAGACCTTGTGTTCTCTAACTTCATACATATCCAACTCAACTCAATCCAAAGGCACACACGCAGATTGCCGCCCGTGCCGACACATCTATATGAAAGGTCACTGGCATTAACTAGCCATCGTGGACATAGTCTGGCAAACGGGATCCTTGTACCGCAAGTAGCGATCTCCGATGCAAGTCCCCGTACTACCAATTGCCTATTACCCAGCTCAGCTATAATTTGTTCTTCCTAGGCCGAGTCGGTCCCGTGGCCCCGGGTTGCCGCTCGAAGAACCATCGCCCTTGTCGACAAGTTGTCCATAACCACGCGCCTATGCTAACTTCTAGACTTAACGTAATGCATGGTCTCATCATCATCATTTAGCTACTTTGCTTTACTCTTTTCATACTTTCTTTGCAGAGCCCAAACCAGGGTTGCCTCGGCAACTGAACCACAGTCTCGACATTTTTTCTCTCGTCGACTAACCATCGCTTAGACTTAACATTCTTTGAACTCAGGGAACAGCTACTGCCTAGCCTTCCAACTTAACTTGAACATAACGTATTCCTTAAGTACCAACAGACCGTGGCTAACTTTCTACTGAACCAACCGTGGCTCGTGCCTTAAACCGACTCGTGTTCTACACAACGCTATCGCCCAAGTCGTACTTCATATGACGGGCCTTGGGATCGTGGGACTATTTAACTTGACAACCGCAGAATGAGCGAGACATCAATTGGAATGACTTAGGTCGACCGGCATAACTTTGCCTAACTTACTCAAGCCTACAACTTAACCCAAGGGACGAGCAAAGGCTATGCCAAGCCTTGCATTTCGGAAGCGTGCATGCTTTATCGAGCATTTACGCGGGCGCGCCTATGACTTAGGCCAATTCGAGTGTCGGAGCAAATCGACGGGACCGTGCATGCTATAACAAGCATTCACGCAGGCGACGCCTATGACTTAGGCTAATACTTAACTTTGTGTCGAAGACCAACTTCCTTCTCCCAAGCCACGGGACGAAGGACCGAGTGTCATTTTTAAAGCACGCCGTGCACCAACTCTAAGCCGACCGTTGGACGTTTTCCATGTTCTAACTCATTTTTGACCCTTAGCTATGTGGATTCATCTCTTTTATTATTAAGCCTACTTGTGCAAGTTGAAAACACAATTTATTATGTGAAGGCAAAGATGAGGCAAGTTCACCGAAACTACCCCCACCTGAGCGATGTCTCCGAGCAAGCCGTTGCAAGGCTAAGTCCGAACGCCGTCGGCGTTTCGATTCCTCCGATTGACTGAGCGGGACAGGGTACTACATCATACACCACTCAGAACAAGTCTCGTCCTCAAGACTTTACTGAAGGCAAGCCATCCTACCGTTTCTATGGCCGAGACTTAATCGTACCTAGACACGGGACTATCGCAGTCGTGCAGGTACGCCAGTACTTATCGTATATACTCTGCCTACGCGTTTACTCGATTCGGAGCCACGCTCGCACTATTATCATTCTTTCCCTTAATACGATTTTAATTTCTCGACATTCTTCCATTCCCCAAGTCTCATTTGAATTCATCGTATCGCTTGGTTGGATCGTGTACGCATTCCAAGCGTCTCCAAAATACATGCATTCAGCCAAACCGCACGATAGAGAATTCGTCATTGTCACTCGAGTCGCATCGTGCACATACTCAGGCGTCCCTGAAATATATGTATGTCAGCCGAATCTCATGAACAGGGTTTCCTATTCGTGATTCACGCTATCCATCTATGCCAATCCTCAAGATCAATCTTTTGATTGCTAACACTTGAAACAGGCGTCTCGTCTAACCGCTAGGCCAATTCTTTTCGAGGCTAAGTCAATATCAGGATTGGAATCATAGTTCCCCAACAATTATACCAACACTGTCCCCAATCCTAGGGTCAAACCATAGTCGGTAGTACAGGGTTTTCTACCCAAGCTCGCGTCACTCAGATTTCTAAACATCGAGCACGATTACCTATTCGCATCAGTACATTCGTTGGGTATATTCGATTTATTCAAATCACCAATTCTAACCAATTCATGTATTCGATCACGAGGTCATCTAGCTTTTGACAATATGTTGCGCCCCAATCTCACGCGAGTCCGATTATCTACGGTGGTTCATGAATCACCATGCAACGCACCCACGGAATAATCATTCTCATCGGGGCATAACTTTTGTTTGAGTTTAGACTAACTCATTCTCGACACGCGGATTGGACCTACTCAATCCTCAAATTCAACCGTCACGCCCGCTGATTCATTCTCAAGTCTACCTTCACGTCAAACCACAAGTCGAAGCAATTAGATTGCCACGCCATCCAAGTTCAATCACTCCCGCTGTATGAATCACCATAGCAGCGCTCACGCGGAGTGATCGTCCTAATCGGCGCGATGCATGTGCGAGGCTGGAGTTGCGCTCGCATAAGACAAGAATATCGAAGTTATGGTTATCGACGAAGCAAATCCAAACATATCATTTTCCATCCAAGCCAAGATCTCAATTTGATAGTCCGTTTGTCATGTCTATCATTTCCTCGATACATTTCAATCTCCCGAATATAGCATCCATCGGAACAATGACATTTGTACGATCGTCTTTCGCTGAGTCGGAGTACCCCCGAGTTATCGTATATCGATCTTTGATATGCCTCAATACCATCGACGATATGCGTAACCTGACGATGTTCCTTTGTAACCAATTTCGAGTCGTGCGTTGATGCTGTTGTCCGAGTTGGATATTCCACAATTTTCTCGATATTCAAGATCAAGTTCGATCGCTATTCCTCAAGCTCGTTTCAAGATCGTCGTTCAAAACTCAAGTCACACTTCATTTGCATCAATCTGATATCGTACGCGCGATCCTCTAAGTTTCCTCGATCAAGACCATTCATTTTCATTCATCGTTCCGAATCATTTTCTAACACGCGTTACTCTTTCACAAGTTGTCCGAACGAGATGCTCGTTTGGGACATTCGAAGTCACGACCAACTAAGCGTGACGCGTTCTAAGGCTTTGTGTGATTGCATCGCCTCGCCGATATACTCGTCGTTACTCGTAATCCTCAATCTTGCTCGAATGATTTCCAAGAAAATCCATACACCACTCGGATTCGAGCAATACGATCTAGTCCTCAATCACGTTCGTGTCGTTTGCTAAGACATCCTTCAGATTCGTTCAACGAATCCCTAGCGTAATCGCTCACGTCGCATCGACGTACTAAGTAGTTCGCACTATTCCTCAAAATCTAAGTCAATCCTCCATGTACGCCTAAGCGTCAACTAGATAGCGTTCCTATCGATATACACTCTAAGCGTATCTCCATTCTCGACCGAGCGATACTTGATATTGCTCGCGATTCGTTTGCACCAAAAGGTCGAGGTGCGCGACGCAAAACACAACTTAGCCAAAGGCCGTGTGCATAGCTATCCCGGGCGGACTATATTCGAGTTTGCACGCTCAAATTGCTAGGGTCATTGTAGGACTAGTTAGGCACGCACGCGACATGTTAACTTAGCATGTGTTTTCTATCGGGTCATGTTTAACATCGTTCGGCACAAAGGCCGTTGCCTATCGATGCGTTCGATTTCGCTTGTACGAGCTTTTGAAAATATTTAGACTTATTGTATGGACATGCCGAGGGACATTTGAGAGAGAGCGCACCAACAATAACAACTTGCGAAAGCAACAGAGTTTTACGGAAACATCGAAGTTAAAGAATTTAATCGACGGTCCAAGGACGTAAAGCCGTGCTCCGATACCATTAAGTCACGCCCCGCTCCCGTAGGAGCGATCGTCCTCGCTAAGGCGTGATGCCGCACGAGCCTAAATTGCGCTCGTGCAAGACGGGTTCCATAACGGCCGATTTCAGCGGCTACGACGGGGTCGTCGCACAGAAGTCCCGTGCAGAGATATTGATTTATAGCAGTGGAATTAGAACCAAACACAAGTTATTCAAAAGAAGATCTTTATTGATATTGAATACAAGATTACATTTGTGGGTGCAAGGCCAAATTACAAGTCTCTCGTGCTCACTTTTCTCTCGATTACAAGTCACTCTGCTCTCTCTCATCTCTCGATTACAATGCTTGAGCCAGCAGAAGCTTCGGAAGGCGATGTCCATACATTATGTCCTGTATAAGTCTTCAGTCCACGCGGCCGCACGCTTCGAATCGCCGAGGAACTCCGTGCCTCGACGCATCCAAGCGAGCTCTACGCCACGAGCTTCTACCTGTGCCTGCACATGAAACACTGTATGGGTGTCAGTACTCAACTGTACTGGTGGAGTGAGCTCCTCGCCCACCCATACAAAACCTACACATTTTATTTACTTTGTGCAACATAAACCCTTTTACGATTGTCTTTCTATTTTTGCCTTAGGATCAGTTTTAGGACCGGCACCTTAGCGCAACTTGCGAATCAGAACCATCCCGTGCTTGCAATGTCAACGTTAACTCATACTTTGGCCTTAGACCCTTCTCGTGCCAATAATGTTAACCTATCAAGTCGTGTTTGCCTTACAGCCATAATCAGAGACACAACTACACGAAGGACTCCATTTCCTTGCCTCTAGACCTTTTTCGTGCTTGCATTGTCGATGCATCGACTCATACTTGTCTTTCATGCCAAACTCTGGGACGTAACGACTCGGTCGTGCCATGAACTCGATTCGTGCTTCAATATCTCCGAGGCAGTGCCTCCTCGCTTAGTCTCGCCTACACTTGTGTTGTGACAACGCGGTCGTGCCTCATATTTCGAGGTCGTGCCCAGCAACTCAACATAACTTCACACAACTTGCCCTACGGCCCTTCTCGACTTAACTCATAACAACTCAAGTCTATCTCATGCAACTCTATGCCAACAACATAACACTCGACGCCACATCTCGTGCCGAAGCACGTCGCCTTCGTTATAGCCAAATCTTAGGCCCAGACCTTGTGTTCTATAACTCTATACATATCCAACTCAACTCAATCCAAAGGCACACACGCAGATTGCCGCCTGTGCCGACACATCTGTATGAAAGGTCACTGGCATTAACTAGCCATCGTGGACATAGCCTGGCAAACGGGATCCTTGCACCGCAAGTAGCGATCTCCGATGCAAGTCCCCGTACTACCATCGTGGACATAAACTCGATTCGTGCTTCAATATCTCCGAGGCAGTACCTCCTCGCTTAGTCTCGCCTATACTTGTGTTGTGACAACGCGGCCGTGCCTCATATTTTGAGGTCGTGTCCAGCAACTCAACGTAACTTCACACAACTTGCCCTACGGCCCTTCTCGACTTAACTCGCAACAACTCAAGTCTATCTCATGCAACTCTATGACAACAACTTAACACTCAACGCCGTATCTCGTAGCGAAGCACGCCGCCTTCGTTATAGCCAAATCTTAGGCCCAGACCTTGTGTTCTCTAACTTCATACATATCCAACCCAACTCAATCCAAAGGCACACACGCAGATTGCCGCCCGTGTCGACATATCTATATGAAAGGTCACTGGCATTAACTAGCTATCGTGGACATAGCCTGGCAAACGGGATCCTTGTACCGCAAGTAGCGATCTCCGATGCAAGTCCCCGTACTACCAATTGCCTATTACCCAGCTCGGCTATAATTTGTTCTTCCTAGGCCGAGTCGGTCCCGTGGCCCCGGGTTGCCGCTCGAAGAACCATCTCCCTTGTCGACAAGTTGTCCATGACCACGCGCCTACACTAACTTCTAGACTTAACGTAATGCATGGTCTCATCATCATCATTTAGCTACTTTGCTTTACTCTTTTCATACTTTCTTTGCAGAGCCCAAACCAGGGTTGCCTCGGCGACTGAACCACAGTCTCGACATTTTTCCTCCCGGCGACTAACCATCGCTTAGACTTAACATTCTTTGAACTCAGGGAACAGCTACTGCCTAGCCTTCCAACTTAACTTGAACATAACGTATTCCTTAAGTACCAACAGACTGTGGCTAACTTTCTACTGAACCAACCGTGGCTCGTGCCTTAAACCGACTCGTGTTCTACGCAACGCTATCGCCCAAGTCATACTTCATATGACGGGCCTTGGGATCGTGGGACTATTTAACTTGAGCGAGACAGCAATTGGAATGACTTAGGTCGACCGGCATAACTTTGCCTAACTTACTCAAGCCTACAACTTAACCCAAGGGACGAGCAAAGGCTATGCCAAGCCTTGCATTTCGGAAGCGTGCATGCTTTATCAAGCATTTACGCGGGCGACGCCTATGACTTAGGCCAATTCGAGTGTCGGGGCAAATCGACGGGACCGTGCATGCTATAACAAGTATTCACGCAGGCGACGCCTATGACTTAGGCTAATACTTAACTTTGTGTCGAAGACCAACTTCCTTCTCCCAAGCCACGGGATGAAGGACCGAGTGTCATTTTTAAAGTACGCCGTGCACCAACTCTAAGCCGACCGTGGGGCGTTTTCCATGTTCTAACTCATTTTTGACCCTTAGCTATGTGGATTCATCTCTTTTATTATTAAGCCTACTTGTGCAAGTTGAAAACACAATTTATTATGTGAAGGCAAAGATGAGGCAAGTTCACCGAAACTACTCCCACCTGAGCGATGTCTCCGAGCAAGCCGTTGCAAGGCTAAGTCCGAACGCCGTCGGCGTTTCGATTCCTCCGATTGACTGAGCGGGACGGGGCACTACATGGTTGAACTGGAGGTGTTGAGACGTTGTCCCGCTTTTGCCTGAGATGTTCTTGGAGATCGGGAACAACAGCAGAACGAGAAAAACTCTGAGGGATCTGTTCTTTGATAATGTTCGGAACATGATTCCGATTCTTCAACTGTTTAGTCCCTTGAGTGTACAAGGAAGTGCTCACTTCATTGGCATAAGTGTCGGGATCTTTGACCCTGGAAGTTTGTCTTTGATGTTTGATCTTCGGCATTGGCTGTTTGCGTTTCGCCGAAGTAGGCCTGTTGAGATAAGTCCTTAGATCTGCAAACTCACCCCCAGGGATTTCTGTTTGAGACACCAGCAATTTTCCTTGTCTTGAGCGGGATATCTTGAGAGTTGGGAGGTCTTGGAACTCTGCTACCGGAGTAGGCAGAATACCTTTTTGATCAGTACAAGTTCTCTTGTCATGAAGGAAAGAAGAATCCTTATTTGAAAGAGTTCTAGTACTGATTGGTGCCGAGGCACGTTCAGATTGACCTTCTACAGTAAAAACTGAAGAAGATTGAGAAAAGACCAAAGGGACTTTTCCTTTGTTTTGTGAAGAAGGGTTAGCTAAAGAGCGTTTCCCTCTGTTGTCTTCCAAGTCATGGGACAAGGAAGTTTGAGAAAAGACCAACGGACCTTTTCCTTTGTTTTGAGGAGGAAGAGGAATAGTCAAAGGACTACCCCCAGTGGATTGCACAGAAGCAACAGGGTGCTTGAGAGGAGGAGCAGAGCTTTTCCCTTTGTTCTGAGAAGAAGAGAGTTTAGCCAAAAGGCTGTCACTCTTGGATTGCGCAGGCATGCTTTGCGCATAGGTGGATGGCGCACTGGTTCTAGCCACAGAGTGCTTATGGTGGACTCTGGTTGTTGGAGTGTTGGTTTGCGCAGGAAGATTGGCAGCCAACTGTGCCAGAGGCATAGGAGTCTTGCACTTAGCCAAGGCAGCATATGAAGTACTCTATATACTGGCAACAGCAGATTGTGCAGCATTAGTTGAGACAGATTGTGCAATAGGCTTGATGACAGAAGCTTTGGACTGCGCAGCAGTCTTGCTGGCAGACTGTGCAGGAGTCTTGCTGGCAACATCAATAGACTGTGCAGCAGTCTTTGGGACCCACACTGGGTGCACTTTGCTTGTGGCAGAAGTGGTTGCAGTGCGATGAGTGGTCTTGGAGGTGATCATGGCCTCGTAGGCTGTCTGGTTGATCTTCACAACCAGTGTCTTCTGCGTCTTTCCGATAGACGCTACGTCACATTGAGTTGTCACTTCCTCGTCGGAGGAGAAAGTCGTCCCCAGCAGAGTTGCCATTTTGTTTGCAAAAACAAAAGTGTAAAACTTTATTGATACAAACTTTGTAAAGATTACAAGAATTCTGGGAAAGGTACAACTTTAGGAATCCAATCTAGAAGACGATTGCTTTATCCCTTGGACGATGTAAACTTTGAAGACGATAGCCTCTGAAGTTGACTTGAAGGCAAAAGCCTCAGAAAATTGAAGGCAAAAGCCTCGGAAGAATGCAGCAGCACTTTGGCAAGAACTCCTGAACTCTCTGATTTCTGAACTTTGATGTCTGATCTCTTTATGATCTCTGGTCCCCTTGAATGAAGACTTGAAACTCTATTTATAGAGTTCTAGAAAGAACTAACTTTTAGTTATTCTGGACTGCGTATGATGGATTGCGCAGCAATTGGATTGCGCAGCAATTGGATTGTGCAGCAGTGAACTGCGCAGGCAGTTGTTGGATCGTGGTCCAACTGTCTTGGACACATGGCAACTTTTGACTGAATTGTGCATGATCGTGTGTAGACGGTTGCCACGTAATGAGCAATTGATGGCATGAGTGCCACGTGTACTTTTGTCAATTGTTAGGATGAAATGCGCCACATGAATTGCGCTAACTTTGGATTGTGCAAATATGGATTGCGCAGAAACTGGATTACGCAGGCATTGGATTGTGCTGCATGTACAGCTGTCCTCGAGCGTTGTACGGCACAATAAACGAACAGTCTCCTCGTTCTTCGTGCTGTCAGCTGTCAGAAAGATTTGATTTTGTCAGATAATGATGACATTGCTACATCAGCCTGCGCAGTTGAAAGTGTGCGCAGTCCAGTATGCGCAATCGAAATAATGCACAATCTGATGTCTTCGCAGTTCACTTGAAAGTTGAATTTCTTGATTTTCTGACTTTGTTGATGTGTGCAACTTGATTTTTTAGGACCTACACTGATGTTTTACGCAAGTCGGCTGTGCTAGCGCAATCTGATGTCTTGTACAAGTAGGCTGTGCTGGCGCAATCTGATGTCTTGCGCACGTAGGCTGTGTTGGCGCAATCTGATAGATTGTTTCACACAGCGCAATTTGATGAATTATAAAGAATTTTTTAATTTTTTTTGCACGTACTAATTTTTGTCTCTTCGTCGATGCAGTTAACCTCAGAGAAAATCCAACCTATGGGGTTCTTGCAGGATCTCTGTCTGAATTAGAATTCAAGGAAGATCTCTCACATGTCTCTTTCCTCAATATGCTTTATCGTCATCTCGGCAGGCTGTCCTGATTGCGCAAGATAATGATACCTTATTGTGTCTGATGAACGGGAAACCTCTTCAGACTGCTGATACTGTCACCCACAAGAAACCTCTATTTTTGTTTGGTGAGGCTTTTGACAAGAATTCACAGCCGAGGCCTCGTATAGAACAGAGAATCTTCCAAAGACGAAAGAAAATAATATATCTGACAGAGATCTCCAGATGTCTTCCTCTGTCCAGATATGCTTTTGCGAGATATCCCAGAAGGATGGAGTAGGACATAACTCTGCTGCAACAGGCCCGCGTGGGTAACATCTTTGTTAAGAAAGGGTCAGACCATAAAGATGTATTCTACAGTTCTTCTGAGTGACATAGCTCCCTACTTAGAGGACTAAAACCCGGTTGCATCCCACTGGAGGATTCTTCTCTGCTGCTGCCAGTAAGGACCCCCATATTCGCAAATGAGTTTGCAAAGGTGGAAGAGAGATATCCGGACCAAGATCTACGGTTGACAGGTCTTGTGAACCCGGACAATAAAAGATGGATCAGCGTGGCCAATTGGATATTGGTCCAATTTGAGAATCAGCTTAAAGAAATTGAACTGTATCAGGCAGTGTACGCCACTGTCTATGGCTTCCCTCCTAATCCACATTTATTCCTTGTGTTGGCAGAAAGATATAATTACAGGACTGGGACCTTCATGATGCCGTACGGGAAAATTGGATTAGCCTTGCATGAGATGAAATACATCTCTAATCTGCCGCTGGGAGATATCCCCTATGAAGAGTTTGTCCCGACTAATGATGAGTTGGACAGGCTACGTAAGGAAAATACCAGCATGGTAGATGTTTTTAAAGAACTACTATGCCATTACAAGATTTGTTCTCTATACTACAAGAGTGGCACGGCTGGCACTTGCTATTCGACCAAGTGGTTGCCGTATCTTTTTCTTAACCATATTATTGAGAAGAAGACCAAAGAACATGATAACTGCAACCCCAACTTCTTCAAACCGCTTAGCAATAGCGAGGTGATAGAGTTGATAGAGACGCACAACGAGAAGGACATCAAGATTGAAGATGATCTTCAGTATCCTCCTTTCAAGAAAGGAGACATCTTCGAGAGCTTTATGAGGATGGGTTACAGGCCCATGTCAAAAGAAGTCCAACTGGCAGGTTTTCTTACTTACTGGCTTCGACGATATGTCGTTCCTGTGGCCAGTACAGTTGACCGCTTCCATCGCGGTGTTTTGTTTGCTGCCGTACGTCTAGTCTTTGGCTACCGGATGGATTTGTTATCAGCCATGACGTGCATAATGAACGTCGGCCTCCGTCTCTTCGTTGATTC
This sequence comes from Iris pallida, assembly GCA_029216955.1. Lineage (NCBI taxonomy): Eukaryota > Viridiplantae > Streptophyta > Magnoliopsida > Asparagales > Iridaceae > Iris > Iris pallida. Next base: position 80,950 of record JANAVB010018615.1, read on the forward strand.
AATGATTCGAGGAAAAGGCGAGAAGGGACATTTCCTTCGGCTGGAACTGCCGTATACATATTTGTTTGGATGGCTGCTTCTACACCATCCTTCTTTAATGAACCCTGCTATGGGAGCAGTGAGCGGCAGTTTCTTAAGAAGATATTTCGGATGCAAGTGGATCTATACCACTTTGAAAGACTGCCGGCGAGTCTTAAATCTGGGCAAAGGATGGAACTTCTACTGTGTTCTACCTCCAGCCGGTTACGAATATGTACCGATAAACCTCATTGATTCGGTGAGAGTGCCACCTTTGGGTCATACAACCTTCGACTGGCTGAGGACGATTCGGCCATCACATCTAGTATACCGGTTCGAAGATAAATGTTATCTTGAACCTTATCTCCCAAGCCGTTTTGCACATCAATTCGGCTATAACCAATTCCATGTAGGTAATGCCATAACATGCTTACAGGGAAAAGGTTATTTGATTGATGGAGCCCGGGCTTGGGCCTATTACAATGCCCGTGACACCAAGACAACATTCTCGATACCTACAAAGAATGACCGTGGCCCGCGCATGTTGTATACTTATTCAATCTTTTATACGTCAGCAAATACCTTTGCTGAGAACTTCAATTTGACAGACAGCTTTGCGACGGTTACACATTTTAGGAAAGGAGCACATGTTTTGTTGCCTCCTGGAAATGATGAAGAATACGAGCCTGCTGATGCGCCTCTAGAAGCTTCGAGGGAAGCTAATTTCCCTGAAGAAGTCTATGAACCGCTGCGTGTTTCTTTGAAAGTTGTAAGATCTCCAATCAAGGAGAAGAAGAGGAAGGCAGAAGAACCATCTTCTCATGTCTCTAAGAAGAAGACCGCTATAGACTCTTCGGAAAGAGTCAATACTCGATCGCAGTCTCGACAACAGGCGGAGTCAGCTCACAGAGAAGAGGCAACGACCTTGACTTCCATCCAAAGACAAACACACGCTGCAGACGTAGAGAGTCCTGAAGAACCTCTACGCAGGAAGAAAATAGCTTTCAGAAAGAAAGTGACCACTCCCCCAAAACATATCCATACATCGGCCGTGATAAGTGCTGCTGCCGGGGTTATGATGCCTTCTCCTACACCTGCTCCTGATCCTAGGCAGGTGACGGATACACAAGAAGGAGCTACCAGTGCAGAGATAAGAGACAAGGTCGCAGATACAAGAGAAGAAACCGTAGAGACAAAAGATGAGGCTACAGAAGCAAAAAAAGTGACTGCAACTCCGACCCCAATCAATGAGTCAGAATCGTCTCTCGAAATATTGCCATCTCCCACACTTGCAATGGAAGCTGCCCATCTTCCAGCTACACCAAGATCGCGTCGTGCTGAAGAAGATTAACTGATGATCGAAGCTCTGGATGGATGTCACTTCGGCTTCCATGACATAGATCCAGTCGATGCAAGTGATGATGAGGAAGCACAAGAAGAGGGAGCAGATGACAAGGAAACATCGACGGAAGATGTTAATGACAATCTAATTCCGAAAGAGGATGTTGCTGTCCATGCATCCTAGGAGAAGAGTGCTGCTAATAAAATAGCACCGGAGGAAGCTATTTTCACCGATCAAAGAGGTATTGACCGATGTTGATAATCTTCATTTGTAGATCAAATGACTGACGTTTTAACTTTCATTCATACAGAAATTCAACCTTCTCCAATCCTTCCGGTATGTACTGACATGGTACAGACAGAGGTGATAGCCAGCGGCAGCCGTCATCTATCATACGGCTCCGAAGCGGAAAGTAGTCAGGCAGTAATGTCTGAAACAACTTCCACGAGGCTCCAGCCTGTTTCATTAAATGACAATCTTATCATTAATCCCAGCTTTGGTAAGCTTGCCCTCATTTTGATCTCTTTTAATAGTCCTTAGTGACAGCAAACTGATGATGTTTATTTAATTTCACAGAGGAACATCCGGAAGGGGCAACTAGCCCCGCTATGGCTCCCCTATCAAAAGAGGCTACAGCCCATGTTCAAGATGCCGAACTTCCGCCTTCACAAACATCCGCTGCTGAAGCTTCTGTAGGAGTAGCTGCTACACCTAGTGCAGTAGCTACCAACAAATTTGTAGTTGGTTCCTTCACCAATTTCTTCTTCAGTTCCTTGGGACCTTTGGTAGAAAGGGTAATAGAGAAAGAAAATGTTGGTTTTATCACTGTCAGAAGTCCAACTTCTTATCTGATCGGCGACATCCGAGATCAAGGCGATGAAGCTCAGGCTGCTTACCTTGAACATGTGCTGGATGAGCTGGAGGAATCAATCAAGATTTACAAAGATCTTAACCGAGGGGAGGTAGAGCCACTGGTGAATGCCGAGATCGAAAGGATGACTCGAGAAGCTGAGGTCTCGAGAGCTGATTTTAAGAATTTTTTGGACACTTTCGCCGTGAAGTCTTCAGAGTTCGACTCTTAGCTAAATATAGTAGCATCTACTGCTGGAGAGAAAGAGAAGAAGGTTGCTGATCTGAAGGCAGAGTTTGCTCGACTTCAAGAGGAGTTGAGAATCGTTCAACTTGCTCTTGAAGAAGAGACCACACAGCATCAAGCCGCAGTTCAGCAACTGGACATTCTGACCCATGAGAAGAATGAGTTTGTCAAGTTTCATCAAGATGAAATCGCTCGCCGACTAGTGACCTTGCCAATATTTGATGCTGAATCTGGAATGGAAGAGGCTAGAAGGCGGGTGCTGAATTCTCGTGATGAACGACTCCAAACCTTGAAGCAGCAGATAGCTAATCTGATGACCCCTCCGGCTGAATAAGAAAACTTTCTGTATTTTCTTCTTTGTGATATTTCTTTTTGTAACGTCTTTTATCTTGATCAATAAAAAAACACTATTTTGTGGATATATTATTTGTTTCATATCCCGTTACGGATATAAATAATAGCGATAGAAAATATATTCAGAGGTTCAGGACATAATATATTTCTTGATTTAGAAAATAATTATATTCATTATATCTGCTCAGAGGTAATGTGGATATGGCAGAATATAATTTTCTTTTTGAATATCATTATTTCGGTAGACAACTTAATCAGAGGTAGTCAATAATTATCAAGTTGCTGATATAGATGGACGGATGAGTCGTCAGAATGTATGAACGAAATGAATCGTCGGGATGAACGGATGAATCGTCAATTTGATGGAGCGAACGGATGAACTGTGGGACGAATGGAACGAACGGATGAACCGTCAGATGAATGGAATGAACGGATGAACCGTCGGATGAATGGAATGAACGGGTGAACCGTCAGATGAATGGAACGAACGGATGAACCGTTGGATGAATGGAATGAACGGGTGAACCGTCGTAAGAAATGGAATGAATGTTGTGAAGAATACGTCGCTTCGGTTTGCGTAATCGACTGTCTCAAGAATCTCTGCCTATAAATAGAACAGAAATTTAGATAGAATGATCAGTTTTAATTTTAACACAAAATTTCATCTGAAGATGCATCCAAGAAGGCTGAGATTGTCCCAACGGTTGAAGAAGTTACTGAGGAACGTCCAGTCGAGCCAACCCAGCCAAAGCGGACGGAGGCGGACGAAGGTTCGTCTGCACCCAAGCCGCCACAGGATATCTTGGACTTCCTAGTTGAGCCAGGGAAGACTAAAGAAGAGGAGGCTATGAGGATGGCCGCTTGTGCGTTTCTATTAAAATCGAGCAAGGATGTCCTCGGCTCTTTTGCCGACTACATTTTTGAAAAGGATGGCAGTGGTCCTCGTCCTGTCTTTAAAAAGGACGATAGTGACTCTCGTCCTTGATATCATGTAACATCCTTTACGATGAAATAAAATCAAAATTTATTTATAAAATGTCTTGTCATATTTACAAGAAATCCCTTTTACATTCATACATAGTACTTTTTAAGGAATTTGCCATTGATAGGCATCATCGCAATTCGACCGTCCAGCTCTGTGAGTTGATAGGATCCATTTGAGAAGACTTTACTCACGATATAAGGCCCTTCCTATTTCGCATCGAACTTGCCTTTGCTCATGTGAGTCATAGTCATGGGACGTTTGACTGTTAGAACAAGTTCTCCTGTCTGAAAGGCTCTAACTTTAACTTTGCGGTTAAAAGTCTTCGAGATGCGGGCTTGATATAATTCAATATGTTGTTGAGCCAATAGCCGCTTCTCGTCGAGCGCCTCCAATTCTTGAAGTTGAAGAAGATCATTGTTCTCTGTAGTAAGTTCATTAGCGATGGAAATTCTCAAAGATGGAATTTGAAGTTCGAGGGGAAGAACTGCTTCACAACCGTACACCAGAAAGAAAGGTGTACAGCCTGTGGGGTTACGGACCATAGTACGGTAGGCCCATAAACATTCTCCAAGCTTTTCACTCCAATTCCGTTTGTTAGTAGACACAAACTTCTTAAAGAGTTTGATAATAGTCTTGTTGATGGCTTCAACCAAGCCATTAGCAGCAGGGTTGTAAGCTGTAGAGGCGACATTATCAATCCAGTAATCGTCACAGAACCTAGTGAACTTTTGACTGATGAACTGAGGTCCATTGTCGTGAATAATTCGTCGAGGTACACCAAATCTATAAATAACATGGTGTTTGACGAAGTTGATGACGCTGCTGGTTTTGACTTTAGCCAGAGGTATAGCTTCGGCCCACTTGGAGAAGTAATCAGTTATTGCTAGTATAAATCGATGTCCCTTAGAAGAAGGAGGATTGATGGGACCTATAATATCCATGCCCCAAGCTTCAAAAGGCCAGGAAGCAACAGTCGGATGAAGAAATTCTGATGGTTGATGGATGAAATCTGCATGGATTTGACAGGCTCGATATTTTCTTGCATATTTGATGGCATCAGATACCATAGAGGGCCAGTAGTAACCTATTCGTCGGATACGATCCTGTAACTTAGGGCCGGGTTGATGTGCTCTGCAGACATCATCAAGAGCTTCACGCAATACCTGCTTCGCTTCATCACCAGCAAGACAACGCAAGAGTAGGCCGTCATAAGTCCGTCGATATAGAGTCTTGGTGGTCTGATTATAGTAGAATTGAAGAGATCGTCGGCGAATACTCGTAGCCTCCTTAGGATCTTCAAGAAGTATGTCATGAACTACGAAGTCGATGAAAGGAGCTCTCCAATCTTCATTGATAACATTGACTTCGGTGAAGTTACTGAACTCAATGTTGCGATTGTTTTCAATGCAGAACAACTCTCTGTTGGAAACAACGACCACTTGTTGTCTCTTGACAGGAATTGCTAAGACTGCTGCGAGATTAGCAAAAGCATCTGCCTCTGTGTTGCAAGCTCGTCGGACGTATTCAATAAAGAAAGCCTTGAATAATGTAGCCATGTAAATTGCAGCTTCATGATAGCGCACGAGATCTTGATGGCAAACTTCGTATGTTCCTCTAACCTGATTGACAACCAGTTTAGAATCGCCATAGACATCAAGATATTCGACTTCCAACTGTTTCGCTAATTGAAGTCCAATGAGTAAGGCATTGTATTCATCCACATTGTTAGAGCACGGCTGATCTAAGGAATAAGCTCTTTGGATAGCTAATCCTTCTGGAGAGACTAGAACAATTCCAACTCCTGCAACAATGATTCCATTTGGTTCGATCTGGGATGCTCCGTCGAAGAACAGACGCCAGGTAGAAAATTCTTCAGAGATCATGTTTGATTCCAATATTTCATCTGGAATTTTGTCATAAAGCTTAGATGTCTCCGGGACAAGGTGAGCTACTAAAAAGTCAGCCAGTGCTTGACCTTTAACAAACTTTTGTGGAACATAAACCATGTCGTATTGGGCTAGTAGAATGGCCCATGTAGCCAGTCGGGAATTGAGTGTGCTAGGCTTCTTCATCAGTACCCAAAGAGGATTAACTCGGGAAATGACGTGAATGGTTTGGCCAATGATATAATGCCGAGTCTTTTGAACAGCGAACATAAGAGCTAGGCATTCTTTCTCAACCGGACTATAACGGTGTTCAGCACCAATCATAGTACGACTAAGATAGTAGATGGCTTGTTCATGGCCTTCTTTGTTCTTCTGGGCAAGTAAAGCACCCAACGAATGATCCATAGCACGAACATACATTAAGAATGGTATGCCTGAGGTCGGTGGCACTAAGACTGGTGGGTTCATTAGATACCGCTTTATATCATCGAATGCTCGTTGATATTCTTCGGTCCAAACGAAAGATACACCCTTCTTCATTAACTGAGTAAACGGTCTGCAGCGTCCAGACAGATTTGAAATGAACCTCCTAATGTACGCAAGTCGACCTTGGAATCCTCGTAGCTCTTTTAAGTTGCGTGAAGGACGCATCTCTTGAATGGCTTTGATCTTCTCAGGATCCACGTGTATACCTTTAGAGATAATGATGAAGTCGAGAAATTTACCACTAGATACACCCAAGAATGACTTGGTAGGATTCATTTTTAGTTGATGTTGGCACATTAGATTGAAGATAGTTTTTAAATCTTGGATGTGATCTTCCTTTAGACGACTCTTGACAGCAATATCGTCGACATAACATTCGACAGTCTTGCGCAGATGATCTCGAAAGATAGTACTCATAGCTCATTGGTAAGTTGCACCAGCGTTCTTGAGACCAAATGGCATCACAGTGTATCAGTAAACTCCGCGAGGAGTGCAAAAAAAGTATGTTTTTCATCTTCAGGGTTCATCCGAATCTGATTGTATCCAGAAAATCCATCCATGAAGGATATCCTTTCGAACCCACAAGTGTTGTCGATCATGACATCTGTAATAGGGAGAGTAAACTCATCCTTTGGACAAGCTTCATTAAGATCTCGAAAGTCGATGCAAACTCAAACTTTGCAAGTTTTCTTCAAGACTGGGACAACGTTGGCTACCCAATCAGGATGTTGTTCTTCTCGAATAAAGCCACAAGCTATGAGCTTTTTGACTTCATCATCAATTGCGTACATCATTTCTGGCTTGAATCGCCTTTGCTACTATTTGACTGGCTTTGTATTAGGCAAAATATTTAGTTTATGAGCAGCAACTTTGGGATCTAAACCTGACATGTCTTCATAATTCCAAGCAAAGACATCAATGTATTCTCGAATAAGAAGAATTAATTCTTGCCTATCCGCATCTGGGAGGTTCTTGCTGATGAATATTGGACGAGGCAACCCGTTTTCTCCTACATCAATTTGAACCAATTGATCTTCGGTAGGAGGTTCCCATTGTTCGAATTGGAGTTCCCATTGGGTATCCATTCGTTGAACCCAAGGATCTATTTTGGGATTTTCTTCGATATCCTCGTCATAGCCTTCTGGAAGTTCAGCGGAGACCATGTTAAAGATACGATCAATCGATGAACTTGGCCAATACTGGTGTCAGAATTCCATGATCTGGAATCAGAAGAGTTAGAGCGCTCCTCACTATCGGATTCAGAGACTTCTGGAGATAAGACTGGAGGTGAAGTATATCCGAGACCTCTTTTCGTCCTGCTGTAGTACATCTCTGATTTTCCTTTTGGAACAACCGTACGGATAGGAGTTCATCTACCTTTACCATAATTAAGTCCATTCTTGAAGTCATAACACATCTTTCGGATGATGTCTTTTGATTGTTGACTATAACGACGAAGTTGGAGACATCCCATATCGTTACTTTTGCTATCATCTGTATAGCTAAATTTTTGTTCTGGCCCTTTACTAAAAAGTATTGGACTTTCGCCTCTCTTTCGAGAAGGAACAACAAAATATGAATCATCTGGATGTTGAAATAATACTTCCATCTGAAGGGATTGTACGACCCCTATTGTAAATAACTGAAGGCTGTCTAGCATATCCAAATAGCATTTAGCATGATAAATGACATTAGTATACTGGAAAGTAGATGCTTCTTCATTGATTTGTACATCCATATTTACAACAGGACCTTTAGCCTTAGCCGGCTTGGTCAAATCGATTACAAGAGGAGGAAAATAAGAGCAAGGAGGTTTAGGCTTGTTACGACAAAGATCGATAACAAGCGGCTCAGAAGAGGTGAGCTCCCTTTTATCCTTGTTACGACGGAGGTCGATAACCAGTGGCTCAGAAGAGGTGAGCTCCCTTTTATCCCTATTACGACGTAAGTCGATAACCAGTGTCTCAGAAGAGGTGAGCTCCCTTTTATCTTGATTATCACCAGTTGATTGCTTCTGGGCTGGCAGATGAATAGCCAGTGGTTTGGAGGATTGAGGATGAGAGACACGCCCTTTGACAGGTATGATGAGAGTGTCACTAGACACTGCTTCTTGTTCTTCCTCACCATCCATGGCCAAAACTACCTTCATAAACTCTTCTTTGTACATGCGAGCGTCATTGCAATATGCTTCAACGCCTTTAAAAGGGTAGAGATCCGCAACTTCTTTTTGGACCTCCCCTTTATCATCAACGTATTTGAAGCATTGATGGAGAGTAGAAGGAACAATGTTGTGTTCATGAAGGAATGGTCTCCCTAGAAGAGCATTGTAGGAACAAGCATGGTTGTCTATAATGTAGAAGGTCACCTTCTGCGAAGATTGCCAATTTGGAGTTTTAGGCGTATCTTGCCTAAAGGTTCACTTCTTCCCTGGTTGAATCCCAGGATGGTGGTGATAGTATCGGAGAGGCTATGCACTGGAATCTTCAGAGCATCCAACATCGTCTTAGGCATGATGTTGATTGCTGACCCTGGATCTATCAGAATACGATCGACCTTCATGGTATTGACGTATCCTGTAAAGTAGAGAGGACGGTCATGTCGATTGTCTTCCATCAACATATCATCTTGTGTGAAGGTAATATTTGGAATTAATTCCAGCACACTGTGACAATGGAGACAAGGGACAGGTTTTGATTCAGGTTTCTTGAGAAGAGTTAGGCAAGTGTCTGCCTGCATCAAAGCCTCATTCAGTGTTTCTCGAGTCTCTTTAGAGAGGCGTAAGAGCTCGAAGATAGACAGCCTAGCCGGTGTGTTGGCCAGTTGAGCCAATATGTCAAAGTTATATGGCTTCTCAAGTCCAGAGGAGGAAAACTTCTTCAAAACTTTGTCGAAGCGGACTTGTTGTTTGCCTTTGTCGGCTGCTGTCGGTTTAGAAAGAGTTGGCTCCACAACCGGTAATGATGTAGAAGGGATGTCCTCTGTAGAGACAGGCTGCACTGGAACAGCCTCGGAAGATGAAACAAGATTCTTCTGGGTTTGGGGATGCTCCCGTAGATAGGTTTTCCCTGACCTAGTGCCCAATAGGATCTATTCTTCAACTATGGGGTCAAAAGATACCTTATTGCAGCTCTTTGTCTTGCCCTTGGAGCGTTCTTTTTTGCTTGGAGGAAGAAGGAACTTCAAAATCTGAAACAAGATCAGGATGGATCCACATGATCTCGCCATTATCAAAGGATAAGGGGACAAGACCTTCACTTCATAGAGGAGAAAGATTCTCAATCTCAAGAGTGGCCCTGGGAATGGGGATGATGCCACTCTACACCACTTGTAGAGGGAAGTCACCGAACTGTACAGAAATCATATTGGCTGTAACAGTCTTTTCATCCTGTTGGAGAGTGATGACACCGGCGTTGACCAACTCTTGAATCTTGCCTTTGAGCACATAGCATGTCCGAGTAGGATGCCCTATGAACCTGTGATAAACACAATACTTAGGGTGGTCAGTCTTACCATCTTTGTCAGGCTTCTTCGGGTCAGAGAGTTGCAATTTATTGCTTTTAAGCAAACAGTCGAAGATGCTCGCTGTATCATTTTCATCAAAGGAATACTCTACTTTTGGACGAGGTTCCTTTGGTGGAGGTGCAAAAGGAGTAGAGGTAGACGTGGGTTGAGCCACGTTAACGGCCAAAGATTCCTTGCTCTTGAGGTTGATGTTCAAGGTTTCTTTGTCCTTGCGGTTGTTCTGGCGATTACCGCTACCGGATGCAAAAGATTCATCTCGATCAGGGTTAGACATATGTACCCCCAACTGTTTGAACTTTTCGGCACTCACTTCAGATGCTTTAGCATTGACGATGAATGACGGCCAGTCCTGGAACTGTTTTGACCCCATCCACATGCTGATGATAGGCAACAAGTTTGATTTACAAGTGTCTATCGTTACAACAGATAGGGTTCCGGGAGGCATTTTGAGTGCTTCTCGGCAGAATCGTTCAACGAAACTCTCAGTAGTTTCATTATATCTTTGCTTGATCTTGTTGAGGGCAGATATAGTAATATTGTTGATACCCTCGTAGAATCATTCCAAGAACATCTGTTTGAGCCCGGCAAAGGAAGTGATAGAGCCGTCAGGCAGGCTTTGGTACCAATCATATGCTGTGCCGGCTAAGCAGCCGACGAAGACTCTGGTAAGAAGAGCATCGCTTGGCTGGAGCTGGACAGTCATTACCTCGAAATGGTTAATGAACTGACTCGGAGAAGTGCTGCCGTTAAACAGCGTGATCGTAGGAATTTTGTACTTTGGAGGGAATGGGAATTCCTTCCATTCTACCGGATAAGGTTGTTTGATCCCCAGCCTCTGTAGACCATCTTTCTCTTTGAAGGCCTCGAACTGATTATGTAGTAGTTTTATAGCTTCATTGGCATCTTCTGAGGATGGAGAAGTAATAGCTTACCGGGTTAGGAGGAGGAACAACATGGTAAGCACTGCCCCCAGCCCCTGAATGACTGGGTATAACTTGAATAGGTATTGAGGCTACTGGAGGAGATGGTACCCCCAGACCTGTATTGACAGGCACCGATGATGCTATAATCTCGGGATTTACAGCAGGTGCAGTCGGTGATACTGTATGTTGAGCTATGATAACAGTATGCATACTTGTGATCATTTCAGCCATGGTCTTCAATTTATCTTCCAGTGCGGCTATTCGTTGCTCTTGACTTGCCGAACTAGAAGCGTCTGGATCTTCAGTAACAACATAGGCTGACACTTCTCTGGGTACAGTAGAAGACACTGTCTGTTCAGAGCTTTTGCTATATGCATCATAATCAGAGAAAGAATCATCCCCTGAGTGAGAAATGGAGAAATGACCAGAAGGATCTTGGAGAGGATTCCTATGACTGAATGTATCTCGACTTCGAGATCGGGTGTGTCGGAATACTCCTTCAGAGGATTCATGGAGTAAATCCAGATATCGTTGACTGGGCTTACGGGGCTTACCGTATTTTGAACATTTTCTACCCCAGTGTCTCGAGAAGCCATATTTACAGAAGCATAGAGCACCTTGTCTTCGTCTTCTGACATCGGTTCAGAAGTTAAACGATCGAAGACAGATCGTTTGGTCGTCTGGCAACAACACTTGATAACCACCTTGTGATTACAATGGTGTTCCAATGGTTGGATTGGAGGTGTTGAGGTGTTGTTCCGCTTCTGCTTGAGGTGCTCCCGAAGATCAGGGATATATTCTTTGACGATATTCGGAACATGATTATGATTCTTCAGATGCTTTGTCCCATGAGTATACAGAGAAGTACTCAACTCGTTGGCATAAGTATCATGATTTTTCCTCCTGGAAGTTTGCTTTTGATGCAAGTTCGCCTTCGGCATTGGTTGCTTGCGTTTATTGAGATAAGTTCGTAAATCGGCAAATTCACCCCCAGGAGCTTCTGTCTGAGATACCAGCAATTTCCCCTGCTTTGAGCGGGATATCCGAAGAGTTGGGGGATCTTGCAAGTGTGCTACTGGGGTAGGCAAAATGCCTCTCTGATCAATATTCTTCCCTTTTGCAGGAAGAGAAGAACTCTTGTTTGAGAGGGTTTTTGTACTGTTTGGTGCCGAGGCATGTTCAAATGAATCTTCCGAGGTAAAAACCGGAGAAGACTGAGAAAAGACGAAAGGGCCTTTTTCTTTATTTTGTGAAGAAGGGTTGGCCAAAGAGCGTTTTCCTCTGTTGTTTTCCAGGTTTCAGATTACGGAAGATTGAGAAAAAACCAAAGGGTCTTTTCGTTTGTTCTGAGACAAAGGAGGAATAGTCAAAAGACTACCCCCTGTGGGTTGTGCAGGAACAGAAGAGGCAACAACCTGCACTCTGGAAGAGATGACAGATGGCTCCTTGGCCATAGAACCAGCAGGGAGTGCAACCTGTGTTCTGAAAGAAGCAGCAAGTGAAGCCTTGGCTATAGAGGGCTTAAGTTGCGCTCTGGTTGAAGAAGTAGTAGATTGCGCATGAGGGAAAGAGGTCGTCAACTGCGCCAGAGGGAGAGGGGTCTTGGACTTTGCCACAGCAGCATAAGTTGTCGATTGCGCTGTGGCAAGAGAAGTAGTGTACTGCGTATGGGCTGTAGGAGCTCTGGATTGTGCTTTAGCAGAGAGGATGATGGATTGCGCAGGAGCAGAAGTGGATACTGGCCTCCTGTCAGAAGAAACAACAGGCTGCATGGAGGACTTCGGGATCCACACTGAATGGACCTTGCTCTTGGCAGAGGCCACAGTGCGACGAGTAGCCCCAGAGTTGATCATTGCTTCGTAGGCAGTCTGGTTGACCTTCACAACCAGCGTCTTCTGCATCTTTCCGATAGACGCAGCGTCACATTGAGTTGTCACTTCCTTGTCGGAGGAGAAAGTCGTCCCCAGCAGAGTCGCCATTTTGTTTGCAAAAACAAAAGTCATTTATTTCACAAACTTTAAAGAATAGTACAAGAGTATAATGAATTATGGGAAAGTACAACTATAGGAATCCGATCTGAAGACGATCGCTTTATCCCTTGGACGATGTGAACTTTGAAGACGATAGCCTTTGAAGAATGCAGCAGCACTTGGACAAGAACTCCTGATCTCTGATGATCTTGAATAATGATCCTCCTTAATGAAGAACTTGAAACTCTATTTATAGAGTTCTAGAAATAACTATTTTGTAGTTATTCTGGATTGCGCACAACAGACTGCGCTAGTGACAGACTGTGCAGACTGCAAACTGCGCTAACCTTTGGGCAGTTGCTCGATCGTGGACTAACCGTATTCAGATGCGTGGCATTATTTGATTGAAATACGCTTGGTCGTGTACAGGCAGTTGCCACATGGCGAGCAATTGATGGCATGTAATCCACGTAATAAATGTCAGTTATTTTCAAAAAGCTTGATGGATTGCGCTAATTGAATAGCGCTGGCTTCAGATTGCGCTCAGCTCTGGTCAACAGATTGTGCTAGATTTGGACAGCTGGACCGCGCTAGGGTTTGGCAGCTGGACCGCGCTAGGATTTGGACAACTGTCCTAGAAGGCGGTGCGGTACGAGAAACGAACAGACTCCTCGCTTTTCGGGCTGTCAGGCTGTCAGAAGATTTGATTTTCTTGTCAGGTAATGATGGCGTTGCCACGTCAGCATAGCGCGCTCGGGCATTGGCACAGTTCAGCCTAGCGCGGATGATTTATAGCGTTGTTCATGTTAGCGCGGTTTATTGATGGTTGTGCAATTTGGACTTCTATGCTTTATTTGATGGGTGCAACTTGATTTTTAGGACTTACAGTGACAAGTTGTGACATAATAGAAACTATATAACATGTAATAAAGTAAGAGACCAAAACTGAAATAACGATAATCATGATCTGACCAATATAGACACAAAAGTAAGAGTAATCATGTCATGAAATAAAATCATGTGACGTAAACAATATAAAATACATAAGTCATCACTATGCTAAGTGCATTTGAAATACCATATTCTGAGGGATCTACATGGTCAGGCTCAATCATACGAATAGTGTATGATTAGCTGTCAGACACAGAAACACAAATGTTCAGGATTTTGATCACATATATACTAAGGTATTTCGCGTCCAACTAGTAATCATGGATTTAAATCATAATGTAAACAAGGTAAAAACAGACATATGGAAAACAAGTAATCATGATATAGAATCCACAACACTAATCTTGTGTAAGAGTCGTGTCGAAAATCAGAAATGTACATCTAAAAGTATGAAATAGAGTAACTATCAGGAAATAAAAGTGATCATCGTAAGTACTTGCCTCGGGAGTCTGAAGTGGACGTACGCGACAAAAACGTGTTGACACGGAAAGTATCACAGTCTAAAGTCCAGAATATAAATATCCCCCAAAATCGTATCATCCAAAATAAGTCGTCGAAGATCATAATATCTAATAAATGTCTATGATTGCATCATCCAAGTCGTCCATAATCCCGTTGATGAATTTTAAGAGATTGAGCAAACCAATATCTATAACCTATTATGGAAACGCTCGATTAGAATGATTGAGATAATAATAGAAGGGAAGAAACAAACTAATATCTATAACTAAGATTTGGAAATTATGTTTTCTACTTAGTCAAAACATTTACATTTTGAAAATACGATAAAACAATATTTGATAAAACTACTTTAGGTAAAAATGTATTATAATAATATATATACTAAAATATTACTACTACCAATATAATAGTACAAATATAATATTTATACATACATATACTATTATACATTTATACTAATAATATTTGTATAAAATATTATACACATAAACCTATATTTTATTAACCAGTCTAACTACTGGGCTTAGCCTAGCCCACAGGAAATAATTCAGATAACAGAGTTAATCAAATTGGGCCTAAACCCAAATAGCAAAAATTAAATCCCTAAATTATTTAATAATCAGTACTGGGCTTTGAAGCCCAAGCCTGTAGAGAATATAACCTAAATAACTAATTAATATAGTGGGCTTGAAGTCTAGCCTACTGAAATCAAATAAATAACCTACAAATATATATTGGGCTTGAAGTCCAGAGACAAACAGCCGACAAAGCAAAATCTAGAGAAAGGGAAAAGGAGAAGAGGAGAGAAGAAAGAGAGAGGGGTTAGAAGTGGAGAAGCTCACCTCGGTTGATCGTCGGAGATGGTGCAGGGGAGAATTCAAGGCGACAGAGCTCAGGAAGTCGACATTGAAGCTTTGGCGTAGCGGCGAGGTCAATACGACAGATCCGTACTAGAGATGCGGCCGGAGAACACTGGATCTGGCCAAAGTTGGCTTGATCCAGTCGAAGGAACTGTGACGACGAAGTCAAAGAGGCGACGGATGACCGGTGAGTAGATCTGGACTATTTGGTCGAGGTTGGTTAGGGATAGGTGGTGAAGACGGGTGGTGCTGTGGTGATGGTTGCTCGTGGGGGTGGTGGTCGGTGGTGGATGTGGACGAGCTGGTGGTGCTGTGTAAGTGGAGTAGTGGTTGGAGTGTAGTCGAGATCTGGTGGTTATGGTTGGTGGTGGTGGCTTGTGGAGCTGGGTCGGAGTGGTAGACTAATATGCGGTGGCGGTGTTAGGTAGTGGTGATGTATTGGAGTCGGTGGTATCGGGGTGTTGTGGTTGGTGGTTAGTAGAGTTGGGGTGTTGGAGTTGGTGGTTAGACTTGCTGGTGGCAATGGCGAAGGTGTGGAGACGTGGAGGAGGCGGCAGAGCAGGGAGGAGTAAAATAATTTGGGCGACGACGTAGTCACCGAAGCACGGCGCCGTACGGGTGACCTGTCGGCGAACAGAGACTGGACATGAGAGAGAGTGGCAGGTAAGAGAGAGGGTGTAATTTCTGTAATAAAATAATGGGGAGTCCCTAATATTTTTAAAGGAGAATAGTGGAGTGCTCTCCAAGCCTAAATGGCAGAATTGTAATATGCTCTCCAAGCCTAGTAAAGACTGCTAACAGCTCTAACTAACTAACAACTAATCCTAACTAACACAATAATTAGTAATTAATCTATTCATTAGGATTAACTAACCAATTAGATATTTTCTAACCCAAAGCATAGGCCCACAATCCAAGCCCAAGGCTTGGTAGGCTCACAATAATTAATTAATAACAAAACAATTCTAAAATAAAATTAACTAATTAATTAATATTAAACAGAATTAGGAATAATTTCACAATAAATCTAAAAATGAATTTATAAATTCCCAAAAATTATAACATTGTTTTCCAAAAATAGAATTTTAAATTTTAGGTAGTTACAAGTCTACACACCTTAAAAGAAATTTTGTCCTCAAAATTTGAACGTTTATTCAAAAATAACAAACATACAATTACACAACAAAAATACTAGGAAATCGCTTTCTCATCTCGTCTTCACGCTCCCAAGTCGATTTGCCCGGAGAATGGTGACTCCAAGATACTCGGACGAGAGGAATCGTCTGGTGGCGCAACACCCTCTCCCCCGACGATCGATAATCCCAACAGGCTCCTCATGATAAGTGAGGCTAGAACCCACTCTGACCTCTGAATGGTCAATCACATGAGTCGGGTCGAAAATGTAACGCCTCTGCTGCGACACGTGAAACACGTTGTTCACACCCTCAAAAGTAGCAGGTAGGTCAAGTCTGTAGGCAACAGCCCCAATCCTCTCAAGAATGCTGAAAGGCCCAATAAAACTTGGACTAAGCTTCCCGCCTCGACCAAAATGGATAGTGCTACGTGTCAGAGAAATCCTCAGGAAAACCAAATCTCCTACTTAGAATTAAAATAAAACTTTAGAATATAACTCCTAAATAATCACTAGAAAAACTTAAAATATAAACTTATTACCACAAACTCTAACGGTCTTCGGTGGCTATCAGCCTAGCGTCTCTTCCTGTCATGAGCCACACGAAGCCTCTCTGATCTGCTTCACTTTCTCTGCAGCATCTATCACCATCTCGGGCCCCAATAAAGTTCGCTCTCCCACGTCATCCCAAGACAATGGAGTGCGACACCTTCGTTCATATAAAGCTTTGAAAGAAGTCATCTCATTACTATCTTGGTAGCTGTTATTGTATAAAAACTCTACCAAGTGAAGATGATCCTTCCAAGAGCCTATGAAATCTAGCTTACAAGTCTGAATAGTCCTTTTCGACTGTCCATCAGTCAGAGGATGATAAGCAGTACTAAATTTAAGCTGAGTGCCCAAACTAGCCTGTAAGCTCCTCTAGAAGTGAGAAGTAAATCTGCTATCTTGGTCAGATACGATGCCCACAGTTCCCTATGGAATTGAACAATCTGTCTCACATACAGCTCTACAAGTCTCTCTGTAGACAGTCCTACTTTGAATGGTATGAAGTGGGCCAATTTGGTCAATTGATCAATGATGACCCAAATCGCATCCTTTCCTTCAGGAGTACGCAAAATTTCGGAAACAAAATTCATAGTGATATGTTCCTTCTTCCACTCCGAAATTGGTAATGGTTGAAGCAACCCACCTGGTCTCTGCCTTTCGGCTTTGACCTGCTGGCTCACTAAACATTTAGAACAAAACCGTGCCACCTACTGCTTCATTCCATACCACCTTACATGATCTCTCAAATTCTTGTACATCTTGGTAGCTCCAGGATGTATAGAATACTGAGACCGACGTGCTTTCTGTATTACTTTTTCTCACAGATCGCCACTCGGCACACAATGCCTAGTTCCACGCCTCAAAGAACCATTTTCAGCAATAGAGAAATCATTAAGCAAATCCAACTTGAACCTATATCCTGGTACTAAGCATCCATGATTTTGTCCATCATCCTTGACTGAATCTGCATGCCTATACCTAGACTCTCCAGATCTTCTAACAGATGCCGATCATTAGTCAGGAATATAGCTACAGGATAACGGCTAAGTGCATTCGGTACCACATTAGCACTCCCAGGATGGTACTACAATACGATATCAAAATCTTTCATCAGTTCCAGCCATCTATGCTGCCTCATATTCAACTCTTTCTGGGTGAAAACATATTTCAGACTTTTATGGTCTGTAAATATTTCCACCCGTTCACCATAGAGGTAGTGTTTTCATAACTTTAGAGCAAAGATTACTGCTACAAGCTCTAAGTCCTGAGTGGGATAATTCTTTTTATGGGGTCATATTTGCTTTGAAGCATAAGCAATAACTTTTTTATTCTGCTCCAGCACACAACCTAACCCCTTTCCTGAAGCATCACTATATATAGTAAAACCTCAATTCCCTGATGGCAAAGCTAGAATAGGTGTTGAGGTCAACCTCTTCGTCATTTCATCAAAAGTAGCCTGGCACTCATCAGTCCATACAAACTCCATGTCCTACCGCTTAAGCCTAGTCATCAGCTCTGCGATATAGAAGAAGTCTTTCACAAACTTACTGTAGTATTCGACCAATCCCAAGAAGCTCCGAATCTCTACTACTGAACCTGGAGTTGTCCAAGACTCAATGCTAGCAATCTTCTTTGAATCTACTGAAATACTCTCACCAGTTACCACATGCTCCTCAGGGGACTTAGAGTATATAAGGATGTCGTCAACATGACTACAAACTTGTCAAAGTATTAGTGGAATACCTTATTCATCAAGTTCACAAAAACTGCAGATGCATTGGTCAACCCAAATGGCATCACGAAGAACTCGTACTGGCCATATCTTGTCCGAAAAGTAGTCTTCGTAATATCTTTTTTCTCTACTCTCACTTGATGGTAGCTAGACCTCAAATCTATCTTTGATAATACCTTGGAGCCGCTCAGCTAATCGAATAAGTCATCAATCCTCAATAGTGGATATTTGTTTTTGATAGTGAAGCTATTCAAAACCCTATAATTAATGTACACACGTACCGACCCATCCTTCTTCAACACCAATAACACCGGGGCACCCCAGGGTGATGAAGTCGATCTGATGAATCCCTTCTGAAGCAACTCATCAACTTGTTTTTTCAGCTCCATCGTCTCATGATTATTAACTCTATAAACATTCTTAGCTACCAGTTCAGCTCCTGGAACTAAGTCTTTAGAGAATTTAACATCACTATCAGGCGGCAGTCCCGATAGTTCTTCTGGAAAAACATCAAGGAATTTTGCAATAATAGGATGAGGCAACTCCTTGTCTTCTATTATAACTCCACACAGAATATCATGCTTCTGCTCCATAGCTCCCCTAGCAAATTCAAAAATAGGCTTCCCTGGAGGACTAAATATTATACGTCCTCGATGACAATCAGTAAAAAAATAGTTGCTACTCAATCAATTCATTCTGCGCACGATATCGAAACTCGAAAGTGGTATTACGAGTATATCAGCTCACAATTTCCTTCCACCCAGGTTTATGCGACACTGGACACATAGATCTTTTACTAAAAGAATACCTCTGCCAGTCATGATCTTGCAGTTATCAGCTAAACATGATATTATAGTACTGTGTTTGAACACAAATGCTAATGATTTGAAACTATATGTGGCTCATGAATCAAATAATGTAATGGCTGGATACGAATAAAGAAGAATAGAACCTGCAATCACATCACCAGGTGTCTCAGTCTTGTCGACAGTAGTCATGGTGAAGACCTTGCCCTTTTGAGGCGCTCCCCTCTGCTGATGCTGGGCAACACGCTGCTGCTGAGTGGAAAGATGTCGTCTCTATTGCTGCACCACAGGTGGCCTAGGTGGCTAGGTGGAAGCCATTCCTGCAGTAGGATAAGCTTGTGGACACTTCCTCAGCTCATGTGTATCTGAACCATAGTATAAGAACATCCCCAGCCTCTTCCTGCTATACTCCCAGATGTGTCACGACTTCTTGTAGTAGTGTTATGACCCGCACCCAATGTAAGGGCACAAGAAGTATGTACGTCCAGCATACGCCGCAGTACCGACGGTAGAATGCTGTCCTAGGTCACAACATCTAACACAATCTAGAATATTCTCCGAATGGAGAACAACATAATAAGTGATCTCAATCGCAAACTAAGATGGAAAAGATGATAAGATAATTTTAACAGAGAGTCACAAATATAAATAAGTCTCGATACAAAACTCCATAAATAATATCTCAGTACAATCTCAATACCTCATAAAGCTAGATAATAAGAAAAGTCTAGACTAAGCTAATAGCAAGTCCTCAGCGACTACTGGATCCTGCTGAGGGTCCAGGTCACCTGTGACAGCTAGGCCTGCTCTATAGTAAGTGTCGCAGCAATCCTCATCATCTGTAATATTTTCAACGGTCTAGTCAGGATAGGAACGAATACATATCTCTCACACAGATCATAACATGAAAGAAAATATGAAACAAGCTATAGAATAATATACATGCACTGCTGTGAAGAAATGAGACTGTAAAAGAGAACATGATATATGAAAATAGATATACATGATATAATAAAATAACTGAACTAACTATGTGATGTAGAGCACAATCTGGTTATGTAAACTGGCTTAGGTTGTACATGACTTAAATCTAGTTTGAAGTTGCACATGATAAGGGTGTAGATCACATAACCAAATAAATACTCCCCCTACCCCAATCAGTACACAAGGATCTGTCCAGGTTATGTTGTTGCACATAAAAGTAGTGTATCATATGGATAGCTAGTCCACATGAACACTGTATTATACATGAAGTCACACATGATCATGAGTGTACATGAATGTCACATGAGTATACATGAATAAATACGAATACAAGGAGTAGACGATGCACAAGATAAAGTACATGAGCACAATATACCCGATGTATCCGAGGGGATAACATCGCATGAAGAGATCCATATAGTACTAATCCGTGATAATATCGTGACAACAACAGGTAAATTAGTCTATAACAAGTAAATATGTCCAAACAAGTATGAAACGGTCAGAAAATGTACTCGCCTAGCAATCCAAGCTGCTGATGAGAAAGTGTAACTGAATATGAGTGATGTAATCCTATTTAAAAAAACCATAAGTCACAACATGGTCTAAAATATCATAGGAAAGGTCTATAATACAATTCTACATGATTCTAGGTCCTTCTAGGTCAAAGTCAACCTTGGTCAACTCTGGTCAAACCTGGTCAACTCTGGTCCAACCTGGTCAACTACAAGTCAACTAGTCCGTTTACTAATTTTTAGGTCAAGCACAAGTTTCCAAGTCATTCTAAGTTCGTTTGAGTCGACTTGGATCAAGTTTGACCCAAAGTTGACTTTTGTCAACTTGGTCAACTTGTCGGTCGACTCGGCCATTCTAGGCTCATTGGGTCAATCCAAAACTGACTCAATACTCCCTAGGTTACATTCACAAGCAAACACTTATATATAGAAATATATATTCATTCATTCAAGTAATATATATATATATATAAAATATATATATATATATATATATATATATATATATATATATATATATATATATATATATATATATAATATATATATATATATATATAATTATAATAATAATAATAATAATAATAATAATAATAATAAATGAGCCTATCAGAGATGAGCTCCGTGCGGGCGATCGGCCCACCCTTGAACAGCCTTCCCTAGCCCGGTGTCCAGCGGCCCCCAGCCGCCCACCGCCCGCTCCGTCGTCTCCTCCTCCCCCACTCCTGTATGTCCGGTTCTTTTTGCCCCATTGTCGAGCGGTCGGCAGAGCCGCTGCTCGATCTGCGAACCTCCCTTGGGCCCCATCATGTCCTCCTCCTCCATCCGCCCGTTGTGGCCTCCTCCCCTGTCATCATCTCCGCGGTGGCGACCGAGGTCCTCCCCTCCGTCGGCGACCCTCGTTCTCCTCCTCTTCCGTGCTGCCCCCTCCACGGCGGAATGTTCGGTGGCACCCTCCCTCCGGGTGGCGTTGGCTGGTCGTAGAGGCCGTCGGCCCCCGCCGATCTGTCTCAGGCCCCCCGTCCTATGCTGCATAGCCGCATCGGGGATTGTGCGGCCTCGGGACCAGCAAGGAAGGTCAGGACAGGATGGCTTCACGTGGCCTCGTCCTTTCTCCTGCCTAGAGACGTTTCCAGGAGTCCCACCGTGGGCACTGTGGGTCATTGCGACCATGCGCCCGAGGACTTTTCTCCTTGCTGTGATGCCTATGTGCCCCTTGGCCAGTCCAGTGGAGGCATGGGTCATGCGCCCACTGCTTGCAGTGCGTGTGCGTATGCGCCCACTGCTTGCAGTGCGTATGCACCCCTATTTGTAGTACGTATGCGCCGGCTGATGGTATATCCGCCTCTCCACTCCATCCTCCCCCATTAGCACCCCCGACGGTGCTGTTCTGCCCGATGCGCAGCCTCTGACAGGCGGCTCCTCCCTCAGGACGCCTCTCCGTCCAGCTCTACCGGCCCCCCTTTTCCCTCGACCGTACTTTCCTCCGTGCCACGCTGCTCCTGGCGACGCTTCGGGAAGCCTGACGTCCGTACCCGTGACCGGTAGCCAGCATCGTTATAGATTCGGTCTACGCCGTCATCGGAGCTCTCCCTCCCAGACGACCCCCCGTCACCCCAATCTCCCTCGCCCTTCTCAACGGCGCCCTCGTCGCTCTGCTCCGACTTGGACCACGGTGCAGCTGCCCCTTGTCAGGCCCTTCACCGCCAGTATCGCCCAGAAACTCAGGTGGATCCTCGGTCCGGCCCCCGGCTTGCTACCCTCCCCGGGCGTCGCCTCTTCGCTTCGTTGGCCGCCGGACGCTGGTACCGTTGGGCCACTCTGGGTCATCGACGCATCGGGGACTGCGGCCTTCGCCCTCTCCCCCCAGATATGGGTACCATCCCACATCCGATCCCCTCAGGCCAGGCTCTGCCTCAGACATGTGTCTGCCATCTCAACGGGGCATGCGCCCACATAGCCTTCGTAGGCTATGCGCCCATTACTAAGGGACTAGCGCCCAACTCCTCTCTTCCAAGTTAGGAGCCCTCGTCCGCGGGTCATGCGCCCTTCCCCTTCCCTCTGGGGCATGCGCCTAATCTCCCTCGGGGCAAGGCACTCTCACCCGGATCTTCGAGAATTATGTTTGGGCCCCGCCGGTAGAGCTCGGCTGTGGTCCCCCAGCTGCAGGACCGTGAGACCCCTCCCTCTTCGATCCTTGGATCTCAGCCTTTGGGCGGGTTGTCCTTTGCTCCCGGTACAGGCACCCTCCCAACTGCCATCGCAGGTGCGACGGCCCCGCAAGGCCCCATCGCGACCCAATCTATGGAAGAGTCCTCTTTTCTAGCATTAGTTGCTGGTGCCGGACCCTCAACCCCCGTCGTCCCCTCGGCAGTGCCCCCTGCTACTTCCTACGTCGCGGCTCTTCGTCCTGACCACGATAGACAGCTTGAACCCCCCAGTACGAGAGATTGTCCGAACGAACATAGAATTCCAGACGCCAACCGACGGTCAAGCCATCTGCATACCTTTCTCCTCTGTTGAAATCTCCTCGCTCTCCTCCACCTTTGCGAAGACGTTCGTACTAAAATTTTCCGCAAACAGCCCAAAAACGACGATAGTCAAGGAAGCTATTGCCAGATGGGGCCTCTCTGCTGCTTACCGGGTCGCCCCGCTAGACCCCAAGCACCTCTACCTCCACCTCTACTTCCCCTCCGACTTCTCTAAGGTCTGGGCCAAAGGTTCCACCAGAATTGTGACCCAGAATGTCAAAATCATCAAATGGTCTTCGGACTTTAGCACCAAAGTCAGTTCTTCGATCGTTGCAGCATGGATCACCCTTTCCAATCTCCTCCTGGTCTGCTTCGCGCTTTCTGTGCTGAAGCGCATCGCCAGCTCTTTCGGGATGCTTGTGGCAATTGCTAAAGAAACTAGAAATCTCTCCAAAGCCAACTACACAAAAATCTGTGTTGAATTCGACCTAGTTCACGACCCACCAACCCAGATTCAATTCGAGCTAGGGGGTCTGACGCACTATCAGCCGCTAGTATATGACAACAACATCTTATTCTGCAAATACTGCCAAATGAGAGGGCACTCCTTCAAATACTGTTTCAGAGCTCATCCCGAGATGAAGATGTCTGGCACCTGTAAACCACAAACTCAGAAGGCTGCTACCTCTGCTCCCACATCCCCAATACATCACCAACCCACCTTCCACCTCTCCACCAACAAGGACAGCAGGTCACCTTCCCCCAGCTGGATTCGACCGTCGGACAACGCCATCATCCTTTACAACCCCCCAAATAAAACCTTCAAAAACCTATTCACCATCCTCGCGTCCCTCCCATCAGAGATTAACCCAGAGTACCCCCAAACCCTATGCTCAAGCACAGATGCCAACCTCGGTCAGAAGGAAAATAACCTCCCGGCTAATGTGGAAGAGGAGGAAACTCCAGCCCCTACCATCCCCCCAGAGCAACCTTCGTCAGATATTAACCCACATAAATCTGACATCACCAGCGAGGTCAATAGACCGAGTTTTGACTTCATCACAACGGATAGGTTCCATCAAGCAAAGGATGCTGGCTTCCTAGACCCCAGTAACCTCCTGAGTGCTCTGGCAGAAATAGATTCAGAAGCCCCCTTCCTGCTGGATGTCCCGGACAGCCGTCATCAAGGATCGCCTTCCTCGGAGGTGACACCCCCCAATCCTACCCTCAGTGCCACCAAAATCCATCACAAGAAAAGAAAAATAGTGTCACTGAGCTAAGGCCAGGACCACGAGGGCCGCTGCAAAGCTCACCAATCTTCCACCCCCACTCCCTTCTAATGCTTAACATCCTCTCTTGGAACGTACGGGGGCTAGCCAATAAACCGACGCTGAATAGAATCATCAGCCTCAAGAAGATTCACAAAATCGACATTCTTGTTATCATCGAACCAAAAATTCCTCAAAAAAGACTCAAAGCAATCCAACTTCACCTTGGATTTCAGGCAGCGGTCGCTGGCTGCAACGACATTTGTATCCTCTTTTCCAAAGACATCAGATTCGGTATCGCGTAGGACTCTAGACAGGCTCTCTTCTGCTGGGTGGAACATTCGCTTCTCCCTACTCGCTCCCTCCTCTCTGCGGTTTACGGAAGCTGCGACCACATAGAGCGCAGGACCCTCTGGAACACGTTGCTGGAGACTCAACCCCCTAGCAACAACCTCTCGTGGTTGTGCATTGGCGACTTCAACACTATTTCCTGTAACAACGAGAAGTCTGGGGGTCGCCTGCCCCCTCAGCAGGCAATGAATGATTTTAACAACTTTACCTTCAATGCCCACTTAAACACCCTTCCTTTTACTGGCAACGCTTTTACTTGGTACAACATGTAGGAAAGTGCCAGAAGACAGTACTCTCGCCTCGTTCGTGCCTTGACCAATAATTGGTGGATCGACATTGGCCTCACCACAAGATTATCCTACATCAACTCTACCGAATCGGATCATTCCCCCTTCTGATTGAGCTCAGTAGCAGAAACAACCCCATCAAAAAAGCTTTCCGGTTCCTGGACTTCTGGAGGCATCACCCTCAATTCATAAACACTATCGCATCAACGTGGTTATCAGTGGATGAACCAGAACCCCTCTCTAGGATCGCAGCCAGACTCAAAGCCACCAGGAAGGCCCTCTTTTCATGGAGCAAGTCTGCATTTGGCAACATTTTCTAAGCCGTCAGAACGGCGGAGGATGACATCAACCGAGCCGAGATTCAGTTTGCCACAGACAGATCCCCTCAAGCCCGGTCCATACTCAATTTGGCCAGAGCTTGTCCTCAAGTCCCATCTGAAGGTAGAAACGAAATTCTGGAAGCAGAAGGCCAGATTAAAATGGGACTCCGATGGAGACCGTATTTCGAGCTACTTTCACTCCTGTGTCAAGGGCCGCAGGCATAAACTGCATCTTCACCATATCTACGACATGAACGGAAATCGGCTAGATGACCAAAGCCGCATCCATGAAGAAGCTGCCAACTTCTACTCTAATCTATTCTCCAAAGAAGCCATCATCAAGGATGAAGAGTTCCTGGCTAAGGTCCCCAATTTGATATCCGATGGGGATAACAAGCAGCTGCTCACCCCACCTCCGTGGAGGAACTAAAGAACGTAATCTGGGACCTCGATGAAACCAGCGCTCCTGGGCCGGATGGTTTCTCAGGGGTTTTTCAGAGCTTGCTGGGACCTGATCGCAGCTGACTTTCTCGAGGCCTCCATCGCTTTCTTTCAAGGGGCCACCTACCCCAAATCCATCTCCAGTGCCAACTTAATCCTCATACCCCAAAAAGATAACCCAGAGACTTTCAAAGACTTTTGACCCATCAGTCTGTACCATCACCAATAAAATCATCTCGAAGATTATCAACAACCGCATGTCCGTGCTCCTTCCAAAGATCATCTTCGAAGAGCAAAGTGGTTTTGTCCCTGGTAGGAACATCATCGACAACATCCTCCTAGCTCAAGAAATGGTCACTTGCATGAAATTCCCATCTAGAGGTGGCAATGTCGCCATTAAACTTGACATGGAGAAAGCATACGACTGGTTGGACTGGCAATTTATGATTTGGGTTTTTAGGGCCTTCAAATTCTCAGAATCTTGGATCAACATAATCTTTCGTTCGATCAGCAACTCGTGGTTCTCCACTGTAATCAACGGTCAGGCCGCAGGTTTCTTCACTGCCAGCCGTAGGGTTAGACAAGGAGACCCGCTCTCCCCCACCATCTTTATTATCGCGTCGGAAGGTCTCAGCAAAAACCTTAAAAGCATGGCCAACGCCCCCGGATTCCATCACTTCCATACTACCATCGGATGTCCGCTGATCATGCATCTTGCCTACGCCGACGACATTCTTATCTTCTCGGCTGGAGATATCGGATCTGTCGAGGTGGTTCACTATGCTGGACAAATATGCTAGATGCTCGGGCCAACGCATAAACACCAACAAAAGCGTCATCAACACCCACCACAAAGCAGACAGGCTTCACTCGATGGCGCTCTTCGCCCTGACTTTCTTTTCTACTGCTTATCTGCCATTCTCCTACTTGGGCTTCCCGTTGGTGTACGGCAAATCTAATAGCAGCATCTTTACGAGTCTGGTCAGTAACATCAGATCCAAAATTGCGGGATAGCACAACGCGACCTTATCTCCGGAAGAAAAGTTGATTCTGATCAAGCATGTCCTATCCTCCTTTCCATCCACACCCTCGTCGTTTGTGCCCTACAGAAAAAAGTCCTATACTCGCTTGAAGCCCTATTTGCCAATTTCTTTTGGGGTTACTCCGACGGCAAGGATAAGCACCACTGGGCCAGCTGGGACACCATGGCCAAACCTACCGAGGAGGGAGGGCTGGGTTTCAGCAGACTACCCCACATCGTCGATTCTTGCTCCATGAAACTATGGTGGATGCTGCGCTCGAACAACTCACTTTGGACTAGGTTCATGAAGGCCAGATATTTTAGACTTTCTCACCCCGCATATGCCATTGCCAATAACAGATCCTCTGCATCTTGGCGGCGCCACCTCCATGGCTGTCACCTCGTTGAATACCTCATTCGCCTCAAGCTCGGGGACGGAACCTCGTCGATGTTCCACGAATGGTGGCTTGGGGACGAGGTGGTCCAACAGTCTATCACTATCATACATCCTCGTGCTATCAGGAAGCTGTAGGACAGTGCTTCTGGATGGAGGTGGGACAGGGTAAGCACATGGCTTGGCGCGAGGGCGGTCGACAGCCTCGCCGCCGCGAACCTCAGAATCGTCGATACCCCGGATACATTGTGGTGGTCGCCCAACTTCGGCGGCACCTTCTCCTTAGCCTCGGCCAAGATTATGGCGAGGGGCATTGGTGTTCCTGCCCTGCTTATACTGCTCTATTCTGGCAGGCGTGCATCCCAATCAAATAGTCCACTTTGATCTGGAGAGCTCATAGACGAAAACTCCCTACTGACGACATCATAACATCCTTTGGCTTCAGCCTAGATTTACGGTGACACTGCTGCTCATCCCATCAACCAGAAACTGCGGAGCACATACTTCTCTCCGACGACCTCGTGACATAGTTGTGGAAGAATCTTTCCTCCAAATGTCGGCAGGATCACCAGCCGGGCGGCTTTAACGATCTTCTGGCCAACTGGAGCAGATCTCATGGCCATCAGATCGTAGCGGCCGCTGGTATTTGGGTCCTGTAGAAGAATCGAAACAAATGGAGATATGAAGATCGCCAGTTCAACTCTGACCAACTGATCAGAGAGGCTTCCCGTCAAGTGCGTAAAGCAGCCTGGCGCTGCTGTCACTCCCCGCCTAGCTTTTGGGAGGCCTTCACCTCCACCGCCGTATAGGCATGGCGGCGCTACGGCTTGGTGTCGTTCTTGGGCACCCTTTTGTGTTTCCTCTTGTTTTTGTTTTTGCTGTCTTTTCGCGCTTGGTGCGTTTACTTGTAAAGGCTTCGACATTTATTTTATATATATATATATATATATATATATATAATATATATATATATATATATATTATAAATATATAATATATATATATATATAATATATATATATATATATATATACCTTACTTGTGAAAAGAGGTTTGTGTGGTGTGTGTCGACAAGGGACTGTTGTGAGGGTTCAAAACTGAGAACAATAGCTAAATATTTAA
>JANAVB010018616.1:0-45986 GCA_029216955.1 Iris pallida
ACTCCTCATGTGAAGACGGTGTTCATGACAGACAGCAATCAAGGCGGTTCCGGTGATCGCCAGCGCATCGACATTTGGAGGCCATATTACACGCCTTGGTCAAGTCTGTAGACGAATCAAAGCGGCACTTCCTAATCTGCAGGGGTGACACCTGGCCAGACAAGCACGGGTCCGCAATCAACGTAGATTCAAATTCAGCGACACGAACCCGGGCAACAATCCTCCCGAGATAACGGCCCCTACCGCGACAGACGAAGCCCGAGAAGTAAGAAGAGAGGTTCAGGAGCTCCGAGCAATGTTCCATGCCCGAGAAAACTCCAAGACCTCCGGATACGGCAACCATATCTGCTGAATGAAGGATGTTCCCTTTGTACCAAGATATAAGCCGTTCAATATCAACCCATATGATGGCAAGACTTCAGCAAGTCGTTACATCACTTACTTTGATGTCACTATCGACCATCTCCCCCATGATGATGCATCCTCACGGTATTCATTGGGGCATTGGAAGGAGTCGCCTTCGATTGGTACGCAACCTGCCGGACAATTGCATCCATTCCTTCGCTGGCTTCAAATGCCTGTTCTTGGAGAGGTTCTATGAGGTAGGGCAGGACGTCACGATGTCTACCCTCATGGACGTCATTCAAGGAGAGAAAGAGCTGACGAGGAATTACATTGAGCGTTTCGTCAAACCGCAATGAAGTTACCATATGGCAACCCGGACTCTTCCTTGATCGAAATTTGCCAAAAGAGACTACTCCCAACAATCAGTCTCTGGATGGGCGAGAGTCAATTCAAGGACTGGAAGGCTTTTATCATTAGTGCTACAAGTGCCGAAGAACGATTAAAGAAGGCTCGCCAACTGGGATTACATATCTCAGAGGGAGAGAACAAGGGCAAGCGTCCCAGCACCACCAACGACAATGGGGTAGCCCCTCCCAAAACCGGAACAACAGAGGCAAGCAGGCTATGGTGGCCGATACAGCCCAGAAACCTGAGTCGCAACCTGCGGACAAACGATGGCCTCAAATTACTTACTCTTTTGAAGACGGTCGTCAAGCCTATCTTGGACATGCTCATACAAGGAGATAGGATTCAGCTTCCTCCACCCAGACGGGAACCTCGGTCGGCTGATATGGAGAACCCAAAGTTCTGCCATTACCACCGTACGTCCACCATGCTACGCACGATGCTACCAACTGAAATGATATATCCAGAACTCATCGATTCAAATGCTCTGGCCATCGATTTCGAGGAGGTAACCGTGGCAGCCAACATGGTGTCCGTACAATCGGCAGCTTCCTTCCAACAGAGACCCAGGACGGGGTTATACCCATCCCTCTGGCAACGATGGAGATTGCTAATCTCCCGCCTGCTCAAGCTGCTGGTCTAGTATCCCTCACACATCACGAGGGGAAATCATTTGGGTCCATCCGGACCTAGTCCACGAGGTAACTCAGTCCATCCATCTTCTAAAAGAAAAGTGGAAAAGTCAGATCTGCCGCACCACCTTAGCAGATGAGAGGAACACACGGCCGTTGTTACTCGATCCGGAGCACAATCTCAACCTGTGGCTGAAACTCGACTGATGATCATCCGCCCACTACCACGGATGCTCCGGGACCGGCTCAGCCTTCGACGACCGAAGCCTAGGCCGAAGGAGACTGGCTTCGACAAATCCCTCCGAAAGGAAACATCTCACGGGTGGAGGGCCCTACAACTTCGACAACTTGGCGCAATTGGGGAATAACACCGGCCAAATTGTCCTTAAATGACTCCTGAGGCTCTTAAAGGATGTCCGTACAGCTTGAGCGATGCACTTCAAAATGCGATGCGAACCTGGCTCAGGTCAACCTCACGGAGAAAATCAGCCCGCAGACCTCCAAGACAGTGCCTGTACGGGAGCAATGCCCAACATCGTCTTCACTCCACAAGACATGCTCAACAAGACTAATATACACGATCGCCCATTATACTACACAGGCTATATCGGTGACATAAGGTGGACCGGATGCACATAACCCTGGGTCTTCCATAAGCATCATTCCAAAAGGACTACTGCATCTTTGCATCCCGATGCATCGCCTGACCCCTACAAACACCGTCATCAGCGGGTTCAATTCGGGCAGGAGCTACCCAATCGGGAAGATCCGTCTGAAATGTCAGATTGGCGATCTCCAATCAGAAGTCATTGCTACGTCATAGATGCCGACACTCAACAAAATCCTTTTGGGGCGCCCTGGATACACGATTACATATCGTGCCTTCCACGCTACACCAATGCTTCAAATATGTC
Source organism: Iris pallida (assembly GCA_029216955.1). Taxonomy (NCBI): domain Eukaryota; kingdom Viridiplantae; phylum Streptophyta; class Magnoliopsida; order Asparagales; family Iridaceae; genus Iris; species Iris pallida. Next base: position 2,297 of record JANAVB010018616.1, read on the forward strand.
GACAAGCACGGCTCGTGAGGACAGAATTTGCTGACATCGATCCTTCAAAGGGTCGAATCTTATTACTCGGACTCCTGCCTATACGAAAAGTCGAGAGGCACCTGAAGAAGGAAATAAACAAACGATGTTGAAGCAACCACGGGATCAGTAGAACCTCTGACAATCCACCTCCAGGCTCGCAAACCAGGCAATTCTGCACCCTTACGGCCACGCTGCGTATGGACGCGATCGCCTCTCGGCACAGGAAGAGCAGTTGAGATCCGACTGCCAAGGTCGGCCATGGTACCGAGACCCACGACAGGGCCACTTACCATCAGATTGCCGAGAGTCGGTCAATCCCAAACAGAGAAGCTCAATCCCTCCGATAGACCTCTGACGATACGCCTGCCTAAGAAATATTGTCACCCCGATGCGAGGTCTGACAATTCAAGCGAACCAGCCACCCCTCGCTCCACATCAAGTGCCAGACTGGGGGTTGCTAGTCTACCGACAACCCACGCCTCGCTCCGTCAGTTGAACCTAAAGATCAAGCTGACTAGGACGCCCTTTCAATCTTCATTCAACAGGGGGACCCGAAGAGGAACCAGAGCTAGCCAAGTAGGGCTGCCCACACTGACGCTCCCTCCGCAGATGGTAATCCCTCTAGAAAGATACCTTCTTCATCAATAAAGGGTTATCTTTGAACTACCCGAGCTCAATAAGCTATGTACAGTGTATGCTATGGAACACGGTATAGGCACTCACCTACTATACAGGTGACAATGTGTACACCGCTATCCAACTTACTCCAGTAGAAGACGCTTACCGAATATCGAGGGAGGGGACCACCCAATCATTTCGGCCGGACGAACACCCGCATCCCCTCGCCATGGAAGAAGTCGACTTCGGGTCAGATGCTGGAAGACTGCCTCTGTATCTCTATAGCCCTCAATCCAAATATCTCATGCAGAAACAGGGGTATGATCTAGAGACAACGCCTGGACTGAACTACGGCACTGGACGACGATTACCTTTGAAGACGCAGCCCCGCGGGCAAACCACGGAACTACTATAACAAAAACCCGATGCGGTTAGGGTATGTAACGCCTACTACGACCCCTAAAGCTCAGATGAAGAATGCGACTGGCAGTCACATTCAACCGGATCACCGACTTCCGACTCAGATACAACATCGGAGATGTGTTCAGACAAGTCATGTCAGTCAAACATGGCATTCGCCGATGCTTACCAAGAAGCGAAGACATCCCCGAAATCCTTGAGCTAGCAGATGGGCCCAGCAATTACGCACAATGGGAAAAGCGGTTCGAACTGAGAGAACCTCCTACTGAAGATGAGGTCATACAAGTGGATCTCGGCAGCGATCTTCTCCAAAACCGATCTTTATCAGTAAAAGCCTAACGACGAAGAACGAGAGTCGCTGTTAGAACTTGTCAGAGAATACATTGATGTGTCGCTGGAGCTATGAAGACATGCCGGGGTTAAATCCTGACATCGCTCCCACAAACTCAATATACGGCCAAATGTAAAGCCAGTCAAGCAGCAACAACGACGCTTCCGCCCAGGCGTCATAGACGCGATCGAAATCGAAGTCAACAAGCTAATAGCCAGCGGCTTTATTCGTGAAGAGCAACATCCTGATTGGGTTGCCAATATAGTACCCTCCTCAAGAGAATGGGAAGATTCGAATCTGCATCGACTTCCGCAACCTGAATGAGGTATGCCCCAAAGATGAATTTCCCCTTCCTATCACAGACATCATGATCGACATACATGTGGCTTTGAACGTATGTCATTCATGGATGGATTCTCGGGGTACAATCAAATCAAGATATCCCGACGACGAAAGCACACCTCATTTCGAACCCGATGGGCACATACTGCTACACGTCATGCCATTCGTCTAAAGAATACTGGCGCTACTATCGCGAGCAGAGTATCATTTTTAGAGAACATTTGCGCAAGACAGTGGAATGCTATGTCGACGACATCGCCGTCAAGAGTCGCCGTAAGGAAGATCATCTGCACGACCTGAGAACGGTGTTCAACTTAATGCGAGCCCACAATCTGAAGATGAACCCTACAAAATCGTTCTTGGGCGTATCCAGCGGGAAGTTCTTAGGCTTCATCATCACTGCACGGGGTATCCATGTAGACCCCGAGAAACGAGGGCAATCATGGAGATGGGTCCCCCGAGAAATCTCCGTGAACTAGAGGCCTCCAAGGGAGGCTAGCTTATATCAGGAAGTCCATTTCCAACCTCTCCGTGCGATGCTGACCGTTCACCCACCTCATGAAGAGGGAGTCTCATTCGTATAGGACGAGGAATGCTAGCGCGCTTTCGATGACATCAAAGAATATTATCAAATCCTCCAGTCCTGGTGGCCCCGGTCATTGGAAAACCATTCCTGCTCTATGTACGAGCAATAGAACCTCTCTTAGTGCCCTGCTGGCACAAAACAATGACGCAGGCCACGAGCAGGCCTTTACTATCTCAGCCGAATGATGGTCGGGCCCGAACACCGATACACCGCGTGGAGAAAGAATGCCTCGCCCTGGTATTCGCCATTCAAAGACGCGGCACTATGTCACGGGGCAAAACCATACATGTGATCTCACGAATCAACCCTCTCAGGGTCCTCATGACCAAACCAGGGGCATTCAGCTCCCGCCGCGCTACATGGGCGATATTGCTGTCCCCTATCATATGATCTTCGTCCCGCAGAAGGCTGTCAAAGGTCAAGCCCTGGCAGACTTTTTGGTGGCCCATCCAGGATCGGAATCATCCAGAATATACGAAAAAATCCCAGATGAGGTCGCCGATTCAATACAACCACCCACGATAACATATGGCGGATGTTCTTCGATGGCGCTTCAAGAACTGGACCCAAAGGAAACATCGTCGTCGGAGTCGGAGTAGTATTGGTCTCTCCTACCGGGCTAGTGATCAATCGCGCCTACTCTCTCACGGAACCCTGCTCTAACAATGTGGCCGAGTACAACGCTTTGGTCATTGGCCTCCAACTCGCAAGAGCACTGGGGGTAGAATACCTTGAAGCATACGGCGATTCGCAATTAATCGTCAACCAGATTCGGGGGACGTACGAAGTCCGCCATGAAGACATGATCCCCTACCACCAAATAGCGATCAACATTATCTCATCATTCGAGGGATTCTTCATCGAACACATCCCCAGACTCCAAAATTTCGAAGCTGATGCCCTAGCAGGCCTGGCTGCTTCCCTAGCAGTGCCAAACCACTCTCATCATTCGGTTGAGGTGATCGGCCATGAGCTGGGCTGCTCCAAGAACAACATTCAAGCCATGGCGAGTTATTCTGCTCAGATGATCGACGAAGCGCCAGACTGGAGACAACCATTCATAGACTTTGTGGTCTACGACATCCTGCCCGAGAACCCGAAGGAGGCTACTTCTATCAGACGTCGTTCTCTCAGATTCTTCTACGATACAGAGACGAAAATGTTGTATCGCCGCTCCTACGACGGATTACTACTTCGGTGCTTGTCGAACGCAGAAGCCAAAGAAGCCGTAAGAGAGGCTCATGACGGTGTCTGCGGGGCCCATCAGCCTGGCCCTAAGCTGCAAGACCGCCTTCGCCGGATGGGCTACTACTGGCCCACGATGGTGGCTGATGTAATAGATTATGCCCGAAAATGTAAGGCCTGTCAAGTCCACGCAGACTTCATTCACCAACCATCCAAATTTCTACATCCGACAGTGGCGTCCTGGCCATTCGAAGCATGGGGAATGGATATCATTGGTCCAATCACCCCACCTTCCTCCCGAGGACATCGCTTCATACTTGCGATCACTGATTACTTCTCAAAGTGGACAGAAGCTGTCCCACTCACCGAAGTCAAGACTTCGAACATAATCAGCTTCCTGAAGCACCACGTCATCTACCGCTTTGGACTGCCCCGAAGGATCATCCATGATAATGGTCCGCAGTTTATAAGCCACGTATTCTACCGATTCTGCGACAAACACCGCATTCAGAATGTCGCTTCGACACCATACAACCCGGCAGCAAACGGGTTAGCAAAGGCATTCAACAAAACAATCATCAAACTCCTCAAGAAATTTGTTTCCTCCAACAAACGCGACTAGAACGAAAAGCTCGGCGAGTGCTTATGGGCTTATCGCACCACGGTTCGAACAGCCACCGGGAATACACCATTCTCTCTGGTGTACGGGAGTGAGGTAGTTCTCCCATTAGAGACTCAGATTCCCTCACTCCGAGTCGCCCTCACTTATCAGTTGACAACGGATGATAACTACCGACGTCGACTACAAGAGTTAGAGGCCTTAGATGAAAAATGCCTCCTAGCTCAGCAAAGGATCAAATTATACCAAGCACGCATCTCAGGAGCCTTCAACAAAATGGTCAAAGTTAGAACATTCCAAGTGGGCGATCTTGTTTTGGCAGTCAGGAGGCCAATAGTCATGGCTCACAAGACCACCGGCAAGTTCCAGCCAAAATGGGAAGGCCCATTTATCATCGAGGCCGTGTTCTCCAATAGTGCTTACTGCCTCGCCAAGCAGAACGGAGACTTGCTCATGTTGCCCGTCAACGGCAAGTTCCTGAAGAAATACTATGTTTAAACAATATTTTCCAGAGTTTCGAGTTATGTGTCCGCTGGTACCACTGAACTCAACCCCCTAATTTTCCAACTTATCGAGTCACGTACCCTCTTGTACCGCTGAACTCATATCCCAAATTCCCAAGTCATGTACCTGTTGGTACCTCTGAACTTACATTTGATTCCAACATTCATGGATTATCGAGTTATGTGCCCATCGGTACCCCTGAACTTACATCCCGGTCACTCTTTTGAAAGAAGGTCATGTATAATCATACCGTTGAACTTTCTTCCTACAAGAGATCCTCCCTCATGATCTAATACCTGCACTCCCAGTGCACAACAAAGGTAACGGATCCACAAATTTCCAAGATGACCATGTCCTCATCACCTCTGAGTCGTCCCATTTCCGCCAAAAACAAATCACCCCTACATAGAATTTCCATGTCCTCATTACCTCTGAGTTATTCTACGTACCCCCCTTCATTTAGCCCACTCCTGTCATGTCCTCATTACCTCTGAATGGGAAGGCTCCGTCGAAGAAACCTTCATACTTGCCATGTCCTCATTACCTCTGAGTAAGTATGATGATCCCCTTTCGACCTATTACCTGTACCCACAACCGGAGTACGCCAAGGGTAATGGGTCCACAAAGGTCCTCTGTTGACCACAAATGTCCTCTGTTGACCATAAATATCCTCTGTTGACCACAAATGTCCTCTGTTGACCACAAATGTCCTCTGTTGACCACCAATACCCTCCGTCGAGTTCGCTCCTGCCATGTACTCATTACCTCTGAACAGGAAGACTCTACGTTCGAAAAACTTTCCTACTTGCCATGTCCTCGTTACCTGTGAGCAAGTATGCCAGTTCCCCTTCATCCTATTATCCGTATCATAAACCAGGGTATGCCAAGGGTAATAGGCCCACAAATATCCTCAGCTAAATTTCTTAACACAAACCTATCACCTCATCATGCCCCAGGAGCCCAGCTGCTCTACGGCAATTCTTTTCTCAATACCAAGAGCACCCATGACCACTTTGCTATGGCTGCTTCAGGCATCCTGACCAAAACTTGTTATCTCTACCTAAAACCAAGGTACGCCATGGATAACAGGTCCACAAATATATCCCCTATGTGGGGGAGAACATCACCACAATATCACAGGCACAGCAAGCAATACAAATGAAGGGTAGAATTAAAAGTACTCTTTATTTGAAGGAAGGAAAAAAAAGTACTACATATTTCGGGACCACGTCCCTTTCAAAAAAAAAAGAGAGAAGAAGAGGAAAACGGGGACAAAACAAGAGGCCGATTATAGCTCGGCATTGCACAACTCCAAAAGACGGTCCTTTACCAAAGCAGTCCCCCGATCAAGCCTTTGCTTAGCTCGACGCTCGGCCTCTTGGGATAGCTGCTCTGCGTCATTCAAATGTGAATAAGCCTGCCAGTTGTCCTCCACCTTCTTTAGGGCAAGCTCTAGATTAGCAGAAGCCCTACTATACTTGCCAGCCTCCTGAATAGCAATCTCTTTCTCAACACGAGCGGCCTCAAGCTCTGACTCCAGGAAAGCCAGTTTTCTCTGGAGCTCGAGGATATGTTCCCGAACATCGGCCACCCCACGAGAAGCATCCGCTTCCCGAGTCGTGTAATTTTCAGTCCGACGGCTCCACTGGTCGTGCAACTGAGTCAGATTCTGACGGTCCTATAATATAGCCGGTTTGAGTGATTCCCGGGCAGCCATCACCTTCTCCACCACGGTAGTGAGGAAGTTGCGTTCTCGATTTATGGCCACAGGTAAATCAGTCTGTTGCAACGAGCGAAACTGGGCAACGAGACGGTCAGCCTCTAATAGCTTAGGCTCCAAGAGCGCAGCCAGTTCCTCTCCCCCAGGGAGCGTTTTAAGGGTATTAATCTGGCCGCCAGCACATCGACGGGCCAGAGTGAAGGGAGTCCCCCTTTCCACCGCTGCTTCGATCCCCCTCTTCAGATGACGATGGAAACTAGCAACTACGTCCTGTAACGCATCATCCAAGACTTTTATGGATGACGGCGTCAGAGGGAGAGTGGCAGACGGTACCAGAGGGGCAGTTTCAGAAGTTACCGCACCCGCCACCAAAGAAGTAAATTCCGTACGAAAAGAGGCTTGAATGGCGGCTAACTCCTCTTCCGCCGCCCGAATAGCGTGGATGCTCGGCAGGAAGGAAAGGTTGACCCCCGAAATCACATTCGTAAGGGAGGACACAGGGGGTATCGTCCCTTGTCCCGGCAGTACCGCTGCCTGAGGCCCCAAGCTCGACCCAGACGAAGGACCCTCAACACACGGAGATTCCGTCAGGCCCTCTCCGGTAGGGTGTGATCCAGAAATATCAGTCACTGACAATGACGGGTTGGGATCTGAACATCCAAAACAACCGTTAGACGAAGAATTTGAAGAATAATAGGAACACGTATGCTGATTCACGAACTATAGTTCAATTTGCATTACCAGGGGAAGAGCGTGGGGACGACGGCTCGTTCACCACCGGCATAGTTTCCCTACCCACAAAGCCATCATGAGGGGGCTCAGATGTTTCAGAAACAGGCGCAGTAAAGCTCCCATCCCCCTGGGTTGAGGTTCCTGCAGGGCAAGAATCCTCGGTCGCAACCGGAAGTACCCCAGCAGCAATAATAGCGGTGCACACCCCACTGACTAAATAAGACAGGACTGGATTAGCCTCCATAATTGGGTCCTGAGGGGCGAGCTCGTCCGACGCCTATAAAGAGCAGAAGAAACAAATAATTAGGTCACAACATAAAAGAAGAAGAAAGGAAACAGCTGAAGCCCAAGTCACCTCAGGAACATCCTCCACATCATCAATAAGTAGCCTGCGACGTCTTACAGCAGCGTGCGTCGTAGAATAAGTTCGGTCGTCAGTGGTAGTCACGCGCCTGCTCCGTTTACGCGAGGGGCCGGGTATCGTAGATGGTTGATCCTTCACCACCTCGTCAGACAGACTAGACAATTGACCACGACCCTTTCAGCCTGCACGACTGGAGGTTGAGTCCCAACCTCCTCACCCGAAGAATAGGACAAGTCATAGGTGTCCTGTTCGTCGTCCCCCTCTTCCGCCCTATTGGACTCTGAGTCCGACACAGGAACTCTATTCGCCCTTTTTTTCCGCTTCTTTGACCCTTCTGGCTTCTCGGCCAAATTGGTGCCAACAATGAAGTTAGTATTCGTATCAAAACCAACAGGAGGTTTGCTCACTGCAACATGATAAAGAGCCGCTATATACAAAATATCACCCTCCACCTTGGCGTCAGGGAGTGAGAAGCTGGCTCGGGTATGGGTCGCATTATAATAATGCCAAGCCCGAATGCCATCAAGTACACTGCCCTCGAAGCTCAAGCAAGCGCTAGGGCAATCCAGGAACAATTGACTATACCCAAATTGACGGGAAAATCTACTGGGCAGATAAGGCTCCAAGTATACCCTGTTCCGGTAACGATACACCAGGTGCGCGGGACGGATGTTGCGTAACCAAAGAAGCATCTTCTCAGTTAAAAGTTGGGGAGGATCAACGCCGTCAACATGTACCCTCCTCACTTCTCCAGGGGTGAACTCAGGGAGAGATACGAAGAATTCGAGCTCGTCAATTCTCGCCAATACCGGCAGACCGGCATGGTATCATGTTCCCAAGGCTGATAACGATATCGAAAAATTAAGGCGTCATCAACAGAGACGTTTTCATCGGGTCCCGGCCTCATCAATGACCAATAGTGCATCAATAACCACCCCATGAGGCAGTGGTATGGTAGTTCTATCCGGTTAAAGTCTGCCGACACATCACGAGCAATAACTTTGGATGTAAAGGTACGAAGGCCGTGGTGTATGCTACACACCATGGCCGGGAGAAGCGCCAGCCTCACTTTGAAGACCAATTTTACAGCAGGAAGAATGAAATGGCGGCTGATCCATTCTATAGAACCCGTGCCGCCCGAGACTACAAAGTTGCGTAGCCACACCATCAAAAATCCAGCCAAGATCGCTTTATTAGACATCTCCCAGGTACCATAGTAGAAATAACTGAGGGAGTCAGTGCTACTCCCAAACGGTCACGAGTAGACTTCGACTTCTTAACCTTCGACATCATATCCTTAACCTCCTCTGAGGTTTGGGGAGCTCGAGACGAAACGTGACCAGAAGGACGCAACTTAAAAAGATACAGAATCCAGTCCCTGGTATGAGGGGCGTTCCCTTCTGAACTATTTATCTTCTTAATAGCCATCTGATGGCAGGCACTATGATGACACAACAGTTCTTGGTACACGGCGATGAAGCCAGGAAACCGCTGATCCAAATCCCCGAGCTCTTCGTTTGTCGGCGTGTATGCTTCAAAAGCTTCGTCTCCCCACGGCAATCTGGATACAGTGTTCATTTCGTGAAGAGCAAGCCCCAGTTCTCCTCCGGGGGTAAAGAAAGTCCCAGTATGCCGGTTATACAACTCCAATAGAGCCATAAACAAGGGCTTGTTAATGGGCAATCCGTAGCAGTTACCCCTGACGGCGTAGTAAAGATCAATTTCCTGAAGGAAGTTCCCGTACGTCCTCAGAATCCAGGAGGTAAGATTAGTCCATGTGGGAATAGGGTTAATCCAATTCAGCAGTGACAACCTGCCTATGGGATAAGACCCCTTGCGAGCAAGCTGATTCAGAAAAGTATCAGCTAGGGTGAAGGAAAAATTAGGGCCGGTGGTGTTCACAAAAGTACCCGGGAGCAGCCCTATCACAGTCCGACTCACGGAGTCCTTGCCCGCACATATTAAACCCGTGCGTCCGTTGTGGTGAATTTTGCCCATAAACATTCCCTGTTGGATAGGAGTCAAAGAGCTCACCATCGTCCTGTTCAGCGGTACCATGTTAAACCACGAGAGAGGATAATGTCGCTCCATCTCGGGAATATGAATCTCTACCCCGTCTACAGAAAAATCCCAGTGCTCTGTGACATCCAGCAATCGGGAGTTCTTTATGGAAAAGGCATCCTCGAAGAGAAAGGCCGGTTTCAGATATTCCCCATCCAACTGCCTCGAATTCATCATGGAACAAAGAAAGTTGAAAGGTTGTTTGTTGATAGCAGCCACCCTATCCCTAGGCTCATTAGTGGGAAGCTGATCCACTATACGACGGATTAAGTCATCAAGTTGCACGCCCACGGCGCACCGAGCTGGACCCACAAGGAGCTCTTCTGCTGGATTGGTTGGAAGATTCACTGAAGAAAGGACAAAAGAAGAAACAGGATTAAAAGAAAGCTAAAATAAAAATTTACTGAATAAAGAAGCTCTCACGAGCCTATGCGGTTCAGGTCAATAAGGTCTTATGCGGCTCCAGTCCAGTGGGGTCCCAACTTATGCGGCTCCAATCCAGTTGGGTCCCAAGAAATGTAGTTTTGGGGAAGCATATGAGGTTCGAGTCAATACAGTCACATGCGGCCTAACTCAGATGCGAATTCCATATGACTCTAGCTCGATAGCTTATGCGGGTTGGACGAGTGAACACATTTTTAAACAGAAGAATTCATGCGACACAAAGCGCTATGCGGTTCAGCCTGTTAAAACACATAGGCGGCTCTGTTCAGAGGAGATTGTATGTAGTTTAGATCCGTCTTCTGCGATTCAAACATGGGGCTTTATCTATACGGCTCGGGCATGAAACAGTCATGCGGCTCACACAGCATATGCGGCTCACACAGCATATGCGGCTCTGCCATCAAGATTGGAGAAGGGGCTTGTGCATAAATATACAACAGAGCCATGAGTACTAAAGATCTAAAAGCGACCCTTACCCTCAAAAGCAGGACGAACATCAGAGGGCACTTCGGGTGCGTCAGGTTCGACGGATGACGAGGACGTCACCCTCTTACCCTTCGCGGCGGTGGAAATGGCTTTAGAAGACTTAGGAGCCATTGCTTCGACAATGAAGATTGGAAGGAGAAGACAGGAAAAAAAGTGAACGAAAGAGAAGGTAAAGAAGTCCCTCCGGCTAAAGTTACCCGTATTTATAAACAGAGATGGAGCGTTTCGATTCCCGTGCATACACATAAACTGACCCTTCGGTTATCAAAATAAGCCGCCGAAAATGAAGGCTAAGCTCCTCGGATCCCGCACCAAAAAGCGCCCTTTAAAGATCGACAACACTTAACTGCTAAAGATTGCCATACGTGGCAAATGATGACGTGGCTAGAGGCTATGCGGTTGAAAGTCTCCTGTGGCTGAATCACCTATGCGACTGAATAATTCATGTTGCTAGAACTCTTATGCGGTCAGCGGCCAATACAACCATGCTTCTTGTTCAAAGTATTTCAATTTTACAAATTAAAAACTTTGAAGGGGGTCATGTAGAAGCATGGAAAATACTAAAGAAATTGACTCATGCGGCCAAGAAAGACCCATGCGGCTCAGAAAACACACGGGGCTCGGGGTATCAAGCGGCACAAGGAGCTATGCGGCCCGAAGCATTCCATGCGGCTCAGAAGACACGTGGCCTGATAGTGCCCCCCTCCACCCATGCTGCATTAATTGCTTTGACAGCTGACCCCTCTGAAAAGTTGACAGACCTGACACCAAAGCAGGTAATTATGACTCTGTCATGATGATGAATCTCTAGGAAAGAGAAAGAAAATCTCTGATACGATCCCCCGAGAGCAACAAAATGCCACGTGGCCCTGCCACGTGGGTGTGCTTATGCGGCTCGAAGTGAAGACTTCCCATGCGGTTCAGAGTGAAGCTGTCCCATGCGGCTCGAGTGGAATCATCCCTATGCGGCTCAAGAAGATCATGCCCATGCGGCTCAAGCAGACACACCATTATGCGGTTCATGCGGCTCATCATATGGTTCAAAAGTCTGAAGGAGGGGGCCACTGCCCAGACAGCCCTGACACGTGTCCCAAGTCTTATGCGGCCCAAAATTCATGCGGCCCAAATCTCATGCGGCCCAATCTGCATGCGGCTCCAGTCTCACCATTGGCTCTCAGGACACGTGTCCTCAGCCGATCAATCTCCCAGATTTATGGCAATCCAAGATCGGGTCAAATCCTAATGATCTGGGGTACGTGACAGGAGAATAAATTTGATTTATTCGCAGATATTAGAGAATCATTATAAGGAAGATTTATGCCAATCAGCATTAATTGCTAATGGGGATTTGGTGTAATCTACCCTTAATGGTTCAGATTCGTCACAATCAGGAACGAACGGCCTGGATTGATCAATCCCCAGGCCGCCGCCATCTCCAAAAGCTAATCATTGGCAACCCTAGTGATCACATCCCACTATTATAAATAGCAAGGTGCCATTCCCTTGTAATATATAGAGAGATATACAAAAAAAGAAACCAGAGAAGAATACGTATACACAGAGAGACTTCCCCCCATAGTCAGAGAGAGAATATACACAGAGAGAGAGAAGCCAAGAGAGCAATCAGAGAGAGAGCAAGAAGGCATTTCTTCGTCAACGACCAAGCAGATCTTCCCCGAGTCAAGGTTGCGTACCGATCGTCCAAGGAGTAAGGCAGAGCGGCCGTCGCTTTTCCGAGCCTCTATCGTCACCCCCCAGAATCTAAAATAAACAATCGTACTTAGACTGCTGTACCTAGATTTTCGTCCCTAGGCTTTCTTTGTACGAGGGAGTTTGTATTGTGAGTCTAAGTTCAGTCCTCCGATAATTGTTCTGTAATTTTACAATCAATGGCAAACACCTCTGAGTCGGTCTATGAGCCCTCTTTTATTGAGCCCACTCATGTCATGTCCTCACTACCTCTGAATGGGAAGGCTCCGTCGAAGAAACCTTCATACTTACCATGTTCTTATTACCTCTGAGTAAGTATGATGATCCCCTTTCGACCTATTATCTGTACCCACAACCGGAGTACGCCAAGGGTAATAGGTCCACAAATGTCCTCTGTTGACCATCAATATCCTCCGTCGAGTTCACTCCTGCCATGTTCTCATTACCTCTGAGTAGGAAGACTCTACGTTTAAAAAACCTTTCCACTTGCCATGTCCTCGTTACCTCTAAGCAAGTATGTATGTTCCCCCTCATCCTATTATCTGTATCCTAAAATCAAGGTACGCCAAGGATAATAGGCCCACAAATATCCTCAGCTAAGTTTCTTAGCACAAACCTACCATCTCATCATGCCCCAGGAGCCCAGCTGCTCTACGGCATTCCTTTTCCCAATACCAAGAGCACCCATGACCACTTTGCCATGGCTGCTTCAGGTATCCTGACCAAAACTTGTTATCTGTACCTAAAACCAAGGTATGCCATGGGTAGCAGGTCAACAAATATATCCCCTATACGGGGGAGAACATCACCGTAATATCACAGGCACAGCAAGCAATACAAATGAAGGATAGAATTGAAAGTACTCTTTATTTGAAGGAAGAAAAGGCATTACATATTTCGGGATCATGTCCCCTTCAGAAAGAGAGAAAACAGAAACAAAAAAAAGAGGAAAAAGCCGACTACAGTTCTGCATTGCACAACTCCAAGAGACGGTTTTTCACCAAGGCAGTCCCCCGATCAAGCCTCTGCTTAGCTCGACGCTCGGCTTCTTGGGATAACTGCTCTACGTCATTCAGAAGAGTATATGTCTGCCAGTTGTCCTCCATCTTCTTGAGGGCAAGCTCTAGATTAGCAGAAGCCCTACTGTACTTATCAACCTCCTGGATAGCAATCTCTTTCTCAAAATGAGCGGTCTCAAGCTCTGACTCCAGAAAAGCCAGTTTTCTCTGGAGTTCAAGGATATGTTCCCGGGTATCGGCTACCCCACGGGAAGCATCCGCTTCCCGAGTTGTGCAATCTTCAGTCCGACGGCTCCACTGGTCGTACAATCGAGTCAGATCCCGACGGTCCTTCAATATAGCCGGTTTAAGCGATTCCCTGGCAGCCATCACCTTCTCCACCACAGTAATGAGAAAGTTGCGCTCTTGATTTATGGCCGCAGGTAAATCTGTCTGTTGCAACAAGCGAAACTGGGCCACGAGACGATCAGCTTCTAATAGCTTCGGCTCCAAAAGCGCAGCCAATTCCCCTCCTCCTGGGAGTGTCTTAAGGATGGTAATCTGGCCTTCGGTACATCGACGGGCCAGAGTAAAGGGAGTCCCCCTTTCCACTGCTGCCTCGAACCCTCTCTTCAAATGACGATGGAAACTGGCGACCACATCCTGTAACGCGTCATCCAAGACCTCCGTAGAGGACGGCGTCAGAGGGAGAGTGGCAAACGATACTGGAGGAGCAGCTTCAGAAGTTACTGCACCCGCCACCAAGGAAGCAAATTCCGTACGGAAAGATGCTTGGATGGCGGCTAACTCCTCTTCCGCCGCCCGAAGAGCCTGGATGCTCGGCAGGGAGGAGAGGTTAACCCCCGAAACTATATTCGCAGAGGACCCCGAGCTCGGCCCAGACAAAGGTCCCTCGATACTAAGAGGTTCTGTCAGGCCCTCTCCGGTAGGGCACGATCTAGCAACATCAATCACTGGCAACGAAGGGTTGAGATCTGAACATCCAAATCAACCATTAGTCGACATAATCTGAAAGAAAAGATGACAAGAACGGATAGGCTTATTCACGAGCTATGGTTCGATTTGTATTACCAGGGGAAGAGCGCGGGGACGACGGCTCATTCACAGCCGGCGTAGTTTCCCCACCCACAGAGTCATCATGCTGGGGTTCGAACGTCTCAGGGACGGGCGCAGTAAAGCCCCCATCCCCCTGGGTTGAGGTTCCAGTACGGTGGGAATCCTCGGTCGCAACCGAAAGCACCCCAGCAGCAATAATAGCGGTGCACACACCATTGACTAAATGAGATAGGACCGGATCAGCCTCGGTAACCGGGTCCTGAGGAGCGAGCTCATCCGACGCCTATGAAAAGCAAAAGAAACAATAATTAGGCCATAACATAGAAGAAGAAGAAAGGAAACAGCTAAAGCCCAAATCACCTCAGGAACAACGTCCTCATCATCAATAAACAACCGGCGACGTCTTACCGCAGTGTGCTTCGTAGAATAAGGTCGGTCATCAACGGTAGTCACGCGCCTGCTTCGCTTACGCGAAGGGCCAGGTACCGCAGATGGTTGATCCTCTACCACTTCGTCAGACAGAGTAGACGATTGACCGATGGCCCTTTCAGCCGGCACGGCAGGGGGTTGATTCCCAACCTTCTCACCCGAAGAATGAGATAAGTCATCAGTATCTTGTTCGTCGTCTTCCTCATCCGCCCTAGTGGACTCTGAGTCCGACACAGGAATCCTGTTTGCCTCCCTCTTCCTCTTCTTGGACCCTTCTGGCTTCTCAGCCAAACCGGTGCCAACAATGAAGCTAGTATTCATATCAAAGCCAACAGGAGGTTTGCTCGCCGCAACATGATAAAGGGCCGCTATATACAAGATATCTCCCTCCACCTTGGCATCAGGGAGTAAGAAGCTGGCTCGGGTATGGGTTGCATTATAATAATGCCAAGCCCGAACGCCGTCGAGCACATTGCCCTCGAAGCTTAAGCAAGCGCTAGGGCGATCCAGGAACAATTGACTATATCCGAATTGACGGAAAAATCTACTGGGCAGATAAGGCTCCAGGTATACTCTATTCCGGTAATGATACACCAGGTGCACGGGACGAATGTTGCGTAACCAAAGAAGCATTTTCTCAGATAAAAGTTGGGGGGGATCAATGCCGTCAATATATACCCTCCTCACTTCGCCGGAGGTGAACTCAGGGAGAGATACGAAGAATTCGGGCCCATCAATTCTTGCCAACGCCCTCTGGCAGGCCGGCATGGTATCATGTTCCCAAGGCTGATTACGATATCGGAAAAGGAAGGCGTCATCAACAGAAACATTTTCATCAGGTCCCGGCCTCATCAACGACCGATAGTGCATCAATAACCACCCCATGAGGTAGTGGTATGGTAGTTCTATCGATTTAAAGTCCATCGACACATCGCGAGCAATGACTTTGGATGAAAAGGCGCGAAGGCCGTGGAGTATGCTACACACCATGGCCGGGAGGAGCGCCAGTCTTACCTTGAAGACCAATTTTACAGCAGGAAGAATGAAATGGCGGCTGATCGTTTCTATAGAACCCGTGCTGCCCGAGACTACACAGTTGCGTAGCCACACCATCAAGAACCCAGCTAAGATCGCTTTATCGGATATCTCCCGGGTACTATAGTGGAAATAACTGAGGGAGTCAGTGCTACTCCCAAACCGGTCACGGGTAGACTTAGACTTCTTGACCTTCGACATCATATCCTTCACCTCCTCCAGGGTTCGAGGAGTTCGAGACGAAACTTGACCAGAAGGACGCAACTTGAAAAGATACAAAATCCAGGCCTTGGTGTGAGGGGCGTTCCCTTCTGAACTATTTACTTTCTTGATAGCCATCTGATGGCAGGTGCTATGATGACACAACAGCTCTTGGTACACGGCGATGAAACCAGGAAACCGTCGATCCAGCTCTTCGAGTTCTTCGTTCGTCGGTGTATATACTTCAAAAGCTTCACCTTCCCGCGGCAATCTAGACACAGTATTCATTTCGTGAAGAGCAAGCCCCAGTTCTCCTCCGGGGGCAAAGAAAGTCCCTGTACGCCGATTATACAGCTCCAATAGAGCCATAAACAAGGGCTTGTTAATGGGCAACCCGTAGTAGGTACCCCTGACGGCATAATAGAGATCAATTTCCTGAAGGAAGTCCCCATACTGCCTCAAAATCTATGAGGTAAGATTAGTCCAGGTAGGAATAGGGTTGATCCAGTTCAGCAGCGATAACCTGCCTATGGGATATGACCCCTTGTGAGCGAGCTGATTCAGAAAATTATCAGCTAGGGTGAAGGTAAAATTAGGGCCAGTTGTGTTTACAAAAGTGCCCGAGAGCAGCCCCATCACAGTCCGACTCACGGATTCCTTGCCCGCATATACTAAACCTGTGCGTCTGTTGCAGTGAATTTTGCTCACAAACATTCCCTGTTGGGTGGGAGTCAGGGAGCCCACCATAGTCCTGCCCCGCGGTACCATATTAAACCATGAGAGAGGATAATGCCGCTCCATCTCAGGGATATGAATCTCTACCCTGTCTACAGAAAAATCCTAGTGCTCTAAGACATCCAGTAATTGGGAGTTCTTTATAGAAAAGGCGTCCCCAAAGAGAAAAGCCGGTTTCAGAAATTCTCCATCCAACTTCCCCGAATTCATCATCGAACAAAGAAAGCGGAAAGGTTGTTTATTAATAGCAGTCACTCTCTCCCTAGGCTCATTAGTGGGAAGCTGATCCCCTATACGACGGATTAACTCGTCAAGCTGCACGTCTGCGGCATACTGAGCTGAACCCACAAGGAGCTCTCCTGCTGGATTGGTTGGGAGGTTCACTGAAAAGAAAAAAAAAGAGAAAAAAGAAGCAGGATTAAAGATGGCTAAAACAAAAAAAAAATTACTGAAGCTCTCACAAGCCTATGCGGTCCAGGTCAATAATGTCTTATGCGGCTCCAGTCTAGTTGGGTTTCAAGAAATACAGTTTCGAGGAAGCCTATACGGTACGAGTCAATACAGTCTCATGCAGCCCACATCAGATGGGAGTTCCATATGACTCTAGCTCGATAGCTTATGCAAAATTGGACGAATGTACACAGTTCTAACAGAAGAACTCATGCGGCACAAAATGCTATGCGGTTCAGCCTGCTAAAAACATATACGGCTCCGTTCAGAGGAGACTTTATGTGTTTAAATCCTTCTTCTGCGGTTCAAACATGGGCATGGTCTATGCGGTTCGGGCATAAAAAGTCATACGGCCCATACAGCATATGCGGCTCTGCCATCAACTTGGGAGGAGGCTTGTGCATAAATACGCAGCAGAGCCATGGGTACTCAAGATCCAAATGCAACCCTTACCCTTAAAGGCAGGACGAACGTCAGAGGGCACTTCGGGCGCTTCAGGCTCGACGTTTGACGAGGACGTCACCTTCTTGTCCTTCGCGGCGGCAGAAATAACTTTAGAAGACTTAGGAGCCATTACCTCGACGAGAAAACAAGGAAGATCAGAAAGAGAAGACAGGAAAAAGAGTGAACGAAAGAAAAGGTAAAGAAGTCCCTCCGGCTAAAGTCACCCGTATTTATAAACAAAGACGGAGCATTTCGATCCCCGTGCATACACGTAAACCGACTCTTCGGTTATCAAAATAAGCCGCCGAAAATGAAGGCCAAGCTCCTCGGATCCCGCACCAAAAAGCGACCTTTAAAAAAATCAACAACATTTAAATACTAAAGATTGCCATACGTGGCAAATAATGACGTGGCAAAAAACTATGCGGCTGAACAGTCTCCTGCGGCTGAGTCACCTATGCGGATGAACAATCCATGCGGCCAGGACTTCTGTGCGGTCAGGGTTTCATATGCGGCTAGAAGAACACAGCCATGCTTCTTATTCAAAGTATTTCAATTTTGCAAATTGAAAACTTTGAAGGGGGTCCTGTAGAAGCATGGAAAATACTAAAGAAAATGACTCATGCGGCCAGGAAAGATCCATGCGGCTCAGAAAATTCATACAGCTCAGGGAGTCATACGGCATAAGGAGCTATGCGGCCTGAGGTATTCCATGCGGCTCATAAGACACGTGGCCTGACAGTGCTCCCCTCCGACCCATGCTGCATTAATTGCTTTGACGGCTGACCCCTCTGAAAAGTTGACAGCCCTGACACAAAAGCAGGTAATCATGACTCTGTCATAATGATGAATCTCTAGGGAAGAGAAAAGAGATCTCTGACACAAATCCCCCGAGAGCCATAAAAATGCCACGTGGCCTTGCCACGTGGGCGTTCGTATGCGGCTCACGTCTCATGCGGTTCAGAATGAGTCCTATGTGGCTCAGGCCAAGAAAGCCTCATGCGGCTCGAGCAAAGAACTTCTCATGCGGTCAAGAGTGAATCTGTCCTATGCGGCTCAGGTCAAGAAAGCCTCATGCGGCTCGAGCGAGGACTTCTCATGCGGTTTAAGAGGAGCATGTCCATGCGGCTCGGGCGGATATGAACCTATGCGGCTCACAAGGATTACTCCCCTGTGGTTCGAGGGCTCAAGTGAGGGCCACTGCCCAGACAGCCCTGACACGTGGGCTTAACCATATGCGGCTCAAATTCATATGCGGCTCACTCGTCATGCGATCCAGATCCCCCAGCAGCTCCTAGGACACGTGTCCTAAACCGATCAATCCCTCATATTTGCTGCCATTAAAGATTGGGTCAAATCCCAATAATCTGGGACACGTGGCAGAAGAATAGATCTAATTTATTTGCAGATATCAGAAGATCATTATAAGGAAGATTTATTCCAATCAGCATTAATTGCTAATGGGATTTGGTGTAATCTACACCTAATGGCTCGGATTCGTCACAATCAGAAACGAACGGCCTGGATTGATCAATCCCCAGGCCGCCGCTATCTCCAAGAGCTAATCATTGGCAACCCTAATGATCACATCCCACTATTATAAATAGCAGGGTGCCATTCCCTTGCAAAGATAGACAAAAAATGAATATATACAACAACAGAGAGAAATACGTATATACAGAGAGACTTCCCCCTATAGTCAGAGAGAGAATATACACAGAGAGAGAGAGAAGCCAGAAGAGCAACAGAGGAGCAAGAAGAGCATTTCTTCATCAACGCCAACCATCTTTTCACAGGAGCCAAGGCTGCATACCGATCGTCCAAGGAGTAAGGCAGGGCTGCCGTCGCCTTCCCGAGCCTCTATCGTCACCACCCAGAATCTAAAATAAATAATTGTACTTAGAATGATGTACCTAGGTTTTCGTCCCTAGGCTTTCTTTGTACAAGCGAGTTTGTAACGTGAAATAAAAGTCCGTTCCTCCGATAATTGTTCTGTTCTTTTATATTTTATGGCAAACAACGGTCCCCGCTGCTGACCTACCGGAGCCTTGGCTCCTCTTCCTAGTGCTGCTCCTTGTGCTACTCTGCCTATGTACTAGGAACACTCACTCAGCTGGTAGTCCGATGCTCCACATAGTAGCCACCTGCCCAGCCTCTTCCTGCACTCATTCTATCCATGACCCGGCTTCTTGTAGTAGGGACAACTGACTGTCTGCTGTCTGGGTGCCTGATGCTGTCTGGGCTGCTGCTATCCCTGTTGATGGCCCTGACCCTGGAACTGCTGCTGGGACGGCTACTGCTGCTAAAACTGATACTGAACGTGCGGCCTCTTGGCTGGTCCTCCGCTACCACTAGCTCCCTGGATGTCCCGTCCCCTATTGAGCCTAAGCTCAAGATTATCCTCTGCGGCTAATGCATCCACTAGGATCTTCTCAAAGGTAGCCCTGCGAACACTCTTGGTATAGTACTTAACCTCCTTTACCAATCCCTTCCTGAACCTCCGGGCCTTCGTCGCCTCGGACAGTCCCTCCACAAATCTGCCCAGACGGCAGAACTCCCCTGCGTACTCCTCCACAGACTGGCTCCCCTGGACTAGGGCCTCGAACTGAGTCCCGAGGGCTCCTAGCACTGCATCCGAAAAGAAATTCTCCTTGAACAGCTTCTTGAATGCTGCCCAAGTCTGCCCCGGAGTACCAACCTGTGGGTCGGTCTGGTACTAAGTGCGGGCCAGATCCTGTATCATGCTAGCTGCTGCCTCAATCTGAATCTTCACCGAAATTGCAGCCAATCTGAATATCTCCTCCATGTACTCTATCCACTCGTAGGCATACAGGATCCCTTCTGTCTCCCAGAAGTTCCTCGGGTACATTTTCTGAAAATCCTGGATGCCCTTCTCCCTCGGAGGGTGCGTCTTCTGGACTACCGCTGGCTGAGCAACTACTCTCACCACTGTAGTCTGGGCAGATCAATGCCCCGACTGAACTCTGTAGTCTTTCTCTGCTGCTGGGCCTGCTGGCCCTCTATGAACTGCTATAAGAACATGAACAGCTGAACTGCGTCAACTGTCCCCGAAGGTGGCTGCCGCTGCTGAAGCACCTCTGGAATCATCGGACTCGGCCCATGTGCTACAGGTGGAGGGGCTCCTCCGAATGCAGCTGAAATGCCTACCCCAGTTGTCATGACTGGGGCTGTAGTACCAAGGGCTGGCTGCTGAGTATGAGAGGTGGCAGGCCTCTCATCGACGTCCCCCTGGCCCTGGCGATGTGATCTCGTCTCAACCATCCTGGAGACAGATCAAAAGAACAATTACTGAGAATGAGTCGAAATAGTAAAGGAGGACAGTTATATTCAAGGGAGACAATTAGCAACAAAATGTAGATATACGAAATCTGAATGAGAGTTTTTCCTAATGTGATTGAGTACCTCCAAAAATATCATAATCCTACTGTAGGCTGTAGTGATACTCTAGTTCGAATACCACTACATAAACTCGACCTGCTTGGGCCACAACTAAAAATGTGTCACGAGCCGCACCCTCTGTGAGGGTACGAGAACGTAACAACGCACAGCCTACGCCGCAGTGTCGGCGGTAGAACGCTGTCCTAGGTCACAACATCTAACAATATAAGGTACCTGAACATTATATATACTCCGAATGGAGGTGACATAACAGAACTGTCTCAATCACATCTAAGGCAGATACATAATAGTAAAGGTAGATAGATAGATCAAAACCACAACGTCATACAATAAGAGAGAGAGAAAATCTAAGTGTCTAAGATAACAACTCAAGAAACATATAGCTCAATACTAGTCTCAAAATATATACAAAATCTCAGAACAACAACTGAAAGTCGAATAAACAATGCTAGAAAAAAATAAGATAAAGCCTAGCTATCTAGCCTAGACTATGGGAGTAGCATCTGTACTGCAGCTGGGTCCTCCAAAGGAACCTGGTCACAGGTGTCGTCTAAGCCTGCTCCGTAGTAGGTGGTGCATAGGGCCTCATCCTCATCCTCTGTAATATTTCAACAGGTCCAGTCAGGATCGGAACAAGCATAATACATCTCACGCAGTTCATATCAAGTTAGGAAAAATAAAGCATGCAATAGAGTAAGATACATGAAATGCTGAAAGAAAATATATGAAGTAAAGGAGATAACTATAAGAAAATATCTATTATAAATAGAGAACTAGCAGTGACTAGTGAGTCATAGTAAAATATAGACATATGAATAGCATAGAAAGATTCATGACTACAGCTAAGAGTGTTTCATGACTACAGCTACTTGCATATTATTTACATGACTATTTCTACTCCCCCATCCCCAATCAATACACAAGGATCTGTTCAAGTTATGTTAAGATTTATGAAACTTCACATGGCTCATAAAATGAGTGATACGTGAAGGTGATTCAGGATGGCTCTATGAACATGAGAGTATATGTGTCACAAACGATTCGTGAATCAGTGAAAGCATAGAGATACGTGATGATTCGTGAAACGCACAAAACATACAGTATCCGATGCTCCCGAGGGGGATAACATCTCATGAAAAGATCCATATAGTACCAATCCGTGCTACCAATGTGTCAGTATCAAGTAAAATAATCTAGAGCAAGAATATAAATTCTAGCAAGTATAAAACGGTCAGAAAATGTACTCGTCTGATAACTGAATATCCGAAGAGGGTGTACTGCCTGAGGAGAGGTGTCTGTCTCCTAATACGAGCAACACAAGTTATAATATGTCTAAAATGAAGTAATCTGAACATTACGATACATTCTACATGATTCTAGGTCAATCTAGGCCAAAGTCGACTCTTGGTCAACCATGGTCAACTACACTAGTTAAACTAAGTCAACCTAGACTCAATGAAGTCTAACTAGGCCTAACCAGTCTACCCTAGCTAGTACACACCATACACTAGTCTATAGGATATTACACATGTGTATATTTCATATACACAATACCAACCAAGAGTACCCTAGGCTATGTCATCTAGGTTATAGGCCATAGGCCCTATCCCATAGGCAAATAGCTATACACTAGTCTATACATCTAGGTACACATTACCTACATAGGCTATACCTCTATTGAATTACAACCACATATAGGCCATGAGCTAAACACAGCCATACACTCATGGCCAATACACCATATACCATATTAGGCTATATGCATACATTCACATTACATAGGTAATGTACTATTGATTTTAATTTACCTATCACATTCACATATTCACTAGGTTATATATATATATATATATTATATATATATATATATATTATATATATACAAAAAAAATATTGTATATATATATATATATATATACATAACATAGAGGGAAATATGTATTGAAGATAATGTGTGTGACAGGGAATTAGATAGGTGTGTGTGTATAGTTGTAAGAGTGTAGGCATATAATAGATGAGATGCAACAGTGTTCCATCTCAGGAACAGATTTCAGTGTGGTGTGTGTGAGTGTCCTATGTACAAGAAGCAAAGGGTTAATCCAGGCTCAGTTTATAGGTTCAACAGTTAGCATGTAAACTCAGGTTTTCAGAAATGAACCCAGGTTTTAGTTTAACATTGTATCACAGGATTAGTGAGATGCAAAGTGTGTGTTAGGATTCAAGTGAAATGCAAGGTGTTCAGTTAGTGTCTCAGGAATTTGATTTCAATGTACAGGAAGCCAAAACAGTGCATCGTATTGATTGATACAAACCAGTGTCATGTGTATTAGTGACTGTACAAGTGTGTCTCAGATTTTGTGACAGGGAAATATGAGAGTGTGGTGACACATGAGAGTATGTGAGTGAAAGAGCTAAATCTCAGGAATTAGTGTTGCTAACAGTAAACGAGTTCCTAGGAAACCAAATTCAGGATTCCCATCTCACGTTAGAAATAGTTTCAGTGTGATCAGGAAACCAAAACAGTGTGCAGGTAAGCATAACCCAGGTTTAATTCATTCTAAGGAGTCTCAGGTTTGGAATTAAAACAGTACAACAGGGAATATGCCCAGGTTCAGGGTGGCTGTGTACATGATACACAGGTTTATGAATCCTCAAACAAGCACCAACTTGAAAAAGAGTGTTGCCACAATCCCCAAGCCAACTCAATGTAATTACAACACAATTTAACCATTCAATCACATGTAGATGAGTTAACTCATCATCATTCAGCCATATTAAATCTGAGAATGAAAATTAGGAATCAGGAATTCAATTGAACAGGGTTGTATCAGTCCTACTGCATTCGAACAATCTTTCATAAATCTCAAAACAAAATGGATCCTTACACAGCTAACATGTATTTGTTGTACAACAATTTAAATCATAACTAAAACACATGATATTAAATCATTAAAATGTAATGGAAATGAAGAACAGTGAATTAAATACACTGACACTTAACAGTATCAGGAAAATAGGGGATTGCCCACTTCGACATTAAAATAACAATTACTCAATGTATTTAAGGTTGGTAATTATTAACCAATATGTGCTCGTGTTATACATATACTATGGTGTCCAAAAATAGGACACAAACATGTCCAAAAATGCACACAAACTCAAACATACTGGACTGGTTCAGTGCACAGCATGTCTGGGTCCAGTGCGGGTTGAATCCCTCACTCGACACAGACTCAAATGACACGTGGTCTTGTGGGTTTCGTGTTAGACGTTGCCCCAAGGCCTGTGTCAAAGGACACATGTCCTCGTGTCCAAAATAGGTCGCACGACCCTGCGTGTAGCAGGAAGCGCTGTCCAGTATGCACGACCGTGTCCACGAGTCCAGTGCGACACCGACTCCACACGAAACAAGCTCAGTCGTATAGGTACCCATAAGCGACACTAAAACCTAATTTTTTATTCAAACACAATCCTAAAACAGGAATGAAATGCCCACTGTGGCATTTCGTCGAACACTAAGGTATCTACACTTATACGTGTCTGATACAGACATGTAAAGGACACGAAACTTCACGAATCCTATTCCTACAATTAGAGGACACCTAGGGCTATACATCCATGCCTAGAAATCAAAATTTCATTGGAGGAATAGGAAGTTACCTATAGGTGTTCTTCTCTCAAGAAACTTCAAAAAGAGGGATTCCGTCTAGCTAGCCCCATGCTCTAAAGTGTCTCAAATCTATTATTAGCCTCTATGAACAGTAGGAAAATACAAATTAGGTCACTATGGAAAAAGTTTGAATGAAAAAGGATCAATATTGATCAAAATAGGAAAGAGTTTCAATGAAGACAAACCTTGCTCTAGAAAATGAAGGGATGAATAAAAAGAGGCAACTATTTGAGAGGGATTAAATAGGGATGGAGGAATACCTAGGCTGGCCATAGAAGTCTAGGGTTAGGTTTTTACGATAGATCAAGGGCTCTCCTTCCATCTAGTTTAATCAATGGTCTAAAATCTAGGTTTCACACTTGTCTTAATTGCAACCTAGTTAGCTCTAACTATTCATGACTTAACCAAAACTAATCATAACTAACTAATACTAACCATGACTCACTAAGACTATCTATGACTAATCTAGGTTAGGTCCAATCTAGGTTAGGGCTAATCATAACACAAGGCAGTTAATTAAATAATATTAAAATCGCACCATTCAAAATGATATATTAAATTTCAAATAATTATAATAAATCACAATAAGCTCAAATAAATTCAAAAATGACCAAAATACCCTCTAGGCTAAATGCACTAAATTGAACCTCTACTCACATGGTTAGGCTCTAGGTCAAACAGTCTCTAATGTCACACTAGCAACACCAAAATCATAGGTCATGACTTAAAAATAGTTTTTAAATGATAAAAATCACCAAAAAAATCATATTATGATTTAAATACCATTATTAAATGATTAAAAACACAAAAGTTCAAAATTACTCTCATTTTAGAAAATTGGGTGTTATACTGCTTTTGTTCTTTTCGTGGCTCTCTGAAACGAGCGCCTCTGAGTGGGATATGGATGAAGTACCCTGAGAACGTTTCCACATCTCTTTATTCAGTATCCCGCTCTTGGCAAACTCCAGACTGACCATGCCTTCTGGAGCAGAAGCGATCATAGATACTCGTACGGTGTTCCACGAGTCTGGAAATACATAGCAACCAAAGTCCCTCAACCTCGTCGTCGAACTTGACTCCTATTGAGGATAACTAGTCAACCATGTCCGAGAACTCACTCAAGTGATCGATAATAGATGCACCATCTTTGTACTGCAGACCCATCCTCATCCGGATCAGGAATAATTTATTTACCCCGGTCTTCTTCGTATACAGATATTCTAGCTTATCCCACAGTATTTCGTTGTTAGCCCAATAATTTTATCATGTTTTTGAATATGGCTAATCAATTAAGTTTAACATAATGACGTCACTAATATTTATGTAATCACCACCATCTTGCTACCTAAACTTAGCATTGTCCTAATATTAGCATTGTCCTACTATATTCAATATTGTTATGCTTGTATCATACTACTTTGTTCGTCTAACATGTACTTTCAGACATGCAGCAAGCATGATCAAATATGATCAAACCAGGACACATGTAATGGAGAATTATTAATGGGCCAGAGACGGCATTATACAAGTAGATTTCTCTAAGCTGCGTTGTATTGGAAAATAGGCTACCCAAGAAATATTTTCAAAGTACCCTTTCATTTTGAAAACAACCCACTTACAAAAGTCTAAACTACTTCCTAACTGCTCGACTTTTCAAAAATCCTAAAAATTAATTTGTAAAAATCTTAACAGAACTCCAACAGAATTCGGCCCGAATTAGGCTAGAGTTCGGTTAGTGCCCGTTGGATTTTGAACTTGGTCTTCCCGCAGTTACGAATCTTGTCGGGATTTACTCAAAGAGTTCTGTCCGAATTCTGTCAGAATTTTACCTTTAGAAAAACTATACATAGTGAAGGATTTCAATCATTTCAACTCACTCATTCACTTTCTTATCCCTTCTATCTAATCTTAATATGTTCTTCCAAAGTGTTCTGAGCTATTCATTTTCATACCCCAGGCCAATTACAATCCTCTAAAGATTTACCAGTGCAGTACGGTCTAGAAGTTTCAGAGTGAAGCTTGATAGAAGAAAGACACTTCACAATTGAATTTGATCGAGTACTTCAGATTAAAGCTCGCATTGTAGAAGTTGCATAAACTTCGGATGAAAACTTGTGATATTTTCCAATAGTGGATTCAACTGGAAGCAAGAGTTTTTCCGACTGGACTAGTCCTCACAAGAGGGAAACCAATATACATCCTTGTGTTTGCGTTTGCTTTCTGATCTCTGCTTTTTATTTACTTACTTGTGATATATTATCTGTGATCTTACTGCTAATATTTTTAATTAGCTAATTTTCGATGCCTACTCTATTCGCCACTAGAGTATTGTGCTTTACAATTCGTTCTTACAATTGGTATCAGAGCTAGGACTCTATTATCTGGCTTAACATCTTTAGAGTAGATCCTTATTATCAATTGTTAACCTCTGATTCTAATTGCCTACAACGTCTTCTTTCTCTCCGCAAGCTCCAGCACCCAGAGCAACTCAGACCTTCCGAGAACCGAAAACCGTCACCAGATCGTCAACGGAGTCAACGCATTACCACTCGCTCTATCGACACGGGGACCCAGATAAACAAAAGTGTACTCCTAGGACTACATCTAAGTCCTACATTGTAACACTGTTCTGTTTATAATTAAAATTGCAATCAAAATATTTTAATGGCAAACAAGCTGGCGACTCTGCTGGGGACCTCTTTCTCCTCCGCTGAGAAAGCTGTGTCGCAA
Source organism: Iris pallida (assembly GCA_029216955.1). Classification (NCBI taxonomy): domain Eukaryota; kingdom Viridiplantae; phylum Streptophyta; class Magnoliopsida; order Asparagales; family Iridaceae; genus Iris; species Iris pallida. The sequence goes on from JANAVB010018616.1 coordinate 29,629, forward strand.
TCTGACGACGTGAAGGTGGGCTCCTTCCACAAAATGCTGGTCGTACGCCTCAATCAACAGGCGTATGAGGAGTTCATCTCTGAAGGCAGTACAAGTCCTTCGAAGCGGCTGCCGAAGCCGAAGAAGACTCGCCAAGTCTGGGTGCGCAAGGTCGAGGCCCCTGGCACCACCACTGAAGGGGATGCGCCAATGCAGCCTACCCTGCCTGCTGACGTCTTCAGTAGCCAGGATGCGCCTGTGGGTGCAGTACATCCCTCGGGGAAGCGTGGGGCTGACCACATTCCCCAACCTTTTTCTTCTTAGACAAAGAAGATGCATCGACGGAGCAGGGGCGCTGCTAACGCCCTGCGCATTAACTCTGATGTGCCACAAAAGGCATCTGTCTTTGACAGACTCACTCGCTGTCGTGGCAAGGATAATTTGGACTCTGAGTACTATGCGCCCCAGCGGGCTGGTACGAAGAAGTCCAAGGCAGCACGGGCTATGCACCTCGAACGTTCTATGCTAGCAATGAGCCAGAGGCATGCGCTCACAATCATGTGCGCTGCCAATGGTAAACTGTACAAGGTTGACTCGGGTGCTTCTGTGCCGCAAACGAGCCGACCTTCAAAGTCCTTGTCACACTTGGGCGCATCTGCTGCGTTCGCAACCAAGTCGTGCAAGGCAAACTCAGTGGTCTTGAACCCCCGCTCCTATATTAGTTGAACGTCTGAGGCTGGTTCAAGTCACTCTAAATGTTGCTCTTCCACTATTGATCTGGTAGTATCTTTTACGTCGGATCAGAGGGAGCAGTATTTACTTGACCACCCCGGTGAATGGCCATGCCATGCGCCTGATGGGGGTGTGAAGGTGGCACTCTCCTCCAACGATTTGCGTAACATGATCACTCACAAACTCCGATCAGGAGTGTCGACTGACAAGCACAATACGCCCTTCATAGGGCACACCTGTGCTGTAGTCACCATCAACTGTTGTTGTAAGACAACAGTGCCACAAAGGCAGTTCGTGTTCCAGCGACTGCAATCGTCAACGCCTCTCCAACATTGCCTCGGGAAGAAGGTGTCAACTAAAGAGGAACCAGAACTACAGGTTGCTTCTTGCAACGTAGTCTCTAACTCCCCGTCAATTCGAAAGGCAACTGGTCACTCCTCGACCTCGTCCTCATCCAAAATCCAGCCGAGGAAGACCAAGACGACTGTCCCATCCTCAGGAGTGTTTGAGGGCACCCGGGGGAGAAAGAAGATCTCAGAGGAAGCTGGGGGTAGTCAAGACCATGTGGATCTTCATCCTGAAGACGAAGTTAGCCTCTCCAACATAGCTGGGGGTAGTCAAGCCCCTGTGGATCTTCATCCCGATGACGAAGTTAGCCTCCCGAACATAGCTGGAGGTAGTCAAGCCCCTGTGGATCTTCATCACGAAGACGAAGACATCCTCCAGAACAAAGCTGGGGGTAGTCAGGCCCTTGCCGATGCTCCTTCCGAAGATGAAGATGTCCTCCAGAACATAGCTGGAGGTAGCCAAGATGAAGCTCCAGGGGAAGTTCCTCTTCTACAAGAGTGCGAGGCTGAAAGCGAAGCTTCAACCGATCATTCCACTTCCAGTCACGTCATGACAGTATACATGACGGGAGGCGGGGATGCGGAGTCAGATGCGCCGCCAACAGATCTCGTTCAGCGCATGGATACCTTGGAGGGAGGACTCAAAACCCTCTCTGCCTCCATGCAGACACTGACTCAAGCAGTGTTCGAGATACGGTCAGCTTTGGCCAGAGTACCTTCCACTAATCCTAACCCAGGAGTAAACGGAGAATCAAGTGTGCCCCTCCAACAGGCATCTTTGAATACCGATTGCCGCAAAGCATCGCGTGTGTCAGAACCTTCGAATGTACAGCTCCAGACTGTACCACCTTCTCTGACTTCCAGCTCCACGGAAGACGTGGTGGAGATGGTCAGGGACTTGTGTGATCGCTTCGAGTCGAAGAACAGACAAAAGGAGCGCCATAAGATGGGGATCCCGCAACCTTACCCCCTCGAATGGAATAAAGTGGTTTGTCCTCCCAAGTATAAACCATAAACATTGACGCCATACGATCGGAAGGACTCTCCACGCCGTTATCTGACGTATTTCTAGTATCAAACGGGGCATCTCCCGAAGAAAGACGCGCTACTCACCAGCCTGTTTGTCGGGGCACTAAAAGGAGTGGCTTACAACTGGTACTACAGTCTCCCTGACAACTCTATATCTTCCTTCAATGACTTGACACGTCTCTTCCTCGATTGTTTCTATGACGGAGGGAAAGACATGACAATGGCGTCCCTGATAGAGGTACGTCAAAAGGAGAAGGAGACAGTTCGAGCATTCATCGAACATTTTCGACAAGCTTGCTTCAGACTGCCCCCGGGCATGCCAGAACATGCACTTATCTCTTCCTGCAGCATGAATATGCTTCCTGCGATCAAGCTCTGGCTCAACTCCACTCCTCCTCCCGATTGGAGCTCATTGATTATTGCCGCTGAAGCAGCTGAAAAGAAGGCATCCAATGCTCGCCTTCTGGGAGTCAGTTTTCCTGCTATTGAAGACAAGAGAAAACAGCATGCTGCCAACAACCCTGGACTTGAGACGTAGGGGAAGCAGGCACTGACTATCAATGCCTCTAAAGGTGCACAAGAACCTACTCAGAAGCCTCTGCTTGCGCCGAGGCTGAAGGAGGTCTTCTTTCAACGACGAAGATACCTTGCAACTCTTCGAGATGCTGAAGCAGGGTGATAAGATCAAACTGCCGGACCTGAAGCATCCCGACGAGGTTGGAAGGATGGACAATCTGAGGTACTGTCACTACCATCGGTTTGTCGGACATCCAACACAGGATTGCTACGTCCTCAAGAACTACATCCAGCGCATGATCAATACGAATGTTATTTCTGTCGACTGTGAGGAGAAAACAATCTCGGCTAACCTGGTGTCGCTCCAATTCGGCACCTTGCCGCCAACCACAACACAAGATGGCGTCGCCCCCATCCCAAAGGCGATAATGGAGGTGGTCAACCTACCACCTACTCATGACAACGTGAGTGGACTCATTCCACTCACCACATCTCAGGGAGAGATCTTATGGGTTCACCCCGATCTCATCTCCGAGGATACTCAACCGGAGGTTTGCTCTACCTCCAAAGCTAAGGGCAAGAAGATCAAGTCTTGCCGCATGGTCTCTTCCTCCGCGGAAGAGGCTCTTCCTGTATAAACCCGTTCGCAGCTGAACGCCTAATACGACGATGCTGCCGTTGAGGTGGTGCCTCCCTGCACTTCCCCTGCTGCCGAAGAAGGAGCTCTATCCAAACCTCCAGCAGCCAATAAACAGAAGCATGTAGAGGCCCGTTTCGACAAGCCTTTGCGAAAGGAAAATGCTTTGGGGCTGGCCAAGCCCCACAATTTGACATACTGGCAGAACTTGCCGGTACTCCTTCCCGTTTATCTTTGTACGATCTTCTTCGTCTTTCCAAAGACACCCGCGAAGCTCTCTGCGAAGCCTTGAAGGATACTGAGTCCTTCATCAGTCAGGTCAAGCAGCCCGAGGATCTTCCGACCACATGTGCACACTGCCATTGTACGGATGAAGTCATCCCCAACATAACCTTCACCCAACAAGACATGCTACTCAAGCACAACCGGCACAACAGGCTATTGTACTACACAGGGTATGTGGGTTCCGTTAAGGTAAAGCAAATTCAGATTGATCTAGGGTCTTCCCTCAGCATCATCTCTAGGACTCTGCTGTCAATACTGGGGATCCCGATGTACCGTCTGGCACCCTCCAACACAACAATCAGTGGTTTCAATGCTAGCAAAAGTGAACCGCTAGGCAAAATATGGCTGAAATGTCATATCGGTAACCTCCGCACCGAGGTGACTTGCTATGTTGTGGACGCCGACGTCAACTACAACCTCCTATAGGGTCGCCCGTGGCTGCATGAGTATATGGTGGTGCCATCTACACTCTACCAATATATGAAGTACGTGTCCACCAGTGACATCATTCGGATAGAGTTTGCGGACATTGACCCTTTCAAAGGGGTTGAAGCCTACTTCACCGACGCTAGCTTATATAAGTCGCTCGATGAAGGGGAAGCCAACGACGCTGATGATGAAGCAAAAATAGCGACTGAGCCAGATATGGAGCCAGAGATGAACCCCGACGCTCCTTTGAAGATTCGACTCAAAGGGAAATCGTCTCAGATGCTGCCTCCCATGACCATCAAGCTACCTGGAAAAGAACCGACTTCTCCAGGTAGAACACCCACTGAAGCTCCCTTGAAGATACGGCTCAAGGAAAAACCTCCTCAAACCTCGGCTCCCCTTGTGGCAAAACTACAGGGGAAGGCACCTGTCATCGAAGGCGCAGTCGTGGTACCTCTGAAGGTGCGTCTTAAAGGCAAGCCTTCGCAATCATCCAAGCTACAAGAGATGGCCCACACAGTCCTCTCGGATCTCAAGATCAAATCAGCGATGAACACTCCCGAACCGACCTGGTGCTCACAGATGAAGAGATATGAGAGTACATATCTGCTGATAGATGCACCTTCTTTTGATAATGTAATCCCGCAGGATAAAATCCAGTATTTTATCAATAATAGAGTATCTTTCAATTATTCTAGTCTTCCACATTGGAATGCCATGTATACACTAGATAATGTCTACAGTCGTTACAAACACAAATAACGACCGTCAATCATGTAAATCGAGTTGTCCCATTCCAAGGAGTCTGTTTTATAGTCCCACCGCGAAATCGGAATGAAGATCCATCATCTTCGACAAAGTCGAGCGTCATCAAGACCTCCCGCCACTCGAGCTAGAACCAGATACCGGTAGAATACAAGTCTATCGGTACACGGACAGGGCAAAGTACCTCATTCAAAAGATGGGTTACGACCTAAAAAGCAACAAAGGCCTGAACTACGATAAAGGTTGGTGTCTTCCCCTCCGGCTCCCAATACCTAAAGGAAAGCCGCAGGACTACTATCATCGTACTCGACGGGGGTAGGCTATGTCACACCGTCGGCTACTCCAGAGAGTTCGGAGAAGAAGAAGAAAACACTCTCATTTGTCCGAAGCATCAACCTGGGATTCTGATACTAGTATCGGCTCAGTCCTCAGGAAGGTGCTATCAGTCAACGTGGCATCTGTACAATCTCAAGACGATGAAGGCGATGACCAAACACTAGAATTCTTTGAGGAAGAACCCTGGGCTCAACGCCTAGGAGCACAGTGGGAGTCTCATTTTGAATTACGCGAACCCCCTACCGAAGACGAGGTCGAACAAGTTGACCTTGGGGATTGATCTCCTTCCAAACCCATCTTCATCAGCAAGAATTTGAAGGGAGAAGACCGGGAGTCTTTGGTCCAATTGGCCAAGGAATATATTGACGTCTTCGCCTGAAGCTACGAAGATATATCGGGATTTGATCCCAGATCGCAATGCACAGACTTAACATCTTGCCTGATGCTAAGCCTGTAAAGCAACAACAACGACGTTTTTGTCCTGACATCGTGAACGCTATCGATCAGGAGGTGGACAAACTTCTATGTAGCGGGTTCATCCGTGAAGAGCAACATCCGGATTGGGTGGCCAATATCGTCCCTGTCACCAAGAAGAATAGGAAGATACGAGTCTGCATCGACTTCAGGAATCTCAATACTGCTTGCCCGAAGGACGAATTGCCGCTTTCAATCACTGACGTGATGATCGACAATACATGTGGCTTCGAACGCATATCTTTCATCGACGGTACTCGGGCTACAACCAGATCAAGATGTTCCCCGATGACGAAAAACACATCATTCAGGACTCCGAAGGGGGTTTTCTGCTACACAGTGGTGCCCTTTGGCTTGAAGAACGCTGGTGCTACATACCAAAGTGCTATGAGTACCATCTTCCGTCAACATCTGCACAAAATAGTTGAATGCTATATTGATGATATTGCTGTCAAGAGCCGTTTCAAAGGTGATCACCTACAAGACCTAAAGACAGTCTTCCATCTCATGCGAGCGCATCAACTCAAGATGAACCCCGCTAAATCCTTCCTTGGGGTTTCCAGCAAAAGTTCTAGGGCTTCATTATCACAGCAAAAGGCATTCATGTCGATCCCGAGAAAACTAAAGCCATCCTTGACATGGAACCTCCGAAGAACCTCCGAGAACTTCGAGGTCTGCAGGGGCGTCTGGCATACATCCGAAGGTTTATAGCAAACCTTTTCGAAAAATGCCAACCCTTGACCCAGCTCATGAAGAAAGGAGTCTCCTACGTCTCGACAGAAGAATGACAGAAAGCTTTCGATGATATCAAAGCTTACTTGACGAGCCCGCCAGTCATAGTGGCACCCGTCGCAGGTAAACTATTTCTCATCTACGTCCGTGCCATGGATCATTCCCTCGGTGCTTTGTTGGCTCAGAACAACGATGCGGGCTACGAGCAAGCTATCTACTACCTTAGTAGAACGACGATCGGGGCCGAACACCGGTATAATCCCGTTAAAAAGGAGTGTTTGGCTTTGGTGTTTGCCATCCAGAAGACTCGCCATTATGTTTCGGGCGAGACAATTCATGTCATCTCCCGAGTTAATCCGCTCAGGGTTTTCATGACGAAGTCGGGATCTTTGAACTCCCGACTAGCTACATGGGCAATCCTGTTGACGCCGTACGATATGGTGTTCGTTCCACAAAAAGCCGTCAAGGGTAAAGCTCTAGTCGACTTTTTAGCCGCGTACCCCATCTCAGAGTCCTCCAGACTCTATGAAGACATTCCGGATGAGGTCCAAGAATCAAACGTCATCGAAAAAAACTCCGTCTGGCGGGTATTTTTCGATGGCGCTTCAAGAACAGGCCCCAAAGGCCAAATCATCGCAGGAGTGGGGGTAGTCATAGTCTTCCCTGATCAGCTGGTCATCCAGCATGCTTACTCCCTTTCGAAGCCGTGCTCTAACAATGTTGCCGAGTACAACGCTCTGATTATGGGACTCCAGCTGGCGCAACAGCTGGGGGTGGATCATCTGGAAGCTTACGGTGACTCAAAACTCGTCGTTAATCAAACCCGAGGGCAGTACGAAGTTCGCCATGAAGATCTAGTTCCTTACCATGAAGCTGTATTGAATATTATTTCAACCTTCACCAAGTTCTTCATAGAACACGTACCTCGATTATAAAACCTGGAGGCTGACTCCCTGGCCGGCCTCGCAGCTTTATTAGCAGCACCCCTCGGGACTCAACACTACGTCACGGTAGTCGGACGAGACTTGGTTTGTTCCAAAAACAATCTATGCTCACAAATGGCCCATGCCATGATGACAAGTGCCAGTGTTAATGTCCGAGACTGGAGATTCCCGTTCATCGACTTCACTGTCTATGGAATTCTCTCAGAAGATCCGAAAGAAGCCGTCTCGGTCAGAAGGCGTTCCCTTCGGTTTTATTATGATACAGCTACTAAAATGCTGCACCGACGTTCCTTCGACGGACTTCTCCTGCGATGTCTATCCAACAAAGAAGCGGCCGAAGCCCTTCGGGAAGCTCATGATGGGACTTGCGGGGCTCATCAACCTGGCCCTAAGTTGCAGGATCGACTACGACGTATGGGTTACTACTGGCCAACCATGGCAGCTGACGCTGTCGACTATGCAAAAAAGTACCATGCTTGCCAACTTCACGCCGACTATATTCATACACCGTCAGAACCACTACATCCTACGGTCGCCTCCTAGCCCTTCGAAGCTTGGGGCATAGACATTGTAGGACCTATCACCCCCTCATCGAGGGGACACTGCTTCATCCTAGCCATCACCGACTACTTCTCCAAATGGACAGAAGCAGTTCCACTGACGGAAGTGAAAAGCTCCAAGGTGATCAGCTTCATCAAGCACCATGTCATCTACCGTTTCAGGGTACCTCGAAGGATTATCCACGATAACAGTCTACGGTACATCAGTCATGTTTTTAGCAGGTTCTGTGACAAGAACCACATTCAGAACGTGGCATCAACCGCCTACAATCCGACATCAAACGGATTGGTCGAGGCTTTTAACAAGACTATCGTCAAGCTATTCAAAAAGGTCGTGTCATCCAACAAACGCAACTGGAACGAAAAGCTCAGCGAATGTCTTTGGGCCTACCGTACAACGGTACGGACTCCGACAGGAAATACCCCGTTCTCCTTAGTCTACGGAAGCAAAGACTACCTTTCGAGATCCAGATACCCTCACTCCGTGTAGCGATCACAAATCAATTGACAGAAGAAGACAATCAACATCGCCGTCTGCGAGAATTGGAGGCATTTGACGAAAAATGTCTCTTAGCTCAGCAGCGCATTGAACTCTATCAAGCTCATATATCACAGGCTTTCAACAAAAAGGTCAAGAAAAGGACTTTCCAAGTAGGCGACCTGGTCATAGCAGTCAGGAGGCCGATGGTGCTGACTCACAAAACACCAGGAAAGTTCGAACCCAAGTGGGAGGGACCTTTCATCATAGAGACGGTATACTCAAACGGCGCTTACCGCCTCGTTCGACCAACATGGGAAATTGTTCATGATGCCCATCAACGGCAAGTTTCTAAAGAAGTACTACTCATGACATCTTTCAGACATGTACTTCCATCTCTACCCAATAAGGGAGTCAGTGGACCTGATCATCAGAGCTCACATACACCTCCCTTTCATAAAATCCTATGATTTCGGAACCTAGTTGTTCCGTAGCATTCTATCCTCAGTAGAAGAACAACCACGTCCACATTACCTCTGAGTTGCTCCTCTACGCCATGAAAAGCAGAATCTTATACTACATAAGATTGTGTTACTTATCATGTTTACCACGTCCATATTACCTCTGAGTAAACATCCCATACAAACAACCCCCGCGTTGCCGTACATCGATCGCAGAACTTCCATGTCCATATTACCTCTGAGTAGTTCCGCGTATCCCCCAGAGTTACTCCTACAACGTCCATAACACCTCTGAGTAGTAAGACTTCATCATTTGAACCCCATATTTGCCACGTCCACGTTACCTCTGAGCAAACATGTCGGTTCTTTCAAACTTATTATCTGTACCGAAAAACCAAGGTGTGCAAAAGATAATAGGTCCACACAAATCACCAGTTCATGACAGCAAAAAATGAACACACCACAAAATTCTTTATTTTCTATTTAAGAGTAAAGAATTACATCTCCAGCAGAGTCACCAGCTTGTTTGCCATTAAAATCTTTTGATTGCAATTTCAATTACAAACAGAACCGTGTTACAATATTGGACTTAGAGTTAGTCCTAGGAGTACACTTCTGTTTATCTGGGTCCCTATGTCGATGGAGCGAGTGGTATTGCGTTGACTCCGTTGACGATCTGACGACGGTTTTCGGTTCTCTGAAAGTCTGAGTTGCTCTGGGTGCTGGAGCTTGCGGAGAGAAAGAAGACGTTGAGTATCTATGTATTTTTGTCCCTCTGTGTGTGTGTGTAGGTCTCCGGAAGAAAGAAATGATCCCTCTATTTATAGCTTGCAGGCTGGCTGCTCATGTGCGCATATGTAGGACGCGCCTGTACGTGGGGACGCCACGTGGTTGGAGCTACGGGAAGCGCATGGATGATGCACCATCATTTGTGGGTTGAATCCTTCAAGCTGTATTTATGGGCTGGCACGTGCCAGGGGAGAGGATCTTTTAGTTGCTGAGATCTTGGGTGATTAGCACCCCTTCATAGGCTGAATTGAGTCAAAGGCTAGTGCCGCTCGAGCTGCTTCATGAACATGTGCACCCCTTTGGCTGAAAAGAACCAATCTTCCTTGATCCTCAGCACCTTCGCTTCAGTAGAAGTGAGGCGATCCCCGAACAAGAACTCAGGCTTCAGGAAAGTCTCATTACCAGGAACGGCAAATTACAAACTGCCACGCTCCATCATCCGCTGGAGAAATGCATACTGTTGCTCCTTGATTTGGGTCATTCTCTCGGGAGACTGATCCAGCATGATGGCAGCTTGGACAGGAATTATTACCTCTTCGTTATAATCAACTCCTATCTGACAGAGTGTCGCGTCCAGAAGTACTTTGTTCAAAAGTGGGACGGTCATCGAACTGGCGGTCAGAGAAAGATGATAAAAACTCAGATATGTTAAAACAGTAAAAAAAAATATCTGAGCCGAGTTCTCATCATAAGCGCACACACTGAACCCAAGCTCAGACACGTCTGAAAGGAAGCTTCAGCGCATCATCAGGACTCAAAGCCCATGCGTGTCAGCGAGAAGCTTCAGCGCATCATCAGGACTCAAAGTCCATGCGCGTCAGCGAGAAGCTTCAGCACTTCATCAGGACTCGAAGTCCATGCGCGTCAGCGAGAGGCTTCAGCGCATCATCAGGACTCGAAGTCCATGCGCGTCAGCGAGAGGCTTCAGTGCATCATCAGGACTCAAAGTCCATGCGCGTCGGCAAGAAGCTTCAGCACATCATCAGGACTCAAAGTCCATGCGCGTCAGCGAGAAGCTTCAGCGCATCATCAGGACTCGAAGTCCATGCGCATCAGCGAGAAGCTTCAGCACATCATCAGGACTCGAAGTCCATGCACGTCAGTAAAAAGCTTCAGTACATCATCAGGACTCGAGGTCCATGCGCGTCAGCGTGTGCGAGTTCTCAAAGAAGATTTTGTGTTTCTCAAAGTTCAGAAAGCAACGACAAAGAATGACAAAAACCCACCAATCACCGCTGGCCGAACGTCGACGGACGTCCTGGGGACAGCATCAACAGAAGCCTCTGCAGGCTCTTTTTCTTTGCTTTATCCTCGGCCAGCACCACCGCGAGGAGTTTTGGGAGCCATCTCGAAAAAAAGAAGTTAGGGTTTTTGAAAAAAAGAACTCTAAAAAAGAAGAAAGCTCTGGCAGAAAGTAGAAGACTCTCTCTTCTCTACCAGATGCCTATTTACAGGCTTGGGTGACGTCAGCCGCCGATTAGGTTTCTGCGAAGTGATAATTGCGGATAAACCAAATGATCATCATTAATCTTGTTGTTTATTACGAAGCGTTATCATTTGAAACTGATAGGAACATGCACCTCATCACAGATGCGCAGCAATCAGGCGCCCCGAACAGTTATACGCCCCATTGAAGTCAATACCATGCTTCTTATTCAAAGTATTCCAAAACTTGACGAAAAGTTTTGAAAACTTTGAAGGGGTCTTGTAGAAGCATGGAATTTCATGCGCATCCATATGCCAGAATTCCTATGCACCTAATATTACATGCGCCAGGGAGCTCAGATGAAGTACTTGCAGCAAAACAGCAAAAGTATATACATCAAAAGAGTATTTTATTTCATATAAAAGTCTATTACATGTCAAAAAAAGGCTTTACAAAGGAAAATTTCTACAAAAAAAAGATCTTAAGACTACAGCCAGGCGCATCATCTGCCAAGCATCACTTCAGCGCTCTCTCAATTAGGCGCGCTCTCAGCGTCTCAGTTAGGCGCGTCTCTTCAGCGTCTCAGTTATGTGCATCATGAAGTCTCAGCATATGCGCTCCACTTCAAGTGCTTCGGCTAAAGGAGCAACTTTCAGCAGAACCAGAGCGGGCAGCTAACCCCACTCTAGCTGGATGAAGAGCTCTCCAAAGCCCAAAGAGATGGGAGCACCGCAATTCCGACATGCGGCTCATTCGGAATAACGGAGACGGGGTTCGAGCTTCCCGATCTTTGGATACAGCAGGCACCTTTCGCCTGCATCAGAAGCCCGCGACCCGACTTTTGGATGTAACCGTCACCTAATTCACGAGTGCATACGAAGACAACTCGTCGCATCTTCACCCTTGGGATCATCTCATCAACAGAATGTACTCGAGCAAATAAGTTCATTCGGGAAGACGTGAGAGAACGAGAAGCAAACTCTCTCCTTGCTACTATTTATAGCGCCGGCCAAATCAAACCATGCGCCAAGTGGCGGGATCTCCGAATCCCGTGCAATGAATTTGCATTTACGGTAATGAACCTGACGCTTCGAATTCGGCTAAGTCAAAACGGCTATTTAATCAAAAACTCACGGACCAATAAAGATGCGTCATGCAAACGGATGCGCCGATCAGATATCGTACATCGTACAAACGTGCCCGTCAGTACCAAACGTCCCGTATGGATGCGCCTAATAAAGCACAGATCCCGTCAACAACACCCGTGTGCCCAATCGACGCGTCACCCCATCAAGCAATTAATGCCAAAGTGACAGAGTGGCAGCACGTCCTCCGATGACTGAACAGTTGGCAGCTTTTTTAGAAGACAAAGCATCACCGACGTCAGCATCATCATTACTTTCCTCCGACGGTTACAAACCGACGTGGCCGACCAACCACTTGCATGCGCCTCAGCAGCCATGCGCCCGAAGAATCGTATGCGCCTCAAAAGCCGTGCGCCCAGACCGGTTTATGACTCCTGAAGGTTGTGAGACAAAATCTTCTTATGCGCCCAATCCCAGGCGCATCCTGTCGGATCACTCTCCACCAAATCCGAGATCTTTGAGCTATCGACACGTGCCATGTGTCCTTTGACTTAATTCAGCCTATGAAGGGATGCTAATCACCCAAGATCTCAGCAACTGAAAGATCCTCTCCCCTGTTACGTGCCAGACCACAAATGCAGCTGGAAGGATTCAACCCACAAATAATGGTGCATCATCCATGCGCCTTCTACAGCTCCAATCACGTAGCGTCCCTACGTACAGGCGCATCCTAACATACACTACCAAAATATGTCCATTTAGCGATGGCCACATCTGTCGCCCATCCGTCGGCAATCAGTATTAGCGACCGATAACTGATGGATCTTGGTCAAATAATCCGTCGACAATCAGCTCGTCGCTAATAATGATCCGTCGCTAAGTAGTCGAGGAGCGACGGAATAGCGACAACTTTTCGTCTTCATAATACGATGAATTAACGACGACTTTCCGACGGGCATTCGTCCATTTTAAGTATTAAATACTTAATTGTATAGACGCTAGCGATGGATATTCCGTCGGTAAACCATCGTAACAGTGTATCAGAGGGTATCGTTCCGTCGCTAGTCCGTCGATCATCGTCGCTAACAAAGGACGGATTAGCGACGGAATACTAACGGATTATCCGTCGACCATGTTCTGGAAATGCTTGACATTTCCATAACCTTAGCGACGGATAAATCATCGCTACGCCGTCGACAGAGCGACTGATTAGTGGCTGATTATCCGTCGCCATGGTTCTGGAAATGTCAAGCATTTTCAGAACCTGGTCGACGGATTTTCCATCGCTACGCCGTCGAGAGAGCGACTGATTAGTGGCTGATTATCCGTCGCCTTGGCGACAAAATTTCCGTCGCTATTCCGCCGAATTATATACCACCAGAACCTTGCCGACGGATATTCCGTCGACCACCGTCACTACCTGGAAACAGTTTCAAATCTCCAGTTAGCGACATAAATTTCGTCAAAAATTAGTCGGAAACTGGAAATATCCGTTGCTAACCGGTCACTAGTCCGTCACTAACTGAGATTTTTTTTAAAAAATGCAGCAGTTTCCATGTTTACAAAAATATGCATAAATCAAACCAATATATATTGCATACCAATTATCCAACAATCACATAGACTGTAGAAGCATGAAAAAGAAGAGAAAAATGATCCATGCGGCCAAGGGGCCGCATACGGCTCAGGAATCCCATGCGGCTCAAACGCATAGGCAACTCGAGCGGACTCCATACGGCCCGCAGAGGGAGGCCACGTGTCTTTTCAGAACAGCTGTGCCCAGCGCCGTTCGAACGCAATTAATGCTCTGACGGCTGACAGCCCTGACGTAAAGTAGTCATAATAGCTGACACAAAAGCACTATCTTCCTAGGGAACTAGAGAAAATCTTCACAGCTTCGAGGCAAGTTTATGCGGCCAGATTAGACGAGTTCATGCGGCCAGTGCAGAGAAACCTATGTGGTTCAATCATGAAGGTCCCCCATACGGCTCGGCCATGAAAGAAATTCATGCGGTCCGGCCATGAAGACTCTCATACAGCTCGGCCATGAAAGAAATCCATACGGCCCGGCCATGAAGACTCATACAGCTCACCCATGAAGACCTCCATGCGGCTTGGTCATGAACATATTCATGCGGCTCGGTCACGACAACCTTCATGTGGTTCGAGTATAGAGACTATTCATGCGGCTCGGTCATAAAATCTTTCATACGGCTCGGTCATGACGACCTTCATGCGACCCAAATATGAACGCTCCTCATGCGGCTCAACAATGATGACAGGACACGTGTCCTAAAGATAATCAAATTTTGGATCAGATCCCAATGATTTGGGACACGTGGCAAGAGAATTTAAATTGATTCATTTAGATTTACGGATATCAGAAAATCATCATGATGGGGATTTATTGCAATCAACATTAATGACTGACATGATTTGGCATAATTCCCATTAATGGCCAAGATCCTTCATGCTCAAGATTAATAGCCCAGATTGATCACTTATCAGGCCGCCGCCACTTTGAGAATGGGCAATCATTGCAAACCCTGATGATGCCCCCCACTATTATAATAGCAGGGTGCCATTCCCTTGCAAATGATACTTACATCGAGAGATAGGCACATACAGAGAGACGCTCCCCCAATAATCAGAGAGAAAAATCCATAGAGATCAATCCAGAGAGAGAGAAGCGAGAAGAGCAATACGAGGAGAGCAAGAAGAGCATTTCTTCGTCAACGCCAAGCATCTCGTCGCAGGAGCCAAGGCTACGTCCGATCGTCCAAGTAGTAAGGCAGAGCTGCCGTCGCTTTTCCGAGCCTCTATCGTCACCCTCTAGAACCAAAAATAAATAATTGTACTTAGATTGCTGTACCTAGGTTTTCGTCCCTAGGCTTTCTTTGTAGAAACGAGTTTGTAACGTGAAGTAAAAGTCCAGTCCTTCCATAAAACTGTTCTACTTTTTTATATTTTATGGCAAACACGATGGCGACTCTACTGGGGACAAACTTCTCCACTGCTGAGGAGTTGGTGACGCAATCGGATGCAGCCAAGCTTGGCTCCACGCAACAGAAGATGGTCGCCCGGTTCGACCAACAGGCGTTTGAAGAAATACTCTCCGACAAGAGCACTGGCCCAGTCCAGAAGCGAGCCCGTACAAAGAAGGCCCACAAGGAGTGGAGACCCCGATCATTCGTTCCTACTGAAGCTCTTGCAGAGATACCCCCTGTCACTCAAAACGGCGGAGAAGACTCTCCTGTGGCCACACTTCAGATCATAGATGACTCTGCTGTCCCCAAGTCCGACAGAAGAAAACATTATGATGCTGGACTTGCAGGGGCAAAGAGGAACTCTATGCGATCCGAGCCGCATAAGGGTTCTAGCCGCATGGAGAAAGCCTATGAGGTTACATCCGCCAGCCGCAGGAAGAAAACTCACGCGGACACATCTGTCAGTCGTATAGCTTATGCGGCTATAGTTTACAACCGTATGGACGAAGCTTATACGGCTACTGAAGTCAATCGCTTGCAGAAAACCCATGCGGCCACAATTGCCAACCGCATGTGGCCAGCCTGCACGGTCGTGACTCCTAGTCGCACAAAAATAACTCATCCGTCAGCTAAAGACAGCCGCATGTAGACAGCCTACACGGTTTCTAATCCTAGCCGCATAGCGTCTGTCCCACGCTTCTCTCGATCAGTCTTCGACCGTCTCTCATGTGGTCCTGACCCTGATGGTTCTCTGGATGATAAGCCAGACTCTGTGGTATCCAACTTGGACACTTCCTATTACGCACCCGTAAGTGCTTAAAGGAAGAAGTCTATGGCAGCGCGGGCCCAACAAGCCCAGTCAGCTGCCCCAACCTCTGACAATCGGAGCGTCCCGCTGATTATCATGCGGGCCTCTAATGGAAAGTTGTATAAAGCTACTCGTACCCTGCCCCCTACGGCCAATGGGCGGGATAGCCACCAAGCATCTTCCAATAACGAACGAAGGCTATACGAGCTACCTTCGAATCAGGGAGCAGGCGGGCGGCCTACACACTCGCGTGACCGGAATTCCCGAGCCAACAAAGCAAGTGACTTGCGTGAGGCCATCCTCCACAAACGTAAGAAAAGAGAAGATGCATCGGGGTGCAAAGAGTCCTCCTACGGACGTCATTGTACCAAAGTCATCGTCAACTGCTGCTGCATTAGCACGACGATGCAAGAAGACCGACAGTCTGTCTTTCAAAGACTGCAACAGCCATCTTCAGAAGACGAGGTACTACCTCGTCTCCTGCAACTCTGCTCGAAAAGTCCCCGCTGATGGAAGGGGGAAGAAGACGAATGTTCCCAGCCCGAAGATCTCAACCACT